>JAFBJS010000190.1:0-28275 GCA_016785265.1 Paraplagusia blochii
TTTGTAAATTTGTTTTCTTAAATGTAAATTTGTTTTCTGAAATGTAATTTTGTTTTAGAGTTTGTAAAAGTGTTTTGCACCTCAGGGCCACCGTAATTCCCATTCTTTTAGCAAAATCCACCACTGCCTGTCCTTCCAAATTTCTATTCCTAACTCCACAGCGACCCATTACTTCCTCATCCCCTCTCTTCCCTTCTCCTACATGGCTTTTGAAGTCTGCTCCAATCACCACTCTCTCTGGGGATGCTGTCTACAACCAAATCCAGCTTATTCCAAAACTTCTCTTTCTCTGCTAACTCACAGCCTACCTGTGGAGCATAACCACTGACAACATTCAACATCACTCCTTCTATTTCTACCTTTGCACACATCAACCTGTCTGACATTTGTTTCACATCCACCATATTACTTGCATACTTTTCCTTGATGACCCCAACTCAATTTCTCTTCCCATCCAATCCATGGTAGAATATTTTAACACCTTCCCTAATTTTTCTAGCCCTACTACCCTTCTCTTGCACACACAACACGTCCACTCTTCTTCTCTCCATCATGTCAGCTAACTCCCTACCTTTCCCTGTCATTGTATCTACATTCAGGGTTCCCACTTTTAGACCAACACTTCTAACCTTCCTCTTTTCCCTCTTTGTCTTAATCAATCTTCCTCATCTTCTTCTTTGTCTTCGACCAAAAGTAGTCCAATTTCCAACAGTACCCTGTAGGTTAACAGCACTGGTGGCGGTCATTGTTAACCCGGGCCCTGACCGATCCGGTATGGAAATCTTTTTGTTGTCTAGCATCTTAGATTTGGCAAAATGTTTTTACGCCGGATGCCCTTCCTGACGCAACCCTTACCATTTATCCGGGCTTGAGACCGGCACAAAAAAACACTGGCTTGTGCTCCCTAGTAGCTGGGTTTCTCAATTTTACTCTATTGGTGGTTAAAATGAGTCAATGTGATGATTTCCCCTTTCTTGTTAACTGCCAGGATTTGTGGTGTACGAGGCAGGAGGTACGTAGGACCCAAATGCAAAAACTGTGTTTTATTGTGTTTAATTACCAAAGTAGAGAACAAAAACACTAAAGAAACCAAAGACCAGGCAGGAACAGAACATGGACTGGGAAAAACAGAACAGGTCTTCACCAAACTGGACTTCCAGTAACAGATAGATACCACAACGGAACAACAGCAAACAACAAACATGGAACATCCAACAGCACCCAACAAACAATGATCCGTCAAGACTCAGTGAGTGAGAGGGGTATCACCAGGCACTTGGTGACACAAGTGAGAATTGACAGAGACACAGGTGAATGTGATCACACTGATGACCAGACAGCAGGAAGAGGATACAGACAGACCTGACAGTAACACTGAGGGTTTTATCTCTGTTCGACCTACTAACATTAAAGATATTAAAACATAATCAATCGATTAATATTTCATTATAGGGATGGATAATCAGAGATATTTGCATTTAAATTTTAAAACGGTCAAAATTACCATTAAGTGGGCATTCTAGTACTTTTAAGACTGTGGGTTTTTTAAATAATACACTAATTAACTTCTCATTAACATAGTTTTTTTTTTTGTAAATGAGATTGTGTAGCCACTGTGTTGTTATGTGGTGTCTGACTACATTACCCATGATGCTCTGTTGATATAGTTTTACCGGAGACCCGCCTGTACTGGGAAGATTCTATCAATCAAGGCTGGACATAAAACCACGCTGATCGTGAGTGTGTTTACTGAATACACGACACGACATAACAGCCACATGGGCCCTCTGTTGGTGGTCCAGTGTTGGTAAAAAAGACCACAGCAAGGAAAGTCAACACACTTGAATTAACAAACTAATCCCAACTTATTTATATATAAACATTTGTTTATCTAACGTCATATTTCACTTATTCAACTTCTCGTCCGACGGTAAAGTCACCTGAAGGACACTCATATTTAACCAGGCCGCCCTCATCGCCCTTTATTGGTGGCCGTCGGGGTATTGACGATCAAAGGTGTGCTTGTCTCTTTAAGTATTACCTTGGAGGTGACGTAAAAAATGCTGTAAACGGTCGAAGCCAATCAGGTCTCGCGTCATTGTCGCGCATTTTGGTTTGATTTTCTGCGGGAGAACAATACTGTTCGCTCAACAGTTCTGAGGAAACTGACACTTGGAATTATGGGTTTCGCTGTTTAGATGGAAGTTCTAGGAGAAAGAAACAACGTTTTACTAAAGCAACTGAAGGAGCAGAGCGACAAATTGGAGCGGCTGACAGTTATCTTCTGAAACAGAGAGAGAGACGAGGAAAGCGTGACTGAGGAGGGAGGCCGCAGTGAAACGTCGGTGTCCTGCCGAGGTACGTCCCCCCGTCAGAATTTGCCCCCCCCCCCTAAGTTTCATTGCTCTGCTACGCTACAATTCCCCTCAGACTTCCTCTAATATATGTAGAAATAAAAAGTATGAGTTTTTTTATTTTTCTGACGTAGATTCACCTCCGAACCAGTTCTGCCCTGGTAGCTCCCTCCGGAGCGACCGTCACACCTTCGGGTAAGGAATGATCGATCATGGTCGGGCTACAGCTTCAGAGATGGCTTTAATGTGGTCAGGAATGTGTTGGTTAGTTTTTTAAAAGCTGTATTGTTTGTTTTGTTTATCTGCGTCTTCAACTTTCCATGTGATAAAACTGCTTCTTTTGTGTAGTGTTTGTCCACTAACAACGTCACAGCGACGTTTATTTGACTACACATAGGCTGTATGTGGACAGTTCACCCTGGCGTCCTCCCTGGTGACTCACTCAAGGGCTCTAGGTCCAAAGACCTTAAGACCTGTCTGAAAGATCAGGTAAGAGTAAGAACCAGGGTGGGTGACTGATATTGACTAGATCCATGGTACAGAAAAACAATAGCAGGATGATCATTTCTCTGAATATTTTGCTTATAGTTTTAGAAGAAATTAAGAAAAACTATAAGAAGTAAAACAGTTCTGATGATGAATACAGTAGACCAGGGGTTTTCAAAGTGTGTGGCGGGCCCCCCTGGGTGGGCGCGGTGCGATGCCGAGGGGGGCGTGTGTGACCCTGGGGAACATGCTTTTTTTCCGCCATACTACAATAAAGTGTAATTGCACATCCTTGTAAGTTGAACTATATCTCCTTTTTGTTTCTTTATGTTAACAAGGATACGATGTTATGCAGAGGTGTACCTATAACTATTTTATAGACAAATGCTGTTATTTATAGTTGCGGCGGAGAGTGGGTGGGGGGCGCGGATTGTTTTCTTCTTGCTAGGGGGGGCATGACAGAAAAAGATTGGGAAACACTGCAGTAGACCACACAATTTACTGTAGACTCAGTAACAATAACTTTTATTAAGTTGAAGTGGATGGGTATGTCACTCCACAGTTGGATGGTCGATTAAATTGCTGACCTTAACAGTACATTTTTAGATCTGGCGCACATTCTTGTCCGCATTCTGTATTTAGAAGGATGTCCAGCATCGAGTCACCTGTCTGACTCCAGTCCAGTCTGACGACAGTGGAGACTCTTGGTCAGAGGGTGAAGTTCCTGACACCGACGAGCCTCAACTGAAGCCCTTATTCGGGTATGACTGGATTGCAGGTATTGTCAGCTGGCCCCTTGTCACACATATCCAAAGTCCTGCAGGTCCAGGCGTGTGATGTGGTCTTGATCCTGCTACAGGGGTTCTGGATTCTGAGGACTTCAGCCTGGACCAGTCTGACCAGTTCTTCCACGACCTGCTTGTGTTCCGATCGCTCCACAAAGACGAGTGTGTCCACGGGGGGGCAGCAAAGTAAGACTTCCTACTCTGATCTGACTTCCTTAGCTTCACTTTTTATGAACGTCTTTATTCCTCTCTTAGATCTTCTGAGTGGAGCCATTCTGGCTTGGAAACTGAGGAGGACGAGCCTCTGCCAATCAGAGAAAGTCATGAGTGTGAGAAACACAGTTGGTTGTCCTTCTTCTCTGTGGACGTTTCTTTAATAAAAGAGAATCAAAATGGCATTAATCTGCTGCTTTGCTCTGTCCAGGTACGTTCTGCTACAGAATCAACAGCAGACTCTTCCCCAATCCGGTCCAATCAGGGGAGCACTGTCCAGGCTGTAAAAGATATAAGTTGTCTAACTCTCACTCTGCTGCAGAGCAAGCTCTGATCAGGTCCTCATCATCATCTGTTCCACTTTAGCTTAAAAAATATACGTAAAAGGATGTTTGAATCAGTCTCCCTTTATTTCTCAGATGATTAGAAATGCATTTTAAAAAAGTGTTTACAAAGATTATGGGAAAGAGGGAAATCCTGGTTTGGATTGCCAAATCTTTATGAGTTCCACTGACTTTTTCTTCCTCTCTTTGTCCCTCAGAGTCTGTCTGCCTCGCTCTGCACTGCTGCCCCGATACCAGTACTGCAACCACAGGAGGGGCAGCTTTGAGCCCTCAGACAGTCTGAGCCTACCATCGGTAGGAATGGGTTAGATTATGATCATAATGAAGATAAGGATAGTGATGCTCAGGATGGTGAAGATGATGGTGATGATGAGGATGTGATGAAGGCAATCATAAAAGGGATGATGAAGATGAGGATGAAGGTGCTGTTGATGAGGAAGCTCCATCTTCTTTATCTCTGTATTTTCATGTTTAATTTCTGTTCTTGCTCTAATACTTGGTTCTTTGGTGAAGTAGTAGTTGTTGTTTGCGTTGTTTGTTGACAAAATTAGATTGGACTGAATTGAACTGGAGAAAGTTGGATGGGATTACTGTAGGAACATTGTGAAATACTGTGGTGAAAGACCAAGGTAGATGTAAGTGCATTGAAACCATCATCCTTATTCTGCAGCATGTCTGTGAAGATTCTCATTCATCCAGGTCATCATATCCAAAAAGGGTTTAGTTGTAACACACTGGACTTCTTAGAGTTGAAGTTACTCAGGAATTTCTCCAGAACTACACGAGTAACAACATTAACTAGTAAGGTTAAGGTCAAAGGTTGGAAAAATGCCTCCACTACTTTCTAGAACGGGCATGGGCAAACTAAGGCTCAGGGGCGGCCCATTAAGCTTTTTAGTGCGGCCCGCCAACCTTGTCAAAATTAAGTAATTATATATATCATTCATTATACTTCTGCCTTTTCCCTGCAATACTGTGTTTCCCCAGTAGATTATGTCATTAAGGGTATAAGAAATGTAGGACTTTAGGTTAATACATGACTTTTACATGCCATTTATCTTAGTTCAATTGAACATTCTGTCTCTCTGTTCTGGACTCGGCCCATTGTCCAATTTAAGGACCAATTGTGGCCTGCGAGCCAAAAGGTTTGCCCATGCCTGTTCTAGAATGTACAGAAAAGGTTGTTAAAATTGTGATGACATCACAAGGATTAACTCCACCTTCAGGACATTAACTTTTGACCTTCGACCTCTGTCACATCCTCTTTCATGATTAAAAAAAAAGCTGTCAGAGAAACGAACTCAGTTTCTATCTGTTTTGGTTTTGTCATTTCCAACTTGACGTGGTTCAAATCCCTATCTTCCAGCACTGTCTCTCTGGTTGGTCACATCAGGCCCAAAGTACACTGCCATCAAGCAGCAGTCTGGATCTGCGCAGCAGTCTATGTGCCAAAACCTCTGCAATGGCTCTGAACCAGGAAAGTGAAGGTGAGACTGGCCAAGTAATCCTACATTCACTCTATAATCCTGTGAGGACTGATATTGTGTTTATTTTTCCAGGATTTGGTAGCCTTTAAACAGCCAGTGGACCATGTTGACTGTGAGAAAACTGACACAGCACAACCTCCAAAACTTCTCTTCAAAAAAAGGAAGGAACTAGAGAGTCAGCTGATAAACCAGCTCTATTAATACCAGATCTATTTTACATCCAGATGCTGCTGAGTTTATTTTAAACCATTGCTGATTTTCCATGTTGACAGTCACAATCCAGTAGTCTCAGATGATGCCTTTATCACTGTCATTGGACATGTGAATTAAGCATAAGTAAATATGTTACTTATAAATAAGCAACACTTGGCTGTGTTTTCCGTCCCAGACTCCGTCTTTGTCTCCAGACTCCGTCTTTGTCTCCAGACTCCTCCTTTTGTTTTCAACTTACTCAGTGTGACTTGATGTTCTGCAGAAAGTGAAGGACTTAATTGAACAGGAAACCACAGGTGCTTTCGACGCAGCAGGCAGTGCTGACATTTCACAGTCACAGAAGTTTTCCTGTCTTCTCGTCTCTCTGAAGATGATGAGGTCATGATGTCATTAGCCTCTTGGCCAGAATGACAGGAAACTTTATTGGTTCATTTACTAACCCAGTGAAAGTGAGTTCTGATTGTTGATACAGACGAATGACACGAACAGAGCAGGGGGAACAACACAATGACATGTCAGCAACTGCTGCAAAAATACTCACAGGTACTGAACTGGTTCGCTGCTGGTACTCGGTACTTTGGAGCAGTTCTGCTTGATAATGTGTCCCTGTGGTTGGAGGTCTTCTCTGGTTGAAGTTGATTTTCTTTTTGACCCTGTGATCTCCAATTCAAGACAACTGTTCACTCATTAAAATGGAAAGTCTTTATTTAATTATTGTTTCTTTTTCATTTTTTTTTTTTGTTAGTGTTACTAAAAGTACCCTGTCAACTCCAACCCTCATTTCCACCATTCATTTCTGATTAGGTGTAGACCAGTTAAGAGCTTTTACTGTGTCTGGAAAGAATAGTAAATTTATCATTTATAGAGTAGAGCATATGTGTCAAACTCAAGGCTGTGGCCCAAATGCAGCCTGTAATGTGGTGTTGTATGGCATGTGGGAGTTTATGAAGGATTCAATAAAATCCCTGCAGCAAATTTTTTGAACCTGATGGATACAAGTAGTTTTATTAATACTGCAATGACAGTATTTGTTACTGGAATAATAAATAATGCACTGAATTTGTAGGTTAAATATGGAGAAGTTCCATCTGGACAGTTGAAGACTGTCCAGATGGACCTTACAGGGCTGTTGACTGTTGATGTGTCTGTCTGTTAGTGGCACTGTCTGTTCATACTGGTGCCAATTACTTCAGTTTCTTTAGTATTTGACTGGCAGAAAGGCAGGGAAACCTACAGGTTGTCTGTGGTGCAAAGGGTGGTAAAGACTACCTGACAGTAAAAAATAGAGCACAAAGACTTCTCACGGCACACTGAGACTGGTGCTATCATTAGTAGGACTGGAACCCCTAACTGGGGCAGTAAAGGTCATGAAAATCCCCCATGGTGGTAGATAGAACAGCCTGCTGTGAGTAGCCATCCCACATTGGGGGTTCAATCGTGAGAGTAAGAGACCTGCTGTAGTGCTCTGTACAGAGGTGTACACAGGTAAGTACTGGTGTATTCTGGTTTGAACCTGTGTGTACCAGTGTATACATCCCCAGTGTAGTTTTGTACTGGAATGTACCCAGTATATATCAGTACATACCAATGTGTTCCGGTGGGTTCCAGTGTATAGCGTTGTGTACCAGTAACCAGTGTTGGGACTAAAGCATTACTTATAACCCCGTTACGTAACGCAACTACTTCTTTCGGTAACTGATAACGTAACGCGTCATTTTTCCAAATCGATAATGCTGTTATCGTGTGAAGGGGCTCGTTACTTGTTACTGTTTTGGGACCGTCTTCACTGTTTCTTCACTGGGAGAGAAACTTAACTGTACCGTGTCTTCTGCCTATCATTGTGTGTGGTAACTCTTACAGTCATGGTGTGAAACTATGAGAAAATCCTATACTATGTTAATCTTACGTTGAAAACGGGAGATGATTGGTTGACATAGTTTCAGGCTAAGCCAATCAGAAAGACATGGGCGGGTCTTCTTGCCTTACAGGTGTTTTATGTTAGATATTATATTTAAAGGAAGACTCGCACACAGAGGTATGTTCATCAGCTTTACCGGAAACTCAAGCGCATACATTACACGTTGGTGCACCTGTCTAACCGCACCGGGTAGAACACATACATTGTAACATCTTCCCTTTTTTTTTTTTTTTGAAATCGACCCCCCACATGAACATTGAAAGCAAGGGCTCATGAGGTAAACACAAACATTTTCAAGTAAATAGTCACATTGTGTTAAACAAAGTCCCGGAGGTGTGCAGGCCTCCTCACAACCTTACCACATCTGGTGGTGGTGACGCAAGTCTGGGCCATCTGAGGATCTGGCACAGCTGGTGAGCAGAGTTGAGGTGTGTCCGTGACGTGATCACCCCCACTAGGGGCTGAGGTGGGCGGGACCCCGCTGACCGTCTCTGCTGATGGTGAGACCCCTGGTGCTGGCCTCAGGTGTCCACGGTTGCGTCTCAGCACAGTCCCATTATCCAGCTTCACCGAATAGGACCTACTCTGGTCCTGTCGTACCACCGATGCAGATGTCCAGACAGTACATCCGGCCACTTGTGACTGTACACGCACCTGTTCTCCATTCTGCAGAGGCCGTAGTCCCTTTGCCCCTCTATTGTAATAGCGGGCCTGCCTGAGCTTATTTTCCTGCACAGCGTTATCAGTGTCCACAATTGCAGGTTTCAGCAGATTTTCACACATGGGCAGTAATGTCTTTGTCCGTCGGCTCATCAGTCTTTGAGCAGGACTGGCCTGGAAACCCTGTGCAGGAGTGTTTCTATGAGCCAGTATCTGCAACAAGCATCAGCCTGCCTGGAACAAACACTACATCTATGTCATATTTCTGAAGCCTCAATAGCATTCTTTGTAGCCTCTTTGGGGCACTAAGCAAAGGCTTCTGTGTGATGGTTTCGAGTGGTTTATGGTCAGAGTGTACCACCACCTTTCTGCCATATGTGTATTGGTGAAATTTTTCCATACCAAATAGAATGGCGAGGCGCTCCTTTTCTATTTGTGCATATCCTCTCTCTGTAGAGGTGAGTGCCCTACTGGCATACGCTATCGGTTGGCCTACCTGCAGAAGTGCTGCGCCCAGCCCAGTTTCGGATGAATCACATTGGAGAGTGAGTTCCTCCGTAGGATTGTAATACTTCAATACTGGTGCTGTGGCTATCATCTCTTTTATTGTCCCAAAGGCAGATTCCTGTATATCAGTCCATTCCCAGATCACATCCTTGTGTGTCAGTTGCCTCAGGACCTCACAGCTATCCGATAGGTGTGGGCAGAATTTTGCGAGATAGTTCACCATTCCGAGCAATCTCTGTAGGCCCTTGATGTCGGTGGGTCTAGGCATTTCCTGTACGGCGCATACCTTCTCCGGGTCAATTTTCAGGCCCTCAGATGTCAGCCTGTGACCTATGTACGGCACCTCCTTCTGCCTCAGCTTCAGTTTGTCAAAATTCAGTTTGATGTTGCATGTTCTGCATCGCTCGAGGAGTTTTTTCAGTTTCTCGTCATGGTCTCTTACTGCCATGTCCTGATTTTCTCCTTCGCCAATGATCAGGGTATCGTCAGCTATAATGCGTACCCCTGGTAGCCCCTCAAGCGCCTGTGTCAGCCTGTGCTGAAACACCTCAGGAGCTGGGCTGATCCCCATTGGCATTCTCCTCCACCTGAACCTTCCGAATGGCGTCGCAAATGTTGTCATGTAGCTGGAGCGCTCTGTCAGTTTCACATGCCAGAATCCATTTTTTACATCACACAATTTTATCTCTTATCAATGAGTCTTTTGCGGTCCCAAAGTTGCAAGTGTCCGCAAGTACTCTTAAGTCAGTAACGTACTTGTCAATCATTTCATTAGCGTTCTGGTTTCTGGAGAAAAACCTGTACCTCTCAACAGTTTCATTTGGTTTAGGATTACAGTGTTTGTCGAACAACGCTATCAACTTGGCTAAAGTTTCCTCCCTTTGCTCTTCTGGTGTGAGTGTAGTCCACAAGGTTTTCCCCAGTTCCCTGCCGGTTTCTCCAATCAAGTATTTGAACACTTTTACCTTTGTCTTGTCGTCTGACTCCGCTAAAGTTATGTCCACATACAATGAAAACTCATCTTTCCACGTCTTCCATGTTTTCGCCAGGCGGAATGCCAATCCAAAGTGGCGGGAGGTTTCAGACCGAATGCATCCATTGTCTTTTTTCGTTCGTTTACGCTCTCCTCCGCTTCTTTTTTCACCTCACCTTCGTCATTCGACATCTGTTAGCGTCTATGAGTTCGCTAATACCGCTGCCACCATGTTTTATGTTAGATATTATATTTAAAGGAAGACTCGCACACAGAGGTATGTTCATCAGCTTTACCGGAAACTTAAGCGCATACATTACACGTTGGTGCACCTGTCTAACCGCACCGGGTAGAACACATACATTGTAACAACAGGGAAATAAACAGTCTCACACACAGGTGACGTGGAACCATCAGCACACACCCACAGGCAAGACGACAGCAAGTGGCAAGTTGAGGTTCCAATAAAGATGCCTGTCAAAATGTCTAAACATCTATTTTGTTTTTACTGCACTGTAATGTACAGCAAACGTATAACTTATTTCCAGACGCTAATTGCAGTGCTGCTCCCTGCAGCTTCACTCTCTTACTCTCTCATAGCCACACAGCTCTAACCACACTTAGACTTAGACTAAAACAGACTTTATTGATCCACATGGGAAATTGTTTTGGCACAGCAGCACGTTGAAGTATTGCAGATGAAGTGAAATAAAATATAATTTGAGTAAAGCCCTATGTGACAAATTCGATTTGTGAATGTGGGCTATAAAAATAAAATTTGATTGATTGATAAGTACAAATACAAAAATAGAATTAGAATGCAACATCTGGACATATGACAAGAAAACTGCTCATTAACATCAGGAGCAGTTTCTGTCTAAAAAGGTGTGATCAAAACAACTCTTTTCACCTCTGTCCAGTGGTGAAGGGAGTGGTCTAGAGTAGTATAAATACTACTCTAGAGTTCCCTCCAACAACCACCAGAAACTGAAGAAGTTCCTCAGTTGAGGAATGAAACGTCTTTCAACTCCAAGAAGAAGTCCAGTTGCTTACAACTAAACCCTTTTTGAATTAGAATGGAAATTTGAAAATTCTCACAAAAGATAAAAGATTAAGAAGAATACAATTAAACACAATAAAAGGAATAGAATTCTCTGACAAGGCCAAATTTAAAATAGTATACAATTAAACACAATAAGCAATTGTGGAATTAAAGGGTCAGAAACAGAAGTAAAAATCAGAAGTAGAATAGAAGTAGTGCGAAGTAGAGTGTGAAACGCTTGGAAACATTAACCCTATAACTGCTGTACAATCCCTTATAACCATTACAGTCCCACTAGATTTCATTATGATAGTTTCTATCGAGCACAACACTAAACTGTTTGACTCTTTATAGGGCACTCATTGAAATACTATGAAAAACAAAAAAACAACTTAATAGTGTTGTTGGGGGACATAACTACAGATTTCTGTTTTCAATATTTTCAAAATATTCCATTGTCTTGGAGCAAATCAAAGGACACGAAGTAGCCGTATTTGGTTCCTGGCACTTTGGTGGTAAAAAAAATATGTATATGTAAAATTTACAATAAAAACACCTATAAGATGAAAGGAACATGATTCTTTCACATTAGCACATCAGTTTAAGAACATAAGTGCTGATACAGACTCCTTCAACCAATCAGCAGATACACTCCAGGTAGCTGATTGGTTGAATGACACAGTCAGGTGATCTGTGATGTTGGGTGATCTCTTCTGAATGGCTGAGTGAGGACCACATGGTTCTTGATCTCACTGAAATAGAGGAAGGGGGCCATTTGTAAAGGGTGCGGAAATTATCAAACAAACAGTCACATGCCCTATAAAGAGTGTGTTTTTAAAGTAACTAGTTACTTTCATTATTTGTTAACTAGTAATGTCTTTTATTTGTTTATAGTGCCAGATCATAACAACTGTTATATCAAGGCACTTTACAAACAAGCATGCATGCATAAAAACAAAAATAGAAAAGAATATATAGTGATAGCCCCTGCCCTTATAGACCCTCACACCGGCTGAGGAACAAGTCCCAAAAACCCAGAAAGGGAAAAAAAAAGGAAGAAACCCCAGGGTGATCGACAGTGGAGGGGATCCTCACCCAGGATGGACAGGCGGGCTAACTAAACATTAGCAAGTAAAAACTAAAATTTATTTTATATCTACAAATAAAAGACAGGCACTATAAAATCCTTCCGTGGTCCAATTAAGCTCATATGCTCTATAAGACAAAATCCAGGGTCCAGAGCAGACAGTAGGGTTCTAGGGGAGTTGGGCCAAAGATGTGCAGGCAGAGTCCTGCGTCAGGCCCAGGGCAATGGGATTCTAGGGAAAGAATAAAGACTTAACACCTCGAGGTGTTAAGTCTACCACAAATAATAGATAGCAGAATAGAAAAGTTGAATAAGGAAAAGAAGGGAGAAAGAGATAGAGGGCAACAATGGGGCCCACATGCGGTGTACGGCTGGACCTGTACGCCACCATGGGCGCATTCAAAAAGAAAACCCTTAAGTCTACTTTTGAAAGTAGAGACTGTATCTGCCTCCCGGACTAGAACTGGCAGCTGGTTCCAAAGTAGAGGGATCTGATAACAGAAAGCTTTGGCTCCAAATCTAGATTTTGAGATTTGTGGAACCACAAGAAGACCAGCTCCTGCAGAACGAAGAGTACTAGTGGGCTGATATGGTTGTATCAGCTCCACTATATAGGAGGGTGCCAGCCCATGGAGAGCCTTATAAGTAAGCAGAAGGACTTTAAATTGAATTCTAAAATGAACCGGGAGCCAATGAAGAGAGGCGAGGATCGGGGAGATATGATTTCTCTCTGCCTAGTTTTAGTCAGAACACGAGCTGCTGTGTTCTGGATAAGCTGCAGAATTCTCAGAGAACCGGCTGAGCATCCGGCTAATAAAGAATTACAATAGTCCAGCCTAGAAGTAACAAAGGCATGCACCAACTTCTCAGCTGCATCTTGGGGAAGTATCTGCCTCACTTTCCTAATGTTACGAAGATGAAAAAAGGCAGTCTTAGAGATATGTTTAATATGTGATTTGAAAGAAAGCTCCTGGTCAAAAGTAACACCAAGGTTATTAACAGAGGTGTTGGAGACAGTGGTTAAACTATTATCAGATGCTATTATGTCAGATATAGAGTCCCTTACATGTCTCCAACAACTCAGTCTTATTTGAATTAAGAAACAAAATGTTACAGGTCATCCAGGTCTTAATGTCATCTACGCAGGATTTAAGCCGCTGTAGATGATGTTCACCAGCCTTAATTGATAAGTATAATTGAGTGTCATCAGCATTAATAGTGGAAACTAGTAAAGTAACAAGTTACTTTTTTAAAATAACTTGCCCAACACTACTGGTAACTACCAGTACCAATATGTACTAATGTGTACCAGAGTATACCAGTGTATGCTAGTGTGTACTGATGTGCACCAGTTTATACCAGTGATAACCGGTGTGAAGCAATGCATACCATTGTATAACAGTGTGTACTGAGGTTTACCAGTACATATCACTGGGTACTGGTGCATACTAGTGTACACTGCAGTGGCCTCTCTAACTAAGCCACCTCTCTTTCTTTTCATTTCTGTAAAACTCTTGATGGCAGTCTCATTCGACCAAGGTGGAGTCTGTCTACGTTTAAACATTTGTTTTGATATCAAGGACTTGACTTCTGCTGCAGTCAGACAGCCCACCATTAGAAATACCAACCAACAAAACAACGCTGAGAGCTCAGAGCTTCCACTCGGTGGGTCTGGAGTCGTCTGTGAACAGACATGGAAAGAGTCCTGTGGTTCCTGCCGCTGCTGCTGTTTAACCTTCTGATTATCCAGGTACTGATTATTCTGTACGTGTTTGTGCTGCAGCAGGAACCGATGCTGAACTCTGAGAGTGACAATAAACCGTCGTGTCAGATACGGGCGGCTTTAGCTCCCGACGTTCCTCACGGAGCACAGGTACCACGAAGAATGAATCCTAGTGTGTAGACCTGGTGTAATGTTGCTCCGAAACTAGAAAACATTATCACTTGATACACAGAGCAAAGAAGACACTCTTCTTACCGGTTCATTCATTATTTATTGAACTACTTGAATGAGTGGTTCCATTCAATATGACTATATGCTCTCGTGGCGGTCTCTAGGGCTAACTACGTGTATTGCAGAACTAGGTTTCTACATTACATATCTCCTCCCCACTAATATCTGTTGTCAATAACAAAAACATGTATTCTGAAACAAACTTTATATTGTTGTAATATCCCCTTTGCACTACATAAGCAGTAACATTTTGTCTTTCTTTACTTCTTAATAACATTAACAAAATAGAGGACTGCATACTAATGGGTGTGCGATCCTCACAGGATAATGCTGTACTGCCTCTGTAGGCAGTACAGCATGTACACTCCTTGCGTGTGGTAACTGTGGATGGTGGTGTCTTGTGTGGTGTGTGTGGAACTATTTTAGCATTTGTCTTTGGTTGTGACTACTGAGGACTTACAGGAAGACTCACTGCAGTCTCTTGTGACTCTGGAGAGGTCAGCATCTGGTTTACATGGTATTTCCAGACCCCTTGGGTTCCACCATTTACCTTATACGGCACTGGTCCAGTCTTCTCAATCATGTCAAATGCGTCCACTTATCCTCCCCCCTCCTGTGATCTTGCTTAAGCAGTGGCTCGCCAACTTCAAACCATAGCTGATGTTGTTAATAAAACACCCACAGTATTTCTACCCATATTAAATTATTATGCTCAGAACTAATGAAATGCTTTATTTATGACTAAACTTGTTTTAGCAGTTGCCATTAACATATTAATTTATTGAGCAAAAACGTTTTAACTAATAGTGGGAAGCTAACATACCGCAACATAACCCATTCACATTCACTCTTTAAGAGAGAAACATTGTTTATGTGTACGAACACCATGTACAGCGTGCGTTGAGCTGCCATGCTCTCTAACACAACATGTGCGTCGCCATTACCGTTTCTATACTGGCCGTTGTCCTTTCGTTGTAACTCGTTGCAAACAAAATGCAAAACAGTCCCAATCTAAAATTACTCCGGTAAGCAGTTCACTCATGTCTTAAACATATTTACATATGGCTGGATCCTAGCTTTTAGGTGTTTTCTGCACGTTACCCACCTCTTGAGCAGGAGAAGAACGAGGAGACAGCATATCAGGTTCCCAAGCTCTCTATAGCAATGAAGAGACCGAGCATTGCACGCTGATAAACCTGGTACCCTGTCCCCTGCTGGCCAGGGGCGAGCACAGCATAATTCATCTCACCAGGGGAGAACCATATGGAATGCAGTACTTGGGGACAGTTTTCCACCAAAATAAAACATAGTGAATTGTGTCCAAATATAAGACAATAATTCTGAATACTCTTTTTTTCAAAAATACAAATTAAACACTCACTCCCCCGCAAAAAGAAATGGGTCCCAACATTTTTGCTCAATGTTACTTAACTCAAATACACTTTTCTCACTAACACGCAATGGAAACTGGCAATATGTATGATGGTGGGTAGCTGTAAGGCATATATGCAAATTGAGAGTAAGGGATGGAGTAGGGGTTCAGAGGATATGTTTGTGATGCGTAGTGGATAAGTGAGTGTAGTGGGTGAGTGGTATGAGACACAGTGTAAGTAGGTGGATGTGTGTTTGTGTTCGTCATGTTAACTGCGGCTTGTGTTGTCAGTGTGGGTTGACCGAGATTCTCCTATATAAAGATCTGTCTGGGTCGTTTGTCACTGTACTGACCAGAAGTTATTCTTCCTGGATCAGTTCTGGAGTCTCATAATACCCATCTTGCAACTCATTTTCCGCAATGACAGATTGGCTTTCAGTCTGTTCAGGTTTCCCTACCTCTGCATCTCTTTCAAACATCAGTCTTTAATCAGGCAAGGGGTCCATTATAACCGCCTCTTGATGTGCTAGAGTACTCGAGTTAGACGACTCAAAGTGAACGCTGGTCGTTGTGGTGGGTGCATATCCTGTTTTCTCTCTGTTGGTACCCTCAGCTAATAACAATGACCACCTGAGTCATCGGAGTCTGGCTTTTACGTTTTTTTGTTTTCTTTTAGGGGGCAGTGTGGCATGGGGGAGCCTCAACTGGTAGGTCATTCACTAATAAAAGCAGATTGCGATGCAATGTTCTTGTCTTCTTCATGTCCCCAGATTCAGGGTACACTACATAGAGTGGGATGCCAAACTGCTTTTTGACAGTATAAATGGACTTTTCCCAGTACAATCGCAGTTTTCCTGGTCCACCACGCTTACTAAGGTTCCTGACTAAAACTCTATCTACAGGCTGTAGGGCCATGCCTCTTGATTTCTTGTCATAAAGTGCTTTGCCTTTAGCACTAGCCTTCTTGGTACTCTCACTGGCAATTCGGTAGGCTTCAGACATCTGCTTTGCTCACTTCTTTGCATATCCTTTTGGCTAGTCTGTCTCTGCGTCTTCAAACAACCCGAACATCAAGTCTATGGGAAGACGAGGATGACGGCCATAAAGAAGAAAAAAGGGCAAGAAGCCTGTTGATTTGTGCCGAGTACAGTTGCCCACATGTACAACTTGTGAAATTTTATCTTTCCAATGTTCCTTCTCTTTGTCAGTCAGTGTCCTCTTTGTCAGTCAGTATCGTCCGCTTAAATTGTTCCGCAGGGTTTCCCTGAGGATGATACTGGAATGACGAATGCCTGACAGCTGTTGAAGTGTATGAAAGAGCTCATTCTCAAATTCACAGCCTTGGTCGTGGTGCAGCTTCGATGGGTATCCAAAGCAGAGGACAAAGAAGGATTGAAGATGCACTCAGCGGCTGTCTTTCCACTTTTATTCTTTGTTGGATAAGCTTGAGTGAATCTTGTAAAATGATCAACAAGGACCAGGATATATTCATAGCCACCAAGACTGGTCTCTAGATTTAAATAGTCAATACACACCAACTCTAGCGGTGAGCTTGTGGTAATGCCACCCATTGGGGCATGAAGATGAGTAACTGTTTTTTTGACTTTATGCATGGACATTTCTTGGTGACATAGTCCTAGATCTCTCTAGCCATAAAAGCCCAATAGAATCTCTCTCTGGCAAAGTCAAGGACCTTATCAGTGCCTACATGAGCCATCTCATTATGGAGTTTCTTCAATTGTTGTCTCTCTATATCCTAACGTGAGGTGCGTAAAACAAATAGTCTCTAAATTTTACACACACCGCCCACTTCAGGGCAAGGAACTCTAGTTTCCACTATGTAAATGGTAGTTTCGCTCAGCTGCCGTTAAAGTCCTTGACCTGTACCCAATGATCCTCAACTTCCCATCCTGGTGTTGATAAAGAATCGCACCTAGCCCCTGGTCTAAAGCATCTGTATGTAATACAAAAAGGAAGTTGAAGTTGGGGTATGCTAACACAGGGGGGCTAACAAGGAGAGAAATGAGTCGGTCAAGCACACTCTGGTGTTCTGTGGACAACTCTACAGGGGTTCTTGACGGCAATTGTGGACCTTTGCTTTTACCCCACGCTACGGCTGCCTGCTCTGTCTTGACTTGTAGTAGCTCATAGATGGGCTAAGATATCCTCAAAAGTCCTCAATGAAGGAACGGTAGGACCCCAGGAACCCTGTGAGCTTTCTCACATCTCCGACTGTCTGTGGTGTCCTGCTGGCTAGTGAGCGTACTGCATCCAGGTCTTTGGGATCAATTCTTACTCCATGAGCTGACACAAGGCAACCAACATATCTTACTTCCTGACAAACCAATTCACATTTCTCAGGTCTCAGCTTCACCCCGTGTCTCTGAAGCGCTTGGAGTACTTTGCACACGCTTTCCATGTGCTCGTCAAAAGTTCTCGCATAGCAAAGCACATCATCAAGATATGGTAGGCAGCAATCATCCCTTAAGGAACACAACATGTCTTCCATACTCAGCTGAAAGGCAGCAGGGGCGTTCGAGAGGCCAAATGGGATACGAACCCATTCATACAGCCCCCAAGGGGTAATGAAAGCAATGAGGTGCTGGGAGTCTTTGGCAATAAAACCCTGATGGTAGGCTTTCGCTTGATCGAGAATGCTGAACCAGGAATAGCCACCAAGCATGTCAGTCAGGTGTTATATTCTCAGTGAAGGATGTCGATCAGGGATGATATTTCGATTCAAGAGATAGTCTATACAGAGGTGGAGAGTACCATCTTGTAATGGCAAAAAGTGTATTTGATACTACTGCTGATGTTTTCTGAATTTGTTGATCTCGCCTGAACTGCTTAGAACAAGGATATGAAAGTTGAGTTGTGTTTCCTGTTTTTCAGTTTTCAGTTTCAGAGCACTGTCTGGCACTTCTGACACCTACGTGACAGCTAAAAAGGTCAACAGTCAGGCAACCGGTCACAAGGTTAAGATCCATTAATGTTACCATGTATGGTATAAAGAAAAAGATGCAGATGCGATTGAACGATATAAAAATGCCCTAACCGCTCCATCCTGTGTGTTATCTTGTATGCTGTTCGTGCTGTGTACCTAATCTCATCCTGTGCTGGAGACAGAAAATCAAGAACCAAACAACGACGGCTTTTTAATTTGAGAGACTTTTTTTTTTACAGACAAAATCTTAATTTAGCGATATGTAGTTAAATAACCCGTGGACACAGAAAGTTTCCACCACAATCTTCAAACACAGACCACTGGTACAGCATAAGAGGACTTTGATTTCACAATGCAGCCTTTCATTAGCAAATCTTGTACATACTCTTTCACTTCTTTAAACAGTGGTTTCAGGATGGAGGTGTACGCCCTCTGCACTGGAATCTCATCTTAGGTTGATCGACATCTGTAAACTAGGAATGCAGCCAATATCATGACTGTCTTGTGCAAAAACAGCTGACTCTTCCTACAGCATTTTCTTGACTTTGTCTTGCTCTTCATCACTAAGGTGGCTGAGATCCACAGGAGGCTGCCATAAAACTGGAACTGTTTGAGCAGCTGATGTTGTAGCTGCGTTAGTTTCTGCCCTGAGTCGTAAGTCTGGACACTACCCAGGGCTGTCTTCCTTGGTACAGTATAGTGACAAAGTGTTTTGTGTTGTTTTTCACTGGTATGACTGCTAGGTCTAGGGAATTGGGAACCTGGGGATACTGTGGTTGTATTTGGATGCATGCTGTCTCTTTAAGGTGCTGAGTTTCGGAAATGAGCTTCACCTGTTGCTGATTGGTTCATCACAGAAGTGACGTATTTAAACAACGTCTATCCAGGAAGCCAGAGCGTTAATTCTTGCCAGTTCAGGCAAGTCAGTTCCTTTACTCCATTTCTGTTTTGGCTACCTTGGGCTGAGTCATTAAACTGATTATTGTTGCTTGTTCTCGTCTAGGATCTATGACACACGGTTGCACGGAAAGGAAGAGGGTCGGAAGCAATATATCACGGAAACGGGCTGGAGAGACTGTATTCACTGAGGAGCACGGACACTCAACGTTGAATTTTGTGTTTCTTTTTTGGTTCAATTCATTGTTTTCCGTATTGACGGAATAAACTTTGTTCTGGTCACTATCATCTGTGTTCAACTCGCACTTGGATCCAGACTTTATTTAGGGCTTACTAACAACGACATAAGGTGCGTTTTGTACTTCTAGTAGGCCCTACTCAAGTTCTTGAGTTGGGGGCTATTTTCATCAGGTTCAAACAAGAGGAAGGGGTCTGACTGATCTATATTGGATTTGACACTCAACCCAGGCTACTTGTTCAGCTGGAACAGTGGATATATAGTTGCCTGTTCTTAACAGTCTTGGATACATAGTGGGTTTGTCCGTCTGAATAATGTTTACCAGCAGCTCAACTTTCTCAGCAAAGGTAGATATTGCATCAGAAAGGAGCATAGGGAGGGCTGGGACAAATTCTGCTCGCTCATTTTGAATCACTTCTTCTAGCACATTAAATCCTGTGTAAGAGGGGTACTACAGATGAGGAAGGGCACCATGACTGGCTAAAAACCCCATTACCATTAAAACTGATTGCGATGAGGACCCAACCATTAAAAGGAAGGATTTCTCCATTCACAGCATGGACTTCGAGCTCTTCCTGATCATCAAACTTCTCACTGAGGGACCCAATAGGTGCGTCTGGTAAATACTTCTCCTTCCTGTTTCTATCCACCATGCTCACTTGAGCTCCAGTGTCCAATAAGGCATTTACTGTCAAGTCATTTAGCCGTCTATAAACTTGGTCACGCATCTGTTTGTTTGGGTGTGTAGGGAGAGAGGGGATTGAGGATATGTTTGTTCACTCTTTGCTTTTGGTCTCTGTTTCATTTAGCTAGTATTTGCATGATCCTCAGGGCTCCTGTAACACTCAGCACTGTGGAACTGAACATGACGTCCAGTCACTCCTTGTCCTGTGGCAGCGACCGGTTCCAGTTTTCCTGATGCTTAGGCTTCTTTAGACAGCCTACTGCTCTGTGGCCATCTTCACCACAGAAAAAACAGTGGGTGAGCCACTTGAACTCTGCAATGATGACAAGAATCTAGGCTTTGGGTCTTCTGGGGCCGTTGGAGTAGTTCGACTTTTTTCATTACCTCTCCTACTTTCTCAGTTAACTGCTGGAGTGTGTCAGCCTTTGGCTGTTTATCTGTAGAATCCGTCTTTGCACTGCTGCCCTGTGCTGCAGCAGCTTTAACTTCAACTAGCTCTGTGCTATGCACGTTTACTTGTTTCTGCTTCACAACTGATCCGAAACTGATCTCTCATTCTTAGTGTTTGCTATCTCCCTCATTTGCTTTAAGAATGCTCTCGTCAGACACGCTGCTATAAGAGAGGAATGGTTTGAGTTCTCTGCGTATGTCATCATTGAGCTGTAGCAGTATTGCCATGCCTGAGTCGTCAGATTCCATCAAAGTGTTACTGTTCACAAAAGCTAAAATGTACTCAAAACAACACTCTTCTTCGCCAACCTGAAGCATGGATGAATCCTCTCCCGGCATTGGACCAACACACCGGGCTAGTTGGAAAAGCTCATCGGCTGTCAGAGCAAGCAGACTCTTCTTGATGCTCCACACCAAGGCTTTTCTCTCACCGTCCACCATGACTATTTTTCCGCCTTCCTCACAGCTGGTCGCTTTTACAGGTAGTTCTTCACCCGTCTTCCTCCAAAGCATGGGCTGAAGGGTCATCCGCACCCGTAACACTTCAAGGGGCTGACTTGGGTTGTGCTTGTAGCCTTCGCATCTGCCGATCGCCACCACGGGCCACCAAAAATCTGTATCGGGTACCGTAGCCACGGAGCCGTCATTTACAGATAAAATTCCTGTTGAACAGGAAAAGAACGAGGAGACAGCGTATCAGGTTACCAAGCTCTCTGCAGCAATTTATTGAAGTATTCTTTTTTTACAGCAATACATTTCTCAGTTGAGGCCTCTTTACACATGTACATGCTCCTTATCCAGTGCAATCACTGGACTCAAATGTTATGTTCTTGCAAACTTAATAAAACACTTACAGTATTTCTACCCATATTCAATTGCTTCAGTTGCCATTAACATATGGCACAAGTTGCCATATGTTAATGGCAACTTGTTTTTAACAGTTGCCATTAACATATGACCTTATTGAGCAAAAACTAACAACTAATAGTGGGAAGCTAACATACCGCAACATAACCCATTCGCATTCACTCTTTAAGATGGAGAAACATTATTTATGTGTACAAACACCATGTACAGCGTGTGTTGAGCTGCCATGCTCTCTAACACAACGTATGCGACCTCATTACCGTTTCTATACCGGCCGTTGTCCTCTCGTTGTAACTTTTCACAAACATTACTCTGGTAAAACAGTTCACTCATGTCTTAAATGGCTCCTAGTTTTTAAGTGGTTTCTGCACGTTACCCACCTGTTGAACAGGAGAAGAACGAGGAGACAGCGTATCAGGTTCCCAAGCTCTCTGCAGCAATGAAGAGACAGAGCAATACACGCTGAAAGACCTGGTACCCTGTCCCCTGCTGGTCAGGGGCGAGCACAGCACAATTCACCTCGCCAGGGGACAACCATACGGAATGCAGTACTTTGGGACATTTTCCCACCAAAATAAAACACAGTAAATTGTGTCCAAATTCCAGAGAGGTCCTCCTCTGGGTCTCCTCACAGTGGGACATGACCCAAACAGCCACCGCAACTGTCTCCTCTTGATGTGGAGAAACAATGACTTTACTCCACCTCCCGGGTGACAGGGGTCCTCACCTTATCGCTAAGGGAGCGCTCTGCCACCATGCTGAGAAAGCTAATTTCCGCCGCTTGTATCCGGGATCATGTTCTTTCGGTCATGACCTAAAGTTCATGACAATAGGTGAGAATAGGAACGTAAATTGAGCTCCTTCTTCACCATGATGGACCGATACAGCGAGCGCATAACTGTGGTCGCTGCCCTGATCCGCCTGTCAATCTCCCATTCCATCCTTTACACACCCCAAGATACTTAAACTCTTGGGTAGTGTATATTGAACACACTACTTCAATATAAGTTATAGAAAATTTTTTTTTTTTTTTTTATCATTTTGTCTGAAACAGTCCTATGATTCTTTGTGCAGAATTTAATGTTAACAATGTGGTGGGTACAGAGGAGTGCCTCTCACCCAGGAGGATTATGGGTAAAGGGGCGTGTTGATAAATATAGTTATTTAGCGTGCAGTGCCATATTCATTCTACGACTTGCCTCAATTAATAAACATGGAATATCAAGTTCAGCCTCAGAGTCATCCTTCATCCAGCCACATTGGTGACCCTGTGTTGAACGTGCTTCAAGCAACAGAGAACGGCGTCTACTCCTCCTCCATGTCCCCCCAACGCCAACAACTGGCCAGCGCAACAACTGCGCTGAAGCTCCCTTGGGTATGGCAGAGTGACCCGGCATCATGGTTTCAACATGTTGAGGCGCTGTTCCACTTACGCAGCATTGCTGAAGATGACTCGAGATACTACTTGGTGGTAGCAGCTCTTGACCAACAGACCACCCAACGTGTGATGCAGCTATCCCACACATCCAGGACTTTCCGGCCCGCTTGGCTGGAACGCCAGTGTTTTCTAAAGTGGACCTGGTGTGGGGATATCGCCAAGTCCCTGTGCATGCTGCTGATGTCCCCAAAACGGCTGTGGTCACTCCATTTGGGCTCTTTGAGTTTTTGTGCATGCCTTTTGGTCTTAAGGGTGCGGCACAGACATTCCAGCGGTTGTTGCGGGATCTCGGTGTTGCGGGATCTCGACTTTGTGTTCGTTTATCTCGATGACATTCTGGTCCAGAGACACACCTGTCACATCGAAGATCATTTTTTTCAGCGCCTAGCTCAACACGGCCTGATTAACCTGGAGAAGCGGCAATTCGGTTTGTCGGTCATTGATTTTCTGGGCCATCGCATTTCCACACAGGGCTCAGTTCCATTGCCCTCCAAAGTAGTGGATAAGAGCATTGCCATATGGGCCAGATGCTTTGGAGCCCCAACTATGGAAAATCTTCTCAGACACAGTAACAATGGAT
This sequence comes from Paraplagusia blochii, assembly GCA_016785265.1. Lineage (NCBI taxonomy): Eukaryota > Metazoa > Chordata > Actinopteri > Pleuronectiformes > Cynoglossidae > Paraplagusia > Paraplagusia blochii. Next base: position 23,495 of record JAFBJS010000190.1, read on the forward strand.
GGATACTAGACCCAAGAGCAGATGGAACTGAGTTCAATGTATTTCACACCATGTTGTGGACAGTGTTGAAGAATGAATATCCCACGAAAGTAGATCCAAAGGCTCTCAGGGGGGAGGCACTCTCAGATACTGAAAACCCTGCCGCGTACATAACCAGACAGCTGAAACACTGGAAGCAGGAGACTGAGAGGAGGAGATTGAAAAAACGGCTGTGGTCACTCCATTTGGGCTCTTTGAGTTTTTGTGCATGCCTTTTGGTCTTAAGGGTGCGGCACAGACATTCCAGCGGTTGTTGCGGGATCTCGGTGTTGCGGGATCTCGACTTTGTGTTCGTTTATCTCGATGACATTCTGGTCCAGAGACACACCTGTCACATCGAAGATCATTTTTTTCAGCGCCTAGCTCAACACGGCCTGATTAACCTGGAGAAGCGGCAATTCGGTTTGTCGGTCATTGATTTTCTGGGCCATCGCATTTCCACACAGGGCTCAGTTCCATTGCCCTCCAAAGTGCAGGCTGTGATGAATTTCCCCCTCCGGCTTCCGTTAAGGCATTGCAGGAGTCTCTGGGAATGGTGAATTTCATACCACATGCAGCCCACCCCTTGCAGCCGCTGTACGAAGCCCTTAAACTGAAGAAAACTAGCGACTCAGTAGACTGCACGCCCGATCGGATCCAGGCTTTGGAGGGGCTAAGTCCGCCTTAGCTAAAGTAGCACTCCTCGCACACCCCTCACCCACTGCACCCGTCGCCCTGACTACGGACACATCAGACGTGGGAGTGGGGGCCATGGTTGAGCAGCTGGTAGAAGGTGTTTGGCAGCCTTTGCCGTTCTTCAGCCGTAAGCTGCGAGACAATGAGCGCAAGTATAGCGTTTTTGACTGGGAGTTGCTGGCATTATACTAAGCAACATGTCATTGTTGTTTTCTGCTCGAAGGTCAGTCTTTTACCGCGTATGTCGACCGCAAACCTTTGACATTTGCAATGTCGAAAGTAACTGAGCCTTGGTCGACTCGTCAGCAGCGCCAGTTGGCAGCAGTCTCTGAGTTTACCACCGACAACCGACATGTGGCCAGTAAGGCTAACTCTGTTGCAAATTGCTTATCACGTGCGGTGATAGGTCCTGTGTTCCTTGGCATAGATGTTTCATCCATGGCTGCGGACCAGCCTGGTGATCCAGCTATTCAGCCCCTCAAAATCGCAGATACGGCTTTGCAGCTGGAGGCCCCGCCTTGTGGGATGGCGGCCCAATAATAGTATGTGACGTCTCTACAGGTTGACCCCACCCCTTGGTGCCACCGAGTTTTTGATTCAGTAGAGAAGTCAAGGAGTAGGCGACTGCATGTGTGACCTGTCAGAGGGCTAAGATTCACCAGCACACTAAAGCACCACTTCAGCCATTTGCAATCCCGGCCCGTGTGGTGGAGAATTGTGTATTATGAACAGACAAAGTGTTGGACGACATTCATGTGCAGGGTTACTGTAGGATTGCAGAAAGTTTAGTATCCACGGTATGTGAGACAACAGAGATTGGCACCTGGGTAACAGACACAAGGCACATTCCCAAGACCGATTAAGACACAACATAAACCTGTCTCTTATACACATCTAGATGTGTATAAGAGACAGGTTGTGGACAGTGTTGAAGAATGAATATCCCACGAAAGTAGATCCAAAGGCTCTCAGGGGGGAGGCACTCTCAGATACTGAAAACCCTGCCGCGTACATAACCAGACAGCTGAAACACTGGAAGCAGGAGACGGAGAGGAGGAGATTGAAAAAACGGCTGTGGTCACTCCATTTGGGCTCTTTGAGTTTTTGTGCATGCCTTTTGGTCTTAAGGGTGCGGCACAGACATTCCAGCGGTTGTTGCGGGATCTCGGTGTTGCGGGATCTCGACTTTGTGTTCGTTTATCTCGATGACATTCTGGTCCAGAGACACACCTGTCACATCGAAGATCATTTTTTTCAGCGCCTAGCTCAACACGGCCTGATTAACCTGGAGAAGCGGCAATTCGGTTTGTCGGTCATTGATTTTCTGGGCCATCGCATTTCCACACAGGGCTCAGTTCCATTGCCCTCCAAAGTGCAGGCTGTGATGAATTTCCCCCTCCGGCTTCCGTTAAGGCATTGCAGGCTGTCTCTTATACACATCTAGATGTGTATAAGAGACAGGCTCAGCACCATCTGGACCCACATAATTTCTTGTGGGCTCACCACCAACAGTTACTTGTTATTTGGGTGGCTGCAGCTGCCCCTGTGACCCGGCAATGGACGAACAGAAAAAGATAAATGAATGAGAAGTCCGGCCGGCCCTTGGGGAAGACATAATTCTGGATACTGGGGATGCCCAGAGAATCCTGAGAGGAAGTCAGTTTCCTATGTTAAACGTGGAGACTGAAATTCCAATTTTAGTCACAAAAAAAAACAAAAAAAACACCTGTTAATCTGATTGGAAGAGATGCATTGTGCAAACTAAATATGCCAATTATGTGTTCAGAAGTAGGTATAATCCAAAAGCATTGGCACAGACTGTCAAATGACTGTTCAATCAGAAAGAGGAACGCTTTTATTGGTTGGGAGGCATCAAGGCACCAGTGTTAAAAACATTTGAATTAAAATCAGCAAAACCAACAACCGTAGATTTACAACCAGGAGAAACACCGCCTTATGATAAAAAATAAATAATAATAATAATAATAATAATAAAAAACAAGCTGCTTACAAATGTACCTCCAGATGCTAAATTCGTTACAGTCATTGATTTGTGTTCAGCATTTTTCAGTGAGAAAGGATTGTGTAAGTTGCAAGATGGTTTAATGGTGGCACCAGTGCCGTTGTTGTCAATGTTGATTTTGGAAGTGACAGATCACAGTGCAAGGGGGGAGGTAATGAAGAAGATTTGACAACAGGGTTATTGGTCACCGTACATGCAGGCAATAGTGGAGAAAGTGTTAAGTCGGTGTAAAGGGTTAAGTATGTGTGAAGTATGGGCTCTGAAGAAAGTGAAAAGAGGTATCAAAACATTAGTGGGACATATTCTAGTACCAGAGTTTAAACATTTGGTGATGGACTATGTTGATATGATAAAATCAGTTCAAGGAAAAAGATACATGCTCGTGATAATTGACAGATTCAGTAGGTGGGTTGAGGCCACACCTTCAAAAGATTTAAGTGCTGAGACAGTTGTGAAATTTCTAATCAGAGAAGTAATTCCAAGGTGTGAGGGCGGGGCAGTGGTTAGCGATCAGCTGCGGCTGGGAGAGCGGACCAGTGGTGAGGCTGATGCTGTACCGGGCGCAGGTGAGCTCAATTCTTTTAATGAGATCTCTCCCTTTATTAGTAGGAGCCGGGACCACAGGGAGAGAGTTGAGCTGTGACACTACAGTTGCTGTGAAGCCGTGTGACACAAGACAGAGCGGAAACACTGCATGCACGGGACTGCCCCGTGAACTTTTATATTAAAATAATTGAAACGTGGTCCGTTGTCCATGAGTCTGTCCAGAGAACCCAACACATCACATTTTGGCGCCCAACTGAACTGGACAAAGGATGGAACAACGGCAGATCGATGTATTGGCGACGTTGATGGGGGAAGTCGTAACCATGCATCAAGACCAGGTAGTGGCTCACCGTGAGCAGCTGGCAGAGCTGCATGCACAGACGGGGGCTCTGGCCCAGCAGCTGGCGCAGATGAGGCAATCAACAGTTTCCTCATCGACCGGAGTCTCCCTAGCAGGAATGTCCCTGCAGAGAATGGTGTCAATGGACGATCCACAGACATTTCTGGACGCCTTCGCAACCACTGCAGCGGCGTGTGGCTGGCCATGGGAGGAGTGGGCGGTCCGTCTTCTTCCGCTGCTCTCCGGGGACGCGCAGACTGCGGCGCTGGCCCTACCGGCGGCCGCGAAGGGGAGTTACCAGGACGTCATAAAGGCAGTGCTGGATCGCCTGGGTTTCTCCCCGGAGGACCATCGTCGCCGTTTCCAAGGAGCGAGGCTGGGACCGACGGACAGACCGTTCACCTACGCCCAGCAGCTGCGTGATTCGGCCGCTAGGTGGCTGCAGCCGGGGGAGTCGGCAGGGGAGACGAAGATGCTGGAGGCCATAGTGGTGGAGCAGTTCATCGGGGGTCTTCCGTCCAGGACAGCCGACTGGGTCAGGTGTCATCGGCCGGACAGCCTCCAGGAGGCGGTCAGCCTGGCAGAGGATCACCTTGCAGTTCATCCCCAGCAGCCAGGAACATGATCAGCAAGACCCGAGGGACGCCCAACGCCGATGCCCCGAGGGAGGACAGTGTGGGCACAGTGCTGAACGCAGACTCAGAGCGGACGCAGCGGGAGCGTGCAGCGGCAGCGGCAGAGCGCGCCCCTCTGTTCAGCCGTGCTGAGGATTTCCCACTTGAACAGGCGCGTGACAGCACTTTACGTGCCGTGTTGGACCGGGTGGCCAAAATTGATGGCCAGCTGGTCCAGCCCGGCGCTACATTGTCATTTCCCTATTTTTCAATGATCAGGGACAGACTCTACAGAGTGTGTCAGACGCGTGACGGCAGGGAGTGTGCTCAGCTGTTAGTGCCGAGGAGTCACCGGCAGGTGATTCTGACATCGGCTCATCATCACCCGATGGCTGGGCATATGGGCTGCCAGAAAACATTAGACCGCATCACGGATCGATTTTACTGGCCAGGCATTCAAGGAGATGTGCGCCGCTTTTGCGCGTCATGCCCTGAGTGCCAGAGGGTAAACCCGCCCGCCACACCGCGTGCCCCACTGCGGCCA
>JAFBJS010000190.1:34769-129373 GCA_016785265.1 Paraplagusia blochii
CCAAGACCGATTAAGACACAACATAAACTGGGGCCTAGATAACAGTAACAAAATGTATCCATGTCAATGTCAAAGCACAGGAGCACAACATTCTACATTTCTGTCATGTCTGTCTGTCTCCCCTTCCTGCTATCTGGTCGTCAGCGTGATCACGCTCACCTGTGTCTCTGTCGTTAGTCTCACCTGGTGCCCTCAGTATATATACCCCTCTCCCTCACTCAGTCTTGTCAGATCATTGTTTGTTGCATTGTTCGCTGTCCGTTGGTCCCATGTGATATGTATATTGTATATTGTCCTTGTCAAATAAATAAAAAATGATAATTATCGGCCATCTCAAAATGTCCCATCGTCGCATTTAAGGCACCTTTTCCCGTATGCTGGGCAGGCACCAGCCTCATGCTCCCTGTTGCATCTAGTACACTTCCTCTCAGTTGTAGATTTTTCTTTACTTTCACTTTTCCACTTCCCTGTCTAGTCCTTTTTGAAATTCCTTAACTCTTTGTGTTTAACTTTGTTCACTTCACTGTCCGTTCTCATTTGTTTTTCACAAGCCAATATTGACAAGCCATTTAAATTGCCTTCTCTCACGTGAGCTCAGGCTTTTGCTGAAGTTTCTTGGACAACTCTTTATACGCTATTCCAATGACCAGCCTATCACATATCTGTTCATCAAAAGCTTCAACACTTTCTCCGCTGTGCTGTGGACGTCTGTGAAAACAAACGTCTGTGTATGACTTTAGGTCTTTGTCAGGTATTATAGATTTTACTCTATACTGAATACATTACAGGATATATCACTAAAGGGACACTCAAAATAAAAGCTATGTTTCATCACGATTGGTATTGCATATCTAGGTTATACAGTGGCCCTGACACTTTTACAAACTCTGAAACAAAATTACATTTCAGGAAACAAATTTACAAACTCTAAAACAAAATTACGTTTCAGAAAACTAATTTACATTTTAAAAAAACAAATTTACAAATGCTGAAACAAAAATACATTTATGAAAACAAATTAACAAAACTGGAAACAAAATTACATTTCAGAAACTTTTTTACAAACTCTGAAAAAAAATACATCAATGAAAACACTTTGACAAACAAACAAATTGACGAAACACTTTAACAAAAGCCCAAAACAAATTTACAAGTACAAATTTCTTACGGAAGAGGAACGTCCCAAGTAACGTCTCCAAGCGAAAGAGAACCACAAAACACTCCTACCCTCAAAACACCGCTTGACAGCAGTCAAGCGGTGTTTTGAGGGTAGGAGTGAGGGTAGACTGCCTCACTGTATCCCGGGGATTATTCTGCCCATAGAACTGGGATCAGTCCCTAACTGGCCTATAAATCAAGGCATGAGGGGGCCGACTCTCTCTGGCGGAATGCCATCTCTTCAAGGGAGTCTGTGGTGCAGGCAAATCCCTCTCCATTGGTGGACTGGTGAGTGTAACTGGCGTGCCCGGAGGCACAAAGCTTCCCTCGACACCCCCTTCAGAGGATGCAGGCATTGGTGGTTCAGTCACATTTGGCTCCTCAATGTGTGGAGGAATCAACCAGTTGTAGATTTTTCTTTACTTTCACTTTTCCACTTCCCTGTCTAGTCCTTTTTGAAATTCCTTAGCACGAGCTTCAGGCAGGTCACTTGTGGCTCGCTCTACGGGCGACGGTACAGAGCGCAACAGTTGGTATATGTGCCTCCTCCAGATGCTGTCACCAATTTGGACCGTATAGGACACTGGTCCTGTTTGGGTCAATAGGGTAGCAGAAACCCACTTAGGCTCACCCCCATAATTCCGGCCCAGCACTCGTTCCCCCGGGGTCAGGGCTCTCTATTTGGCCCTCTTAAAGATACCGTGCTAGGACAGCAGGAGAAGCAGGTCCTGCTTCTCCTGCTGTCCTAGCACGGTATCTTTAACAGTCACGGCTTCAATACGTCAAACGTGGTGTGTAGGTCTCACTTGAACATCAGATTTGCAGGAGACGTCTTGGTGGTCGCGTGAGGGTTGTTATGGTAGGTCAATAGAAACTGAAATTCTCCATTTCTTGTGATACAAACTGTAGCCCGTTGTGCTGTGCAGGTGACCCGAACCTGCTAATCAGATCGCCCAGCCTTTCAATAGTCTTTGCGGTTGTGGTGGACCTCATGATGGCCACCTCAGGCCACTTGGTGTGTGCGTTGACTGCTACTAGGAGCATCTTGCCCTCTACTGGACCTGCAAAATCGACATGTACCCATTGCCAGGGCTCCTGCAGAAACTCCCAGGGGTGTAGGGCAGCCAGTGGAGGATTATTTCTGACCTGATGACATGACGTGCAATGTTGGCCATCATCTCAATCTGTGCATCCATATTTGGCCACCAAAAATAGCTTCTCGCTATTTCCTTCATTTTAACTATCCCACTGTGACCGGCATGCAGTTGTTGCAATACTTTGGTGCGTTGTGACGTGGGGATCACCACTCTCCTCCCCCATCTTAAATACCCGGACTGCACAGACAGCTCGGCCCTCTTCTAAAATTCCTCCCATACAGATACTGGTGGAATTTCCGGACTCCAAAGGATGCTCACTGCCTCTCGCTCCAACTGGGCATAATTTGACTCGGCCTTGTTCAGCGTTCTTGAGGCAAAAGCGATCGGCTTTTCCTCGCCATTTGGAAGTATGTGGGCTAGCACGGCCCCCACTCCATAAAGAGAGGCATCACATGCTAGCTGAAGTTGAAGCGACGGATTGAAGTGCGTTAGGACCCGGGACATGGTCAGAGCCTTTTTGAGGTCGTCAACAGGTCGTCAATGAGAGGAGCGGGTATTGTTCAGCTGTTAGTACTGGGTTTAGCGTGACTTTGAAGTCTCCACAGGTTCTGATCCCTCCAAGACCAAGACCCCGTTGTTCCAAGACCCCGTTCTTGATTAGGGCGTCCAGGCCGGCTTCCACCTTGGGTCTTATAGCATATGAGACGTTCCCACCCTTCATAAACACCAGTTTGCTACCAGGTTTGATGTGTAGCTTCACAGTAATGTCTTTCATGCTGCCCAACTCGTCACTAAACACCTCCTCATGTTTCGCCAATATTTTTTCTAGGGACATGGACCCGTGGGACACCTTCCTGACCGCCTGCCAGTCTAGGTGGATCTTCTGGAGCCATTCCCGCTCCATTATCGCTGTGTGGTGCTCCCTAGTGATGTACATTGGAAGCTTCTCTGTCTGGTCGTTATACTGCACAGACGTTGGTCATCCCTACCATGTGTACTCTGTGTCCTGTATACGCCTTGAATGTTCGGCTAGTTTGTGAAGTGCCGCCATAAAAGCGGTGGCTGACTCACCTTCTTCTTGACCTTCTCACCTTCTTTCAAACCCCCAGCGGTTTGGGTGAGAAAATGACGTCCCAGAATGTCCACAATGTCCAGGTTTCGTAGTAAATTGAACGTGGCAGGTCCGATAATACTGAGGAACGTAGGTACTATTTTTCCTTCCTCTATTCCATTATCTTCAACAAAATAGTTGAACCGCTCCGTATAGGCACTCCACTGTTCAACATTCTCATGAAACATCCCGATCGACCCCATAACTCCGGACATTTTCGTCTTCACCAAATGGCGTCCCCGTTCTACTTGAGCCGTTCCTCTCCGGCAACTTCCGCATCGTCACCGCTCGCCTCTTTGTCCTCGTCCTGCATTAACCTCCCTTCCTCCTGGGAGTGACACGCGCAGGACGTCCCCGTCGCCAATTATTATATATTACTCTTTAGAGTAATTATGGAAGACCGCGACACATTGGCTGTTGACTCGTTTATTCTGCTTCTAGTTGTGATACAAGCTAACCCGGCTAGCCGGTGTGATGTCACTAGAAAGGTGAAAGGTGGGCTTCACTACGGAGAGCATACTAGATAGATAGATAGATAGAACTTTATTAATCCCTCAGGAGTATCCCTCGGGAAATTACAGTTCCAGCGGCAGAACAGCAACGAACAAGAGATAGATACAAGAAGTACAAAAAAGACATTACAAAAGGAACAATATGGGCGGGGTTGAGATATGTACAACCAGGACAGTGAACAGTATGTGTTAGTAGGTAATGTTAGTAGTATACATACACATGAAAGTGGGAAGCTTAATGCTAGTAATGTTAGTAGCTTCAATGGTAGTCAATGCTGTCACAATCTCAATTGTTGTTGTTATATTTCATTATGACAATATAACGTTATTATAGTTTTAGTTAGCAATTCTAATAACTTCATTATTTTGTGTATGTGTATGTGTATACCCGCATACACATGTACATATATATCTGCATACAAACACATCCAGTTGTACGTATGCCTGCGCATACACACACGCCTATACACATATATAGGCACACATATGTCCAAACAGTATGTTGGTTATTCACATACATATACACACAAATACATACACATGTTACCTAAGCCAACGTATATCCATTACACGAGTGTACCCACACACATATATATATATAATATACATAGATGTATACTCACATGCATATCTACACATACAGCTAAAATAACCCGTGCATTGTGCGGTGTGCGGCACATAAGGTGTACAATATATATATATATATATATATATATATATATATATATATATATATATAGACAGAGTTATTATATATATATATATATATATATAATAGTACAATAAAATACAGTAGCAGTTCAATCAAGATTGCGGTTTGTCTATACAGGACTGTACAGTATTGCAGAGTTGCTTGAGCCCCGTCCCCACCGGTCGTTTGTACCCTCTTCTCCCCCTCAGAGAAGAGTTAAACAGTCTGATTGCCCGGTGAACAAAGGAGTTTTTGAGTCTGTTTGTTCTGCTCTTCAGGAGGAGGAGCCTGTCACTGAACAGACTCCTCTGTTTGATGACGACAGAGTGCACAGGGTGAGTGGCATTGTCCATGATTGTGAGCAGTTTGCCAAAAGTTCTCTTCTCCGCAACTGTTGCCATTGAGTCCAGGTGTGTGCCCACCACAGATTGCAGAGTTGCTTGAGCCCCGCCCCCACCGGTCGTTTGTACCCTCTTCTCCCCCTCAGAGAAGAGTTAAACAGTCTGATTGCCCGGTGAACAAAGGAGTTTTTGAGTCTATTTGTTCTGCTCTTCAGGAGGAGGAGCCTGTCACTGAACAGACTCCTCTGTTTGATGAGTGGCATTGTCCACGATTGTGAGCAGTTTGCCAATAGTTCTCTTCTCCGCAACGGTACTAGTCCAAAATACATGACAATCGCTATATGAGCTACACTCATATAACACTACCACTGTTATTAGCAGTGTTATTAGCCACTATTATTAGCAGCGGCTAATAACAACTTTCTATAAGCTTTGCTTTTTTAAATTTCAGCAGAAAAACCTTGACCATCACATTAGCAGTGCATAAGTACAGAGGTCGAACGATCGTCAGTCTTCTATCTACCACCAACAGGAAGACATCGAGGACATTTAACCTACTAATCTACACATTAACCTTCCTACCTACCTATATACTACTATTTTACTTATCGACTAACATGAACCACATGTTCAGGTTTTACATACCTCAATCCTTCCCTTTACTGTAGCTATTGAATTGGTTTTGCTTTGTTTTGGTTTACTTTTTTTATTCATCCCTGGTAACATAATTTCCTGAAGGATACTTCTGAGGGATTAATAAAGTTCTATCTATTAATTTATCAGGCTTAAAAGTGTGCTTTTTACGCTGTCCCCCTGTTTTAGATCTATCATTCTCAAACTGTCTTTTTCATGAATCACTGCAAGTCTGTGAATTTATCCACAAAAATGCAGTCTATGCTCATTCACTTTATTCATATTTACAACTCTCTTTAATGAAGCTGTGACAAATGAAGACACTTTATCGACATGTTACATTGTTACAATGAAAGTTTCTTTTCCACTCCTTGCTGAGTCATTTATTTTACTGTCAGATGCAGTTCATTTGTAGACTGCCGGGACTCTGCCTTCTGTAAATGGTTCCTCTCCATGACAATGTCCAGGTACTGCAGCACTTTGACGTCTTCACATGGAGCTCTTCAGAGGTAAGCTTCAGGGAAGGCACCTAGTTCAGACGGAGTCAAGTATATGTTCAACAAAAGAGATGACATTTATTTGAGAAACAACAAGAAAATAAACAGGTTAACAATCTACTATCAAATATTACCTGTGTGGTGAGTATTAGAGCTCACTGGTTACTCCTCCTGAACATGATGCTGTTTTAGAGAGTTGGATCCTGTGACTGTTTCACAATCCAACAAAGTCATTCATGTCCTTTTGAATAACCCCTGATTCCTGTGAAAGTATCTGGCGTCAAATAGTTCCATCCAGAACTGACTCTTACATAAATTTATTAAGTAAATTATGGTTTGAAGCATATACTGTATGTATATGTTTGAGTGAATGTATGGAGGGTAAACACTATTACATAATGGCCACTTACCTCCCCTTTTGAAAATGGAACACGAGGACTCAATCCTCTGGTCGTTAGTGTATGAGCAATACATGTGGCTGGACGCACCAGAGCGGTGGTCTGTGTGGTTTTCCGTGTCGCAATAAATCCTCAGTTTTATGGGAACGGCAGCGAGTTGTCGATAGCTCATACGCCTACAGCGTAATTACAGATTGTCCCCCATTAAAACACTTAACGCACTGCTGCAGCAGAGCTGCTCCATCCGTCTGAGCGGCGGTATTAAAACACTCCAAAAACCGGCCACACGAAACTCCAGACAACGTTAGTCGGCTCTTACGCGTTCGCTGCAAAACACCGCTTGACTGCCGTCCATCATGGTTGGTTCTTTTCCGTTTGGGGACATTACTTGGGACGTTCCTCTTCCGTAAGAAATTTGTACTTGTAAATTTGTTTTGGGCTTTTGTTAAAGTGTTTTGTCAATATTTAAATTTTTCTCGGCCATAGTTAAAGTGTTTCCCGAGTTTGTTAAAGTGCTTCCAGAGTTTGTCAAAGTGTTTTCATAAATGTATGTTTGCTTGAGTGTTTGTAAATTAGTTTTCTGAAATTGTATTTTGTTTCAGAGTTTGTAAAAATGTTTTTTAAAATGTATTTTTGTTTCAGTGTTTTTATTTTTTTTTAATGTTAATTTGTTTTCATAAATGTATTTTTGTTTCGGCGTTTGTAAATTTGTTTTTTAAATGTAAATTTGTTTTTTAAATGTAAATTTGTTTTTTAAATGTAAATTTGTTTTCATAAATGTAATTTTGTTTCTGGTTTTGTAAATTTGTTTTCTGAAATGAAATTTGTTTTTGTATTTGTAAAAGTGTTTTGCACCTCAGGGCCATTGTAGTCTGAACGTATGCAGCTGGACGCAGAACTTACTTTGGATTGGTGGCACGGCTTGACAGTATCACTGTGGAGAAGTTGAAGCAGATTTACCCACAACTATGCAGCGGACTCTGGGAATTACGCCAGCCATACGCCATAAGGCTTAAACCAGGGGCTCAACCGTTCTCACTTAAAACACCCAGAAGGATCCTTTTGCCATTGATGGACAAAGTCAAGCAAGAACTGTCCAACATGGTAGACCTTGGGGTGATATGCAGAGTTGAGGAACCAACAGACTGATGTGCTGGTATTGTGGTTGTCCCAAAGAAGACAGGTGCTGTACGCATATGTGTTGATCTCACCAAACTGAATGAATCAGTGTGTCGGGAAAAGTTTATTTTGCCTTCACTAGAGGAAACACTGGGAATGCTGGTTGGAGCCAGGTTTTTAGTGAAGATTCAGCAAAACTCACAACATTCATCACACCTTTTGGACGGTTTTACTTCCAGCAACTTCCTTTTGGCATAGCATCAGCTCCCGAACACTTCCAGTATAGGATGGTAGCAGAGGTCACAGAGGGGCTTGAGGGTGTGGTGTGCCATATGGATGATGTGTTGGTGTGGGGCTGTACAGAAGGCAGGCATCACCCTAAACGTTGAAAAATGTGACCTTTCAAAGACAGAGGTAAGGCCATTTATTAGGCCATGTTGTCTCTTCCAGCGGCATCAGCCCAGACTCAGGCAAAACGAAGGCTGTGATGAGGATGCAGGAACCAAAAACAGTGAGTGAGTGAGTCCTTGGCATGGTGAACCAGCTTGGGGAGTTTATCCTACAGTTAGCATAGAGAGACAAACCTCTGCAGGATATTCTGTCAAAGAAGAACTGCTGGATGTGGGGCCTTGAACAGATCAAAGCGTTCGAGGATCTCAAAAAAAGCACTAACATTGCCACCGGTGCTAGCCATGTATGATCCTAACAGAGAATGCAAAGTTTCAGCAGACGCATCATCATACAGGCTTGGAGGAGTGCTACTACAAAAGTGGGACGAGCAGTGGAGGCCAGTAGTGTACATGTCACTGTCTCTCACCCCAACCGAGCAGAGATATGCACATGTGGAAAAGGAGGCATTGGGACTGACCTGGGCCTGTGAGAGGTTGAGCAACCTCCTGATCGGGTAACATTTTCAGCTAGAGATGGATCCAAAATGAGTTACTTCGAGAGCAGTTCCGAACTACTTCTTCAGTTCTGAACTGAAGAAGCCTCTTGGATGAGAGGTGAACTGCCTTCAAGAAACCTACTATGTCCAGTTGCTTTCAAATTAACTAATTTTGGATTGAATTACCTGGATGACTTAGAAACTACACAGACTAGAGACAGATCATAAGCCTCTCTTGAGTCTTTTGGGATTTCAAGGTCTGGATACCCTACCTCCAAGGATACAATGATTCAGAATGCTTCTGATGCGCTATTCCTACTCCATGTCTCATGTGGCAGGAGCAGATACATTGTCACGTGTGCCAGTCGAGAAAGTCGAGAAAAGAAAGTCACTGGCTGATAAGGAGTTGTTTGAAGACACGAATATCTATGTGGACATGATAATGGAGAACTTACCTGCAAGCACTGCATATCTATCTGAGCTGCCAGACAAGCTGCAGAGGGACAGTGTGTGCGCACATGTGATGCAGTTGTGTGCAGAAAGATGGCCAGTCCACAGCGTTAATGAATGGGCAATCAAGATGTACTTGCCTGAACGAGCTCTCTTCCAGTCCAGGATGGTCTATTGTTCAGTGGAGAAAGACTTGTGATCCCCTCAACAAGAGAGAGAGAGCGCAACAGTCGGTATGGTGGCCAGGGCTGAGTCAGCAGCTGAACGAGGTGGTCTTTAACTGCCGGCCATGTTGCCAGGAGAGACGGAATCACAGGGAACTGCTGATGCCTACACCATATCCAGGGCGACCATGGCAAAAGTGTGGAGCGGATTTGTTTGTTCTTGGAAGACATACCTGATGGTGGTGGACTACACTTCAGGGAGATGTGGAGATCGCACTGCTTACTCACACAGCGTCTAAGGATGTGATTAACCACCTTAAATCGATTTTTGCAACTCTGGGATCTGTGAGACACTGGTCACTGATAATGGGCCACAGTTTTCAGGAGCTGACTTTTCCGAGTTTCCTGAATCCTATGGATTTCGCCATGTGACCAGCAGTCCAAAATATCCCAAGGGAAATGCTGAAGCTGAGCGAGCGTAGTACAGATGGTGAAAAGACGCCTGAAGAAGGCAGATGATCCATTATTTCCACTGCTGGTATACATTACTCCTGGGCAGGACGTCTGGGTGACTGACCAAAAAACGACTGGAGCAGTCATAGAGAGCCATACTACACCTACTGTAGGTCATATCTGGTGGAGGGACCCCACGGGATCATCAGACGCAACCATCGAGGTCTGGAAGAGCTGTGATAAAACCAAACCAAACCAATAATTTTGATCATTGCAGAAATTACAGACAGTTTTGAAGAGAGAAAAAAAAAACAAAGTTGTGTTTGATGTTGTGATCGAGTCATTATTATTGTTGCACTGTAAGAATGTAAATGTTCAGGTTGAGAGTTAGACCAAGCCTAGTGTTTTTGTATTGTATTTTGTAATTTCCTGTTCCTAGGTAAGGTTAAATTCCTGTGTCTCGGTTAAGTGTGTGGAAGCTTCAGGGAGGAGCAGACCTTCCAGCCACAGGGGCAGAATAACCCCCTAAGGTCTGGCTGAATCAATGGTAGTCTACCCATTGATTCTAGAAAGGGGAGATGTGGTGTAACTGTTTTGTAGTTATTGCAGAAGCCTCTAGGCTGACGTCATAGGGCGGACAGGGTTAAGAGTAGGGGTTCCGGGAGAACCATTTAATGGGGATGGACACTTTGAATGAATAATAAACCTGCACGCTTCAAAAGCAACTCAACGCAAGTTATTTCAATAACACGACAATGAGGTCCCCCGCCGAATGAATTAGTCCTTAGGAGATAAAGGAAATAAGTTAGGAAATAGGAGGGGGAATAAAGGAAAGAAAAGAAAGAGAGAGAGAGAGAGAGAGAGAATGGACAACAAGAGAAAAAATTGTACAAAAGTCCTTACCTTCCTCCCAGATGCTGACTGTCTCTGAGCTTTCAGGGAGAATAAGGGGTCTTACAGTCTTCCACGGCAAGAGGATGGCAAACAGGTGCAAGTCTCCACTCTGGACAATGAGGGGTGTAAAGAGTCTGGTCCATAAAGTTGCTATCGGAGATTTACTGTACAGTATATATCAATGAATCAATCAATTTTTGTTTATATAGCCCACATTTACAAATCAAATTTCACATAGGGCTTTACAGGGTTGGTAACATCTTCTGTCCTTAGACCCTCAGCCCGGGTAAGGAAAAACTACCCAGGAAAAAACCCTTTTAACAGGGAAAAAAAAAACGGTAGAAACCTTAGGGAGAACCATGGGAGAGGGATCCACTCCCTGGACGAACAGACAGCGCAATGGATGTTACCAGAGCATAAAATACAATAAAATAAAACAAATACAAAAGATACAACACATAGTCAAAATTTAAATGCTTCCAGTAGCGATTGTGTCAGTATGTGTATGAGGCTATGTTCCGGTCATCTTACTGCTGGTCCTCCTAGTCCTGGTTATCCTGGTTTTGGCATCGACCCATCCATTAGCAACAGGAATAAAAAAGAGAAACAAACTAAAATAAATATGTGTATATTGTGGAGAAATAAATGTAAATATTGAGCAACTTTTAAAAATCTAGATTTTATATTTTTAATTTTGTTATATTTGATTTATTTCTAAATGTTTTCCCTCTGAAAAATATTTTAACAAAGGGTTGTTTTTTTGTAAGCTAAAGATCAGGAAATCATTTTAGCATCATGATTGTTTGTTGTGTACTGTCATGCAAACAGGCAGAGATGTTCAAAAGTCATTTTTTCCAAGTCCAGGTCAAGTCTCTAGTCCTTATGCGCGAGTTATGCGCACACTACACCATCAAAGTTGATCAAAACAATGTACTGTGCATGTACAATGTGAAGAAACATCATAAAAGCTTTAAGCTTGAACAATGTATTTTGTGAATACTACAGGATACATACGAACGGATTTGTGAATGGTGTCTTGTCCCTTTACCAACTGAAAATAACAAATTAGGAAAATGAAAATATATAACTGAGTACTGTATGTACTGTACTGTACTACAGTATAGGGCTATAATATATTATTGCACACTGCACCATCAAAGTTGACCAAAACAATGTTATCTTCCCACACAAGTCCAGTTTCCCTTTGCCCTCTGACCTATCCTTGTGTGTTCTGAGGTGCCTGGGAAAGTTTGACAATGTTGATCCAGCATCATTTATCTTAGTGGCACACTCCTTACAAGAAGCCGTCTGCTTACTGGATGTCTGTGCAAAGTCTTTCTAAGCAAATGCATGGTCACTGTGATATGAAACCTAAACTTGAGGCAGCATGCATGTGTTACAAACCTTAGCACAGCATAAGGGAGTAAACCACTTCTGCCTGCAATTTTTCCGTAGCGCTGGGAAACGCATCGTAAAAGTGAAGTTAAATGATCTTCTTCTTTCGGCTTATCCCGTTTTCCTCCCTCACCGCATCCATAAATCTTCCTCTTTGTCTCTTACCTGGTAGCTCCATGTCTACCATTCTTCTCCCAATATAACCACTGTCCCTCCTCTGAACATGTCCTTCCTTGCCCTCTCTCTGTACTCCAGTTTATTCTCATCTGGCCTGTCACTATCCCATCTCTTCTTTGCTAATCTCTTTCTCTGGTTACTATCATGGATCTCATCATTCCACCACCAGGTCTAGCACCCTTCTAGCTGTCTCCCTAATGACTCTAGCTGCGGTATCACAACCATCTGGGAATTCCCTACCACAGCCCAGAACTGCTCTGACTTCTTTTCCAAAGTCTTTACAACATTCCTCTTTCCTTAACTCCCACCACTTGATCTTCTGCTCTGTCTTCACCTTTTTCCTTTTTCTCACCTCCATTGTCATCTTGCACACTACCATCCTATGCTGTTTGGCTACCCTCTCACCTGCCACCACCTTACAGTCGCTTATATCCCACAGATTACCTCTTCAACAGAGAATGTAATCTACCTGAGTGGACCTGCCTCCACTCTTGTATGTCACCCGTAAACTGTGACAAGTGAGACTCCTGTCTCTTATACACATCTAGATGTGTATAAGAGACAGCTTCCAGATTTCTATCCCAAACCCCAAACCAGCCCATCACTTCTTCATCCCCTCTGTTCCCTTCTCCTACATGGCCATGGCCACTGAAATCACCACTCTCTCTCTCCTGGGGATGCTCTCTACAACCAAATCCAGCTCATCCGAAAACTTCTTCTTTTCTGTTAACTCAAAGCCTACCTGTGGAGCATAACCACTGACAACATTCAACATCACTCCTTCCATTTCAACCTTCACACACATCAACCTGTCTGACATTCGTTTCACATCTACCACATTACTTGCATACGTATCCCTGATGATCGCCCCTACTCCATTTCTCTTCCCAACTTATCCATGGCAGAATAACTTAAAACCTCCCCCAATGCTTCTAGCCCTGCTACCCTTTCACCTAGTCTCTTGCACACACAAGACATCCACTCTTCTTCTCTACCTTAATGTCAGCTAGCTCCCTACCTTTCCCTGTCATTGTACCTACATTCAGGGTTCCCACTTTCAGACCAACACTTCTAACCTTCCTCTAGAACAATTTTCAACAGTACCCCATAGGTTAACAGCACTGTTGGCGGTCGTTGTTAACCTGGGCCCCAACCGATCCGGTATGGAAATCTTTTTGTTCACTCGTATCATAGATTTGGCAAAATGTTTTTACGCTGGATGCCCTTCCTGACGCAACCCCCACCATTTATCCGGGCTTGGGACTGGCACTAAAAAACACTGGCTTGTGCTCCCTAGTGGCTGGGTTAAACTCTGAAACAAAAATACATTCATGAAAACAAATTAACAAAACCGGGACCACGTTTACAATCGCCGAATCAAATTTAAATATTGACAAAACACTTTAACAAAAGCCTGAAACAAAGTTACAGGGACAAGTTTCTTACGGAAGAGGAACGTCCCAAGTAACTTCCCCAATCGGAAGAGAACCAACAATGATGGATGGCAGTCAAGCGGTGTTTTGCAGCGAACGCGTAAGAGCCAACTAACGCGGTCTTGAGTTTTAATGGGGGACACTATGTAATTACGCCGTAGTCGGATGAGCTATCGACAACTCGCTGCCGTTCTCATGAGACTGAGGTCTTATTACGACACGGAAAACCATGGCTGCAATTCAGTGGACCCCAGGCCATTACCACACAGACCACCTCTGGGGCGTCCAGCCACATGTATGGCTCAAACACTTATGACGACAGATTGAGTCCTGGTGGTCCATATTCAGAAAGAAGAGATAATTTCCGTTATGTAATACTATTTATCCTTCATCCATTCACTCAAATATATGTACAGTATGGGAGTGGCACGATACATGAAAAAAAACCCTGAACCGCTTGGTTGCGCCTGTCACGGTTCGGGACATGTGTGTACCGCACGTTTTCTAGGATACATGGGATGCATTGTAATATAGTGCCCGGATGTGATTGTGATAGTGTACAACTGAACTTTCGCACAAAAGAGGACAGAGGAGGTGTGTGGAGTGATAGCTGCGTCACGTATAAAAATGGCAAATAGGAGAAAAGAGGGCTGCCCGAAGATGGAGGCTGAGCCAGCGTCATTTAAATCTGGTGTATGGGAACATTTCAGATTACCTGTGTCCGCTTTTTGGCTTTCCTTCACCTCGTGAAGGGACTTCCGTCTCCCAGGTGTTCAGAGGAGGACGAATAAGATTTGAAATAATCAGACATACATCTGCTCTGTCTTCACCTTTTTCCTTTTTCTCACCTCCATTGTCATCTTGCACACTACCATCCTATGCTGTTTGGCTACCCTCTCACCTGCCACCACCTTACAGTCGCTTATATCCCACAGATTACCTCTTCAACAGAGAATGTAGTGAAGGGACTTCCGTCTCCCAGGTGTTCAGAGGAGGACGAATAAGATTTGAAATAATCAGACATACATCTCTTGAAGAATAAAGAAACACTAAATGGTATATTGAAATATAAGAAAGAAAATAGACTTACAGGAATTCCCGGATCTTGGTGCTGTTCACCACGAATGGATCTTGCGTCTCTGTCTGTACGTCTACAGTAAGAGCATCATCCCAAGAACCCTGAGTTCTGTCTGCTGCTGTTTTTTATACTGCTTCACCTCGTTCTTGTCTGTGAACATGTGAGTGTGTAAGTGTCCTCTCATGTATATGAGTGTGTGTGGTGTTTCCTCTCATATCTCAGTGTGTGTGTTCTTCCCAAGTTTAGATGTGTGTGTCTGTGTGTATCCTCCCAAATTTAGATGTGCGTATGTGTCTCTAAATTGGTTTCCATGTAAAAGTTATCTGACTGTTAATCACCGCCCAATGCACAGGCTGGTACCGTTCAGGTGCTGAGGCTGGTGTATTTCCATCTCCTCTTTGATGTTCAGCTCATTCAATAATGAGGGGAAATTCCTTATGTCTTGCACATGATATATTTCTACTCATTGTGGACTGTATTATCCTAACAGTTTTGTAGGTCTGAGACGAGCATCATATACAGCAGAAAACAGAACTCTTTGCAAAAGTCATGAATGTGATTTTAACACCTGTTAGCTATGATGATGATGATGGTAAGAAGATGGTAAGAAAGTCACTGACAGAACCGCAACACTGTGCAATGCGCATTCCATATACCAGGCGAAACACTTCGAACATGTGTTCTCATGTAAAAAGACGTCATCCTCATGCTGCATGTCAGTATGCAGCATGAAAGAAAAAAAGAGCCAGGAAAAAAACAGTCAGGAAGCAACTTCAACTGTCCGAAGCATTTAAACAGCCTCTCCTTGATGAGTCGGACTGGGCAAAAGCTGTAACTAAAGCAATAGCCATGCCCATTGCAAAAGACAAGATGCCGTACAGTGTGATAAAGGGGGGAGGATTTCGTCATCTTATCGAAGTACTCGAGCCGTATAAAATAACTGTAATGTAATGTGTTAATTTACCAGACGCAAATCAGTGACGTCATTTCGTTAAGTCAGTTACATTCTGAAAGATGCTGGGCTAGAAGGCATACGTGGGTTATGTGTGTGCTTGGATTATCAATAAAATACCTCTTCGAGATTCTGCCTGGCATGTTTTCATGGCATGGTGTCAGAAGTCGGATCAAGGGATATCACTGAGTAATCGACTGCTTTTTGATTGAAGTAACGACATGGCCAAGTTTCATGCGCCCGAGCCGTTCGACTTCACCCAGCCGTCAACATGGCCGGTATGGAGACAGCACTTCTCTCGCTACCGAATTGCTACAAAACTCGACAAGGAAGATGGCGAAATTCAAGTAAACACACTGCGATGTTGTGATGTTGGGTAATCTCTTCTGAATGGCTGAGTGAGGACCACATGGTTCTTGACCTCACTAGGTAGAGGTCAAGAACCATGTGGGGGTGTTTGTAAAGGGTGAGGAAATTTCCAAAAGCAGTCACTTGCCCTATAAAGGTTAATGTGTTTTCAAGGTAATGTAAAGTAACTAGTAACTAGTTACTTTTATAATTTGGTAACTAGTAACGTAACTAGTTACTTTTTCAGAGCAGTAACTGTCCCAACACTGCTAATAACACTGTTATTAACAGTGATAACATTGATTCATCGTAGCTCATATAGCGATGGTTATCGATGCTACACTTACTTTGTTAACGTGTTTCCGGAGTTTGTAAAAGTGTTGTCATGAATGTATTTTTTTTTCCAGAGTTTGTAAATTTGTTTTCTGAAATGTGATTTTGTTTCAGAGTTTGTAAAAATGTTTTTTTTATTATATAATTTATTTTCTGGTTTTGTTAATTTGTTCTCATAAATGTATTTTTTTTCAGCATTTCTAAATTTGTTTTTTTAAATGTAAATTTGTTTTCATAAATGTCATTTGTTTTCATAAATGTCATTTATTTCAGAGTTTGTAAATTTGTTTTCCTAAAAGTAAATTTGTTTTAATAAATGTATTTGTGATTCAGAGTTTGTAAATTTGTTTTCTGAAAGGTAAATTTGTTTTTGTATTTGTAAAAGTGTTTTGCACCTCAGGGCCACCGTACTATGTACCCTTAAGTTTTGAAATTAAACCATTTCTTGAGAAATTAATCCAGAGATTAGCTAATTATAGTTTCATGTCCAATCTGGTTTTCATCTAAAAAATTTTGGAGAGTTGTTGCTGACTAGCTCTGTGACTACCACAATTGCAATAGTCTTAATTGAGCCCTTCCAGTCAGGCTTTTTGGTCAGTCATGGCACTGCAACTGCACTGTATAAAGTCACTAATCACTTCTTGACCCATAACTTTTTAATGCAAAAAAACAGAGCTACTTGTCTTAGATCCAAAACTCATGACAGACTCTATAGCTGACATAATAGCATCAAGAAGTAGCTTAAAAACTGTATATAGCACCTCTTAGAAGTCAATAATTTCTCATAAACCATATTTCATAAGACCATATTTCATTCTTGAGGTGCAGGCCTTTTTGTGGTTTCACAAATTTCTGAATCTAGATTTGGAGCCAAAGCCTTCTGCTACCAAGCCTGTCTGTTATAAAACCAGCTCCAGTCCGGGGGAGCAGGAGGTCTCAACTTTCAAGTCTGGGCTTAAGACCTTCTTTTTTGACATTGCCTATAGTAGCCTCCACGTCTAGCTGTAGACCCTCCTGTGAGGCCTGTGTCTTTACATTGGGTAAAGCCTTAGATATGATCCTAGATTTGCTGTTATGGGTTTGGAGAGCCGTCAGTCCTGTGGTATGTTCAGTCCTCCCTTGCTCTTCTCTATCCGTAATCTGGACTCGATACTTAGCCTCCAAATCATGGCCCAACTCCCCTTGGACACTTGGTGTTCTTGACCAAGGATTAACTTGTATTGACTCTGCAAGAAGTTTGTCCAGAACTGTCGGTCCTGGGTGAGGATCCCCTCCACTGTCAATTATCCTGGGTTTCCTTCTTTTTTTCCCTGTCTGGGTGTTTTTGGGTCATTTGAGTCGTTAAACAGCCGGAGTGAGGGTCTAATGGCAGGGTTTTTTTTTCATGTTTTTTCCTATGCTTGTTTTTATGCACAATTGATTGTGAAACAATTAAAGTTGAAAGAACCTCTATGCAAAACTGTGATGATGTTTTATATACAATTAGGAGGATTGTTCTTTATTATTTTTAAATGATTTGCCCATTTCCCCAATCTCACATCAGCAAAGGTTGTGCCTTTTAATGCGGACACTGCTGGCCCCCAATGGTTGAAAATGGACAAGGTAGCCGTTATCAAGCTGTTTATGTAAATTCCCTATAAAACACCTTACAAAACATTGACATTTATTTTAAATAATACAACTACCTAGTTGTTAAAGGTGTATTTTACGTAAATTTGCTGCATTGGCCGCTTTGTTTATTTTCAGTAATCCGTTCCCTGTAATCAAAGAAGCGAAACGGCGATGCTAACAGGGTGGGACAAACTGCTCCCGTCCTGACGGCTGCGACGACGCTCAGCCGGATTTACACGCTTGTGCTATTTACAACTCATCTCGGATTATTTAGTTAGAGTGTATTTGGCGTGTGTTTATTTTAGTATAATTTATACATGTCATTGGTAGATCCGTCTACTAAACCCCCGTAGATCAGTCTACTAAACCCCTGTAGTTCGGTGCGGTTGGTACGGTCTGCCGCTGTGTGTTGCTCTTCTTCCTGAAAGAATTCGCTGAAGTCTTTAATGTCGACGCACGTAGTCTGGTGAGTGCATGTCTTTCCCTCTTTATTAATAATTCAAATCAACAACCGTCATGGTAAAAATCAACCTTTAAACATCGATTTGTGGAAGTGGTGTTTGTTTTATTAACTGTTTTGTTAATGTACTATTGAAGCCTTTTGTTTCGGCTAAAGTGTGGACGTTATTTCATCCTGCGGGAAAGGTGTCTACGGCTCGGCTCGGTTGTCAATCCAGGTCAGCAGCGTCTGTGGCTGCACACAGAGACGGGCGAGTGTGACAGTCCGACCGTCGCGGTCACCGAGGTTGACCGTAATTTCTACTCACAGAGCTCTGTCGGTGGGTTTAAAGAGACGATTTTACTCAGTTAGAGAAAGAGGTAGAAGAAAAAAGGAGAGAGGGGTAGGCGTGAGTAGATATAATAGCGCTGCAGGTGTTTCCTTGCCGGCTTAATGTGTGGTGCAAAAAAAAATTCTAAACAATCCCATTATAGTTGTCACGATGACAGTTTCCATTCAGTTAGTGACTGTTTTACTTTCGGGGTTAGATAATATATATATATATATATATATATATATTTATATATATATATATATATATATATATATATTTCACCGAACATGCTTTTCTATAAATAATAATTGATAAACATGTTTTAATTGATTATAATTAAAAATCGATTAACATAACATATATTTTCTTAAGTCAAAATCTGGTTCGCCATTTATGATCTTTTAATTTCAGGAATTCAACAAAAATCAAGAGTTGTGCCGATGGGACCCTTAGAGTCAGGCAGTCTTTATATTGTAAAATAAACCAGTAGTCCTCATATTCAGACCATTTGCCAGTCACTAACCCTGCCATTGTTCTGCTAAGCTATAATACATTTGCTCTTTGTCAAAACTGAATGTTAGAAGTTCCACATACAACCCGTGGCAAAAAGTATGGAATCGCCAGTCTCTGTGGATGTTCATTCTTTTTCTCCTTATCCCTTTACTCAGGGGTTTCCACAGCGAGTTAACAATTTTCATCTCACCCTGTCCTCTGTATCCTCCACTCTAACTCCACCCACCTCCATGATCTCCATCATTGCATCCATAAATCTCCTCTTTGGCCTTTTTTCTTCATTGCTTACCTGGTAACTCCATCACTAGCATTCTTCTTACAATATAATCACTGTCCCTCCTCTAAAACAATAACAAAAATGTTTTTTAAAAGTTGTAAAGTAAGCAAGTGTTTAACCCAGCCACTAGGGAGCACAGGCCAGTGTTTTTTAGTGCCGGTCCCAAGCCCGGATAAATGGTGAGGGTTGCATCAGGAGGGGCATCCGACGTAAAAACATTTTGCCAAATCTATGATGCGAGTCAATAAAAAGATTTCCATACCGGATCGATCGGGGCCCGGGTTAATAACGACCGCCAACAGTGCTGTTAACCTACAGGGTACTGTTGGAAATTGGACTACTGTTGGTCGAAGACAAAGAAGAAGAAGAGGAGGGAGATTGATTAGTACAAAGAGGGAAAAAAGGAATGTTAGAAATGTTGGTCTGAAAGTGGGAACCCTGAATGTAGGAGTGGATGTGTTGTGTGTACAGGAGACTAGAAGGGCAGCAGGGCCAGAAATATTGTGAGAGGTTTTAAGTTATTCTACCATGGATTAGATAGGAAGAGAAATGGAGTTGGGGTGATCATCGGGGAAAAGTATGCAAGTAATGTGGTGGATGTGAAACTGTGTCAGACAGGTTGATGTGTGTGAAGGTAGAAATGGAAGGAGTAATGTTGAATGTTGTCAGTGGTTATGCTCCACAGGTAGGCTGTGAGTTAGCAGAAAATGAGAACTTTTGGAATGAGCTGGATATGGTTGTAGAGAGCATCCCCAGGGGAGAGGGAGAGGTGATTGGAGGAGACTTCAATGGCCATGTAGGAGAAGGAAACGGAGGGGATGAGGAAGTGATTGCCCGGCTTGGAGTTAGGGATAGAAATTTGGAAGGACAGGCAGTGGTGGATTTTGCTAAAAGAATGGAAATGGCTGTGGTAAACACGTATTTCCAAAAGAGAGAGGAACATCGGGTGACATACAAGAGTGGAGGCAGGTCCACTCAGGTAGATTACATTCTCTGTAGAAGCGGTAATCTCCTGGAAGATAAGTGACTGTAAGGTGGTGGCAGGTGAGAGTGTAGCCAAACAACATAGGATGGTAGTATGCAACCTGACAATGGAGGTGAGAAGAAGGAAGAGGGTGAAGACAGAGCAGAAGATCAAGTGGTGGAAGTTAAGGAAAGAGGAATGTTGTGATGACTTCGGAAAAGAAGCCAGAACAGTGTTGGGCTGTGGTGGGGTATTCCCAGATGATTGGGAGACCACTGCTAGAGTCATTAGGGAGACAGCTATGAAGGTGCTAGGTGTTTCCTCTGGACAGAGAAAGGAGGACAAAGAGACGTGGTGGTGGAATGATGAGGCCCAGGAGAGTGTCCAGAGGAAGAGACTAGCAAAGAAGAGATGGGATAGTGACAGAACAGAGGAGAATAGACTGGAGCACACAGAGAGGGCAAGGGAGGTGAAGAGGGAAGTGGCCAAGGCCAAACAAAAGGCATACGAGGAGTTGTACGAGAGGTTGGACACGAAGGAAGGAAAAAAAGAGTTATACAGATTGGCAAGGCAGAGAAACCAATCTGGGAAGGATGTGCAGCAGGTGAGATTAATTAAGGACAGAGATGGAAATGTCATCACCTGTGAGGAACGTGTGCTGGGAAGATGGAGGGAGTACTTTGAGGAGTTGTTAAATAAGGAATATGATAGGGAGCATAGGAATGAGGAGCCAGCTCCCAACAGGGAGAAGGTCGACCAGATTAGAAAGGATGAAGTTAGAAAAGCTCTGAAGAGGATGAAGAGTGGAAAGGCAGTCTGTCTCAATGACATACCAGTGAAGGTATGTAGGTGCTTGGGGGAAGAAGCGGTAAGTTTTCTCACTCGGCTCTTCAATAGAATTTTGGAGACCGACAAGATGCCTGATGAGTGGAGGAAAAGTGTTCTTGTACCAATGTACAAGAAGGGTGATGTGCAGAGCTGTAGCAATTACAGAGGGATAAAGTTGATGAGCCATACCATGAAGATTTGGGAAAAAGTAGTTGAGGCTCGGTTGAGGAAAGAGGTAGAGATTTGCGAACAACAGTATGGTTTTATGCAGAGAAAGATGCAATATTTGCTTTGAGGATGTTGATGGAGAAGTACAGAGAGGGTCAGAAGGAGCTTCATTGTGTTTTTGTGGATTTAGAAAAGGCCTATGACCGGGTTCCAAGGGAGGAACTGTGGTTTTGTATGAGGAAGTCAAGAGAGGCTGAGAAGTATGTTAGACTGGTGCAGGATATGTATGAGAACAGCACAACGGTGGTGAGGTGTGCTGTTGGAAGGACAAAGGACTTTAAGGTGGAGGTGGGACTTCATCAAGGATCTGCCCTGAGCCCCTTTTTGTTTGCTCTGGTGATAGATTTAATTTCACTGATTCATGTTAAATTACTCACTGACTGACTCATTCATGTTGCAGATAGAAACAGCTGACTTTACCCTACTGCTTATCCCAATGGTCTCCAACCCCTGGACTGTAGACTGGGAACGATCCGTGGGTCAATTGTTATGAGAGAGAATGTAACAATAATGTAATCATTTACATGATTTAAGTTGTATATATTACCTGACTCTGTGTGGCATTTTCTCTCCTCTATCTGTCTATTATACAGAAGTTATTCCTGTGGGTGAGGATAAAGGGGTTTTAGGTCCCTCCTGTTGAGTGGACCTGAGGTTACCTGTGTGTGATACCAGTCGTTGGGTGGGGATTGATGGGTTGTTACCGTCATCCCACAGGATATAACTTCTGTTACTCCCCACAAACAGTTAAAACTGAAGAAGCCTTTTGGATGAAAGGTAAAATGTTTTCCTAAAAACTAATTGTCCAGTTGCCTAACTCAACTTTTTAAACTAAATTGTTACTGATTACCACAACTTTTTTTTCTAAAATTGTTTTGCGTTTCTTAAGGCCAGAAAATTGCCATTTACCTTAGTTTTGTGTCGTGTGTCGTATATTCTGCTTTTCTCTACAAAGTTAAACAACTGAATGAACAATGAACATTTTGCTAGGGGTGGTATATTCGCATCGTTTGCTGACTGGGACACTGCTATGTCTGCTCTTCTGATGTGTCAGTTGGTGAGTTTGTCCTAGATACAGTGGGTATTTACCAGGTGAAGCCATCAAACATTGAGCCTGCAGCAGCAGCTGCTCTGTCCGTGTAATGTGAAATGCTGATATTCTACATAGACTCTGCTGTGAGTGAGCAGTTTCTACCTGGAGAGGTTCTCCGGCAACACTGGAACACTGACTGAGACCATAATACAGTGGACTTCTGTTGAGCGGCTACCGACCAACTCACTGTGGGAAGTTAGCTGACAGTCCATCACCAGGGTGAATCCCGGTGTAACAGCAGAAAAACGGGGATTTTGTGTCAGTGATGTTATGGTTTAGACAACTAAGCAAAAGGTAAAGTCTCAATTTATTGGTAAATCTACATTCATACCCTCAACACGAGTATAGGTCAGGTCTGAAAGAACACAATCCTGAAACAAGCACCCCAAATTATCTTTCTCTGTAAGCTGGCAGGAAGCTGTCTTAGAGATAGATTGAGGAGTCAGAGTACAGTAGAGATGCTGCTCATCCACATCCAATGCAGTCAACTTAGAAGGCTTGGGCATTTACTTCGTGTGCCCCCTGGAAGCCCCCTCTTGAAGGTGGCGTCTCACTGGGAGATGATCCAAAAGGAAACCCAGAACATGCTTAAACCCCCGTGTTGCTCAGCTGGCCTGGGATAGCCTGGGGATCCTCCCATATAGCCTTGAAGTGTCTAGGAAGAGAGAAGTCCCTGCTCTCTCTCTGCAACCCGACCTTGGATAAGGGACAGAGATGAATGTAGTTTGACAACTCATCAGTCATGTTACTAATTGACTTTATTTATTATCTCACAACAGACACAAACAGATGTGAAGTTCCTGGGTTCCACAGGATTGTTCTTCCATGACATCGAAGCCTTCAGCTCCAGGTTAGACCTATTCCGCCCAGCTTTAGGTCCTCATCCTCTTGACAAGAGGATAAGTCTGCCAAAGTCTTCGTCTTTGCAAATGGCTTGCTGTCTGAAGGACGAGCTGCTGTGTTCCATCTGCCTCAGCATCTACCAAGACCCCGTCAGCTTCGGCTGTGAGCACTACTTCTGCAGGAAGTGCATCACGGAACACTGGAGCAGGCAGGAGCCTCACGGCGCTAAAGACTGTCCCGAGTGTCGCAGGACCTTTACCGACCCTATTCTCTCGCCCAGTCTCAAGTTGTCCAACATTGTAGAGCGCTATTCTGCATTCCCCTTGGACGCCATTCTCAACGCCCAGAGGAACTCCTACCCCTGCAAGGACCACGAGAAGGTCAAGCTCTTCTGCCTGACAGAGAAAAGCCTGGTGTGCTTTTTCTGTGACGAGCCTGCGCTGCACGAACAGCACCAGGTGACGACTACTGACGAGGCCTTCGAGGAGATACAGGTCAGTCAGATCAGATCTTGATAGTGATTCTGATGGTCATGAATTGTGTGTGCCATAGCAGAATAGTCCAGATGTTCACTAGTTCCATACCTGTCTGTAGAAATTAGCTCTATGAGCAGACAGGTTGTGATGGTTACACAGGAGAAACTAGGGCTTTCTCGGTGCCCGCTGGTTCCACAGCGCGCTCAGTGGCTCCGTGCTGTCATCATCTATCCCCCTGCAGCTCCTGCTAATAAGGAATAAATTATATACTAAATATAATTATATATAAAACATTCTAATATTTTGATCCCCCTACTCACTATGGTACAACAATCTGGGGCATTCGATATGCATTTGTTCCCCCTACTCACTATGGTGATGGGTTAAATGCTGAGGCATAATTTCCCAAAGGATACTCCCTAGGGATTATTATAGTCCTTATTTATTTATTTTTATTCATTTATATAAGGGGAGTTCTGTTTTTTATGATTGCGCTCACCTGCACCCGGTGCAGCATTAGCCTCGCCGCTGGTCTGCTCTCCCTGCCGCAGCTGAGCATTCACTATTGCTCCACCCCACATACCTCCTCCATTTGACTGAGGCTGGAAGACTGTGCGGCTGAGCAAACTCCTCTGCCGTCCCCTGCCACCCCCTCAGTCCTTAGGGGATGAGAGAGAACGTTCCCCACGACCATCTGTGGCCCCGCCCTGTGAACAAGTTTCAAATTAAAAGGCCGCAATGCCAGATACCTCAGTGTGATCCTGGCGTTGCTGTCCTTCATATAGTGCAGCTAGTGGAGCGGAGCGTGGTCCGAGCACAGGGTGGAGGGGCGCTCCAGAAGGTAGTAACGTAGAGCGCCGACCGCCCCCTGATAGCCAAGCACTCTTTTCCAACGGTGCTGTATCGACTCTCACGATCGGACAGCTTGTGACACAATCGCACCCACTGTGACAAAACACTGTCCCGAGACCCCTGCTGAACGTGTTTGCAGCATAAAAGGGAGAGAAATGTTAGGAGTAAACAACAGTGGCTTACCACAGAGGACTCCCTGCAGCTGTACAGGTCCATCCACTGGACTGGACCTGTGCTCCACTGCACTTCTTGCGGGGCAGATCCGTCAATGGGCTGGCCAGGTTAGAGTACAACAATCTGGGGCATTCGATATGCATCAAAATGTGACACCTCATTAACTCTCCTGTAATCAACACAGAACCGAACAGACTCATCTTTCTTAGCCACTAGAACGATGGGGCTGCTCAATAACTCATATCTCCAACATCTGCTTCAGTTTCTTCTGCTCCACATTGCGTTTGTGAATCAGAAGACGGTACGGCCGGGAACGCACTGTCACTCAAACCGTTTTTTTCTATATAATGTTGTATGCAAGTGGTGTGCCCAGGGATAAGGGAGAACGCGTCAGAGAAGCACTACTGGAGATCTTCCATGTCCGCCCTCTGGGTCAGGAGCGCCCGCCACTACCAGAGCAAGCTCATCCTCTTCTCTCACCTTGGACACCAGGGCAACCACTTCTGGCTCAACCCACACCCACGTGTCTCCCATCCTGTCTGAACGCTCCACTTCATGATCACAATTACAGACACAATCAATGACTCGCCGTGTGATCTCGTGGTTTAGTCTGTTGTTACCAGAACAAACCGGCACCCACGTGCACTGCCGATGATTGGCCCGATGAGGTCCATTCCGACACGTTTGAACAGAACCTCCATCAGTGGCAGTGGCGCACGTGGTGTGGCGGACAGGTCTGGCATTACGCATAAAAGCGGCGCACATCTCCCTGAATGTCAGGCCATTAAAACCTATCCGTGACGCGGTCTAGTGTTTTCTGGCAGCCCATGTGTTCAGTCACAGGGTGATGATGAGCAGCCTGGAATATCACCTCTTCATGGCTCCTTGGCAGCAACAGATGAGCACATTCGCAGGCATTACATGACTGACACTTTGTAGAGTCTGTCCTTGATCATCACAAAATACACCATCGATTTTGGCCACTTTCTCCAACACGGCGCGCAAAGTTCTGTCACACGCCTGCTCCAGTGGAAAGTCCTCAATGCAGCTGAACAGAGGGGTGTGCTGAGCTGCTGCCACTGGCTGCGCATGCTCCTGCTGAGTTTGCTACGAGTGACTACATTATCCCCTAATAAACTGTGGAACCACCACCAATCAGTCTCTAACACCACGTAGTGGGCCAGACGAGAGCTGACCGTGAAACAAACGCGACAGTCCTCCCCCTTATAATGCACACCAATGGATCTGACAGGGTACTAGTGAACATCCCAGTGAACACACTTAACCTTCACCACAGCCCCGTTATCCAATACCCCAGGTTGAATCATGTTCTTGTGACTCAGAGACTGCTGACAGCCTGAATCCACTATTGCCTGATAATGCCTGTAATATGGAGGCTGCATCTTAGTATTCAGGCGTTCCCAGGCCAGCCGGGCAATGTAGTTGCTCCAGTGTCTTTTCGGTCTTCCTCTGGGTCTCCTCCCAGTGGGACATGACCTTAACCCACCTCCCGTGGGAGGCGTCCAGGGGGCATCTGATGTGAATGCCCAAGCCACCTCAACTGACTCCTCTCGATGTGGAGGAGCAATGGCTCTACTCAGAGCTCCTCCCGGGTGACAGAGCTCCTCACCTTAAGCCCGGCGCACACGGGGAGGATTCGGCGCGCGCCGAATGCTCAGCGCCATCCGCGCGCGCTTATAGTACACGCGCACACGATGAGAATTCTGCTCACGTCTCGCTAGTAATTAGTTGATTTAATTTTAATGTTTTCTTATTTCCACAGCTTATTTCTGTGGAAATTTTAGGAATAATGAAAACAAAATGATGTTAAATGTGACAAAGTGAATATAAATTTTTCAATTCACACAAAATAAAACATGGAGAAGTGAAACACCAAATAGTACTAGTATATTTTTCAGAAGACTGTATACCTCATAGTAAACAAACTATTTTTATTCTTCATGAAGAACAATCATATATATATTCATAGTCAACTATGTATAATTGACTATTTCTTCCATGTAATTTGCCCATAAAAAATGTTTATCATGATATAGATTTAGGACAGGAAATTACAATTCTTACCGGTGTGCGCCAATTTCGTGGCAATTTCTTTTATCGCCTCTTGTCCTTATCTTTAAAATCGCCGAGACAAATGTCGAACAGACAAGGATGGTCTTGCCAAAGATCTACGAATTTATCTTCTCATAGTCTTCTCTATAGTCTCATTCAACAAGACGCTGCGGGCTACCATCTTATTGCGTCTTTGTAATAACGCATGCGCACAAATCATTTGTAGTGAGAAAGATGCTCACGAAATCGAGCACGATCGATATTTTGCTCACGGCCTCAAGTGACCAAATGCTCACGTACATTTACGCGCACACGGTGAGAATCTGTTGCTGAGCAATCGGCGCGCGCCGAATCCTCCCCGTGTGCGCCGGGCTTTAGAGATAAAGCCCATGCATTATTACAAAGACGCAACAAGATAGCAGCCAGCAGCGTCTTGTTGAATGAGACTATCCTAGAAGATAAATTCGTAGATCATTCGTCTCGGCGATTTTAAAGATAAGGACAAGAGGGAAGAGGCGATAAAAGAAATTGCCACAAAATTGGCGCAAACGGGTAAGAATTGTAATTTCTTGTCCTAAATCTATATCATTATAAACATTCTATAAACATTTTTTATGGGCAAATTACAAGGAAGAAATAGTCAATTATACATAGTTGACTATGAATATATAAATATATATGATTGTTCTTCATGAAGAATAAAAATAGTTTGTTTACTATGAGGTATACAGTCTTCTGAAAAATATACTAGTACTATTTGGGGTTTCACTTCTCCATGTTTTATTTTGTGTGAATTGAAAAAATTATATTCACTTTGTCACATTTTACATCATTTTGTTTTCATTATTCCTAAAATTTCCACAGAAATAAGCTGTTATAGAAAACATTAAAATTAAATCAACTAATTACTAGCGAGACGTGAGCAGAATTCTCATCGTGTGCGCGTGTACTATAAGCGCGCGGATGGCGCTGAGCATTCGGCGCGTGCCGAATCCTCCCCGTGTGTGCCGGGCTTAAGGGAGCGCCCTGCCACCCTGCGGAGAAAGCTAATTTCCACCGCTTGTATCCAGGATTGCGTTCTTTTGCTCATGATCCAAAGTTAATGACCAAAACTGAGAGTAGGAGCGTAGACTGACCGGTAAATTGAGAGCTTCGCCTTTTGGATTAGCTCTTTCTTCACCACAATGGATCAATACAGCGAGCGCATTACTGCAGTCGCTGCCCCAATCCACCTGTCAATCTCCCGTTCCATCCTTTCCTCACTTGTGAATACGACCACAAGATACTTAAACTCCTCCACTTGAGGCAGGATCTCTCCTGCCTGGAGGGTACTTACCACCTTTTTTTGAGAACCATGGCTTCAGACTTAGAGGTGCTAATTTTCATGCCAGCCGCATCACACTAGGCTGCAAATCGCCCCAGTGCATGCTGTAGGACCTGGTTCAAGAGGACAACAGAACAAAATCATCTACAAACAGCAGAAATGAAATCTGGTGTCCCCCGAGCAGGTGACCGCCTGTCACCTGACACCTAGAAATTCTGCCCATAAAAGTGATGAACAAAACCGGTGACGAAAGGACAGCCCTGTCGTAGCCCATCATGCACTGATAACAGATCCGACTTATTACCGGCAACCAAGCTCCTGCTCCGTTCATACAGGGACTGGACAGCTCTTAGCAAAGAACCTCCAACCACATACTTCCTGAGTACCCCACACAAGAGTCCTCAAGGGACCCGGTCAAAAGCCTTCTCCAGGTCCACAAAACGCATGTGTACTGTTTGGGCAAACACCGATGATCCCTCAAGGACTCTCTGGATGGTGTAGAGCTGGTCCAGTGTTCCATGGCCAGGACGAAAACCGCATTGTTCACCCTTATGTTTGAACGTGGTGTTTGTTATGGACAAACCGTGACTCGCACAGAAGTCCAACAACAACGCACCACTCGGGTTCAGATCAGGGAGGCTGTTGTTCCCAATCACGCCCCTCCAGGTGTCACTGTCATTGCCCACGTGGGCATTGTAGTCCCCCCAACACGGTAATGGAATCCCCGGGAGGAGCACTTTCCAGTACTCTTCCCAGTGCCTGCAAAAAGGTTGGGTACTGCATTTTGGCGAATAAGCAGCAATCACAGTGAGAGTCCTTTCCCTGCCCCGGAGGCGCAGAGAAGCGACCGTCTCGAACTCTCCAACTCATGGCTAGCGAGCTGGGGGGCTATAAGCAAGCTTACTCCTGCTCGTTGCCCCAACGTTGGCAACTCCATAGTAGAAGAGTGTCCAGTCTCTCTCAAGGAGTTGGGTCCCAGAACCCAAACTATGAGTGGAGGCAAGCCCGACTATATCTAGTCGGTATCGCTCAGCCTCCTGCACCAGCTCAGGCTCTTTTCCCCCCAGCGAGTTGACATTCCATGTCCCCCTAGCTAAAGTGGTTGTCCAGCGATTGGGCCGCCGGGGTCCCCGCCCACGACTGCCGTCAAAATCACATTGCACCGGCCCTTGTGGGCCTTCCTGCGGGTGATGAGTCCATGTGAACGTGGGTCCACGTCTTTTCTTCAGGCTCGGCCCAGTTGGGTCCCGTGGACCCAGACAAGGCCAACAGGCGCTCGCGTATGAGCCACCTTGATTGTTTCTCCATAAGGGGTATTTTGAACCGCCTTTTGTCTGATTCATCACCTAGGACCTGTTTGCCTTGGGAGACCCTACCAGGGGCATTTAGCCCCAGACAACAAGGGCAGAAATTTTTGCAAAGAATTATCACATTGTCACAGCAAGGGGTCGGAATCCTTGTCACCCTCATTTTTAACTCGTATGGTGTCCATTTCTGCTGATCCTCCATGAAATGGCTCTTCTCTTTTATTTAAGGCCAACTGTGCTCAATTAAATTGACGGGACTTGATTAGGAAAGGCACACACCTGTCTATATAAGACCTTACAGCTCACAGTGCATGTTAGAGCAAATGTGAATGAGGTTAAAGGAACTGCCCAACGAGATGAGACACAGAATCTGGCTGAGGTTACAAAATAATTTCTGCACCTAAATTTCTATGAGCGCAGTGACCTTCTCCTTAAATGGAAGAAGTTTGGGACAACTTGAACTTTTCCTAGACGTGGTCGTCCAGCCAAACTGAGCAATTGTGGTAGGAAAACCAAACACTGCTTATCACCTGCCCAGCACAATCTCAATAGTGAAACATGGTGGTGGCAGCATCATGCTATGGGGTGATTTTCAGCTGCAGGGACAGGATGACTAATTGCAATTGAAGAAAAGATGATTAGGGCCAAGTACAGACATATCCTGGGAAAAAAAAGTGCTCAGGACCTCAGAATGGACTGAAGGTTCACCTTCCAATAAACTGACTTAACAAAGGAGTAACTTGGGAACAACTCTGTGACCATTCTTGACTGACCCAGCCAGAGCCCTGTCCTAAACCCAGTTGAGTATCTCTGGAGAGACCTGAAAATGGCTGTCCACCAACATTCACCATCCAACCGAAAGGGAACTGGAGAGGATCTGTATGGAAGAATGGCAGATCCAAATCCAGCTGTAAAAAAAAACTTGTGTCATTAAGTAGAATAGAATAGAATAGAATTGCCTTTACTGTCCTTGTACAGTGTACAACAGAATTTGAGCGCTTCTCTCTTGGCGCCCAAAAACAAGAAGAGTAAAAACAATATATTAAACAAAAATCTAAGTAATAATAATAACAGTAGTAATAATAATAATAATAGTGAATGAAAAATATACAGTTAAAAATATACAATTATCAGCAGTAAAAGTGTGGGTAAATTGCACTTGGTGTAATTGTTTATTGCACATAGTTGTTTTAATATTTTTATTATTGCACATTGATCAATGTGATCAGTAAATTGAGAGTTTGTGGTCTATTTTAGGCAGTCATGTTGTTCACAGCTGAGATAGCTTTTGGAAAGAAGCTATCTCTGAGTCTGTTTGTCCGGGTTTTGTGTGACCTGTACCATCTGCCTGATGGTAACAGGTCGAACAGAGTTACTAGGATGTGACGAGTCTTTGATGATGTTGCCAGCTCTACTGAGGTAGCGAGAGTTGGCGATGGCCTCCAGGCTGGGCAGGGAGCAGCCAGTTATCTTCTGGGCTGTGTTGATGACTCTCTGCAGAGCTTTCCTATCTGCAGCTGAGCACCCTGCATACCACACTGTGACGCAGTACGTTAGGATGCTCCAGAAGGTGACCAGCAGCCTCTCCTTCAGGTTGTTTCTTCTGAGCACTCTCAAGAAGTGGAGCCGCTGCTGAGCTTTCTTCACCACCGCTGTGGTGTTTGCAGACCAGGAGAGATCGTCAGAGACTTGAACGCCCAGGAACCTCATGGAGTGGACCCTCTCCACACAGTCGCCGTGGATGTAGAGAGGGGCATGGTCTGTTGTGCCCCTCCTGAAGTCCAGAATAAGTTCTTTTGTTTTTGTGGTGTTCAGCTGAAGGTTGTTTGCTGAACACCATACAGTCAGTCTGTGTACCTCATCTCTGTAGTGAGACTCATCCCCCCCTGAGATGAGCCAGACCACGGTGGTGTCATCCGCAAACTTGATGATTGTGTTTGAGAGATGGGTCGGAAAGCAGTCGGATGTGTAGAGTTAAAACAAGAGTGGGCTCAGGACGCATCCTTGTGGGGAACCGGTGCTGAGTGTGATGGTGCTGGACAGGTGGTGTCCAAGTCTGACAGATTGTGGGCGGTCAGTCAGAAAGTCTTTGACCCACAGTCAGATGGGGGAGGAGAGGCACAGGTGGGACAGTTTCTGGATCTCTTGGATTATGGGGTTAAAAGCTGAACTGAAGTCCAGAAATTGCATCCTCACGTAGCTTCCCCGGTGCTCCAGATGACTCAGCGCGGTGTTTAGCCCTATGGTGATGGCGTCCTTGGTGGATCAGTTTGGTCTGTAGGCAAACTGGTGGGGGTCCAGAGTGGGGGGCAGACAGGTCCTGATGTGTTCACATATCAGTCTCTCAAAGCACTTCATGACTACTGGCGTAAGTGCAACAGGCCTGTAGTCATTTGTGCTGTCCGCCGTTGACTTCTTGGGGATGGGGATGATGGTGGAGGTTTTGAGGCAGGGTGGGACAATGGACAGTGATAGGGAAAGGTTGAAGATCTTGGTGAAGACTTCACTCAGCTGGTCAGCACATGCTCTGAGTACTTTGCCTGGTACTCCGTCAGGGCCAGCCGCCTTCCTGGGGTTCACTGACCTTAACACACGTCTCACTTCATGCTCCTGAAGTATCAGTGTGTCTGTGCTGCGGGTGGGTGGGAGTGATGTGTCGGCTGAGGGCCTGGCCGTCTCAAAGCGGGCAAAAAAGTGGTTCAGGTCTTCTGCCAACGAGATGTCCGTCCTAGCTAGTTTCCCGGTTGCTGCTTCTTTAGTTGGTTATGTGATTTATCCCCTGCCACATCCTTCTCGGGTTGTTATCAGCCCAGTGATCTTCAATCCTCCTTTTATAGGCTGCCTTGGCTTCCCTGATGTCTCTCTTCAGGGAAGCCAAGGCAGCCTATAAAAGGAGGATTGAAGCACCTCAAAAGGGTGCTTCTACTCAATAAAATCGTCTGCATACTTATGACCATGTCATATATCAGTATTCTTGTTTAATAAATTTGCAAAAAAAATCTTCCAGAAATCACATTGTATGTTTTTTTTTAAACAATTTATTTGTATTACTGTTTCAAATAAGTATTTGATCACTTGCTTATCGGACAGATTTCTGACCCGCAAAGACAGTCCAACTCCATTCTCCTCATGATTCTAAGTTAGTCGCACCTGTTTGAGATCGTTTTCCCCATAATCAGTTAAAAGTCTAACTACCAACATGGACAAAAGACAAAGGAGACAAAATTTTAGACCTAAAGCTGGAAAGGGCTATGAGGATATTGCCAAGCAGCTTGGTGAAAAAAGAACAACTGTTGGAGCAAATGTCAGAATATGGGAGAGGCTGATGACTGTCAATGTCCCTCGGACTGGGGCAACACACAAGATCTCAGCTCATGGGGTGTCAAATATGTTAAGGAAGGTAAAGAATTAGCCCAGGACTACACGACAGGAGCTGGTCAATGACCTAAAAAGAGCTGGGACCACCGTTTCTAAGGCTAAAATCAGCATCATGGTTTAAAATCATTCAGTGCACAGAAGGTTCCCCTGCTCAAGTCAGCCCATGTCAAGGCCCATCTGAAGTTTGCAAATGACCATCTGGATGATCCAGAGGGGTCATGGGAGAAAGTCATGTGGTCAGATAAGACCAAAATAGAACTTTTTGGTTTAAATCCATTTGCCGTGTTTAGAGGAGAAAGAAGGGGGAGTATAATCCCAGGAACACTGTAGCTACAGTGAAGTACAGTATGGGGATGTAAGCATCATGCTCTGGGGGTGAGAAAGAGTGCTGCTACTGCTGCAGCTGTCTCTGAAATCAGATTTTCCGAAATTATCTATATGATTGGGAGTCCTAATGATTTTCCAGTCACCAACCCTTAGACTACAGTTCAAATGTTTTTGAATGGACCTCCCAATGATAATACATTTAAAAAAATTAAAATCACAAAATGCATGTTCCAAATTATTATGCACAATTGAGTTTCCACACATTTTATTATCATAAAGAACAAAAAAATGATTATGTGTGAAATTATAAACATTAGCAGTTCATGTCTGGCTGAAATGTAACTAAAATCAAGCACTATTTAAATCAAAACATTATCACAAGTGAAGTCACATCTGAATATATGACCCCTTGTTGAAAGAGACCTTCTCATGTCGTCCATCCATTGAATTTGTCAGTTTTTGGATAGTATCCACTGGAACAGCCTTGCACGAGGACAGAATAGCCTCCCAGAGCTGTTAAGATGTGAACTGCCTCCCACCATCATAAACACTTCTCTTCATGGCACTCCTAAGGTTCTCAATAGGGTTGAAGTCAAGGGAGGATGGGGGCCACGCCATAAGTTTGTCTCCATTATGGCTATGGTCCACATGTTAGCCTGTCATCTGCAATGGGTCACAGAAATCTGTTTCCTGCAGGAATGGAGGCTGATCCTGTACGTCACTCCTGATAATATTGACTACAGCAGCCGACATGTGACAACTTGTCTTTGCCTGTGTTTTGATAAGACAATTTTTGGCTGTACCTGTGAGCTCTGCCTCCTGCCTTCTGCCTATTGGTAGTGTATACCAAACTTCGGCCTGTCTGTGAAGCAGCTCAGCTAAAAATATTTTCTCTGAAAATAATGAAACATAAGTGACTCACTGAAGAAAACTGTACTGTTTTAATCTTGCCTCCTTTATTCTGTAGGAACTGATTATACACAATACGCCTGACTCCTGCAGCCAGAACAGCTTTCAATAAAAGCCTCTGCCAAATGTATTTTAATGTAATATAATATAATATAATATAAATAAAGATGATGAGAAGGAAGTGTATTTTAGATTTTAAGAAAATACATGTTTATTGGCTGTAGTTACAAATGTAAAGATAAACCAGAATAATGTTGTTACTAAGGAAGAAGAGGAAGAAGGCGGCAGGAGTGGGAAATTCATGAATGCTCAATGTTTCTCTCTGATGTGATCAGTCTGGTCTATCAGTTCTATCATGCTGCTCCCAGATGTTTTCCCCTCTTTCATATACGCTGTGGTATGATGGGCAGGGAAATCACACAGTGATTTGTCATACTGAGTTTTTAGTTGTGATGGTTTTCTATTCATCCTGACCTGATGACATTGTGTCTGCTTTAGCAAGAACATCAAGCTCTTTCATTCTTGATCTCTGTCTACTGTAATTATAATTTAAATGAACGGTTATCATTGTAACATCACTGGGGGGTTTCTGTAGAAACACATCAGTGATTTGTGTTGTTTATATTGAGCTTATATTGAACTGTGATTCACAGTTGGTTAAAGCACAGGTAACATCTCTGGATGTGAACCCGTCCATGAACAACCTGAGGATTTCACTTTATCCCTATAATGCCATTTGTATCATATTTGATACATGGGTTTCTGAGACCTCCATCTCATCGACATTATCAATACTTGCCTTAAAAACTTAGTTTAACAATTTTTTAAGAAATTAGGGTAAGCATAATGTTAAGATTTTAAGTCATTTTGTAAAATAAGTATTTTCTCCATTGAAAGAATGCATATTTATTGAGTAACTCATTCTTTATATTACAGTTAAACCGTGTTAAAATGTCTATATCAAATTTGTTACTGTGGGTATGAAAGGTTATTTTTCCCCCTAATTTCGTAAATGAATCAACTTAATGCTTACTAAAATACAGACAATACAAATAGAAATACTATTTTGATGATCACTGAAATACCATCTTTGAATACAGTTTTGAGTATTTCCAAAAAAACCTCTTCCTCTGAAATAATAATGACGATGATATGTATATTTTTGTCAAAATGTCAAAAAGACTAGAGGAAGAAGAGATAAAGAAAAAATAAATTGAAATCATAATCGTAAACATGGTAATGGATGGTAATATGTGTGACATAGAGCTGTTGTCAAAAGATGAGGATGAGAATAAAGAATGGACTCCTCAGGACATACACAGCAGTTCAGATAACACTGATGAGGATGGAAAATCAAGAGGAAAGCTTAGCTTAGACAAGCACAGACGTCGAGGTTCCAACAGCAACACAGGACACAGTTAGAAAAGTGGCAATGAAGGGCAATGGAAAAAAAAGAAGAGAATACAGAAAAACACAATATCAAGCTCTGTCTGTCAATTTCATTGCATGTACTGATGAAGGCACAGAGGACAGGTGTGACTGGACACCATACATGTATTTCAAAAAGAAACACTGTACAAACAAACATGTACAGTGTGGAAAAGCAGGGCAGGTAAGCTAACAGGTTCAAGGCATGTTCCTCTAAGGAAGAGACTACATAAACCCTGAGAAACCCATGGTTCTGGGAAGGTTTTAGGCTTTAGTTGCAACTTCTCTAATAAGTGCAGGAAAGGCCAAGTGTGGCAGACCACTATCCTCCCCTGAGGTGACTCCAACCTCACCCTGTAAAAGGCCAAGCTGCAGTGTGCCTCTTGATGTGAGAAAGGATGGCATTGACCATCTTCCTATATGGCAGAGGTCACTAACTGGCGGACCGCGGTCCATGTCTGGACCCAGGGGTAATCCTGTACGGACCCGGATCTATAATCTATTAATATGGCAGATGAATTTAAGCAGTTGAGATTGTTCTGACAAGGTGTGTTAAAGAAAAATTAAATACGCTATTGCTACACCTTATTTCACCTTATGAAAAGCTTTATTTGAAGATGTTAATACTACTACAACATATAACACTCTGGCAAGTTGGACATGATGTTCCGGACCTTTATTTGAATACATTTTTTCTGACTGGACCTCTTGGCGTTTTAGTTGAATACCCCTGCTATATGGGAAACCAGACAGATGCAAGCACTGCACAGGTAGTCACTTTTCACATGTCTAGTGTGAAAAGTTTAAGGGTGCATGTTTGCCTGAACAAGGACAGAAACTGTCTTTTTGAGGACAGAAACAGAAACTCTACCACAAAGTGAAATATAAAGGCCGCTAAAAAGTGTTATGTGAAAAGAGGAAAAACTTTGTCTACAAAGACAACAATATTGAATATACAACATGATATATCAAACATTATTGTGGATTTTGTTATAGGGGTAAATAAACATCTTAGTTACAAAAGATCAGAATTTTTTGAATATTTCGTGATGGGTTGGGTCATACCGGGTCAACCTGGATGAAGTGACAAACAGAAAAACAAAAAAAAAAAACATTTTTTTCTATGTCATTTTCTCTTTGAGGGAGTTTTTTCCTGCAGCTCAGTGTAGGGATAGACTTGAATTCTGAGAAATAAGGTCAAAAAGTCTGTGTGGTTCTGATCATTAAAACATTCAGTCCATAATGTGTTGGGAGTCTGTGTGGTTTGGAAGTAATAAATAAACTACGTATAAACAAACTTAATTTCTCAGCATCTTTAACTCCAGCCCTCATAAAGCCAGATTAAATGATATCTGGATTTCTGTTAGTCTCGGTCCCGACCCTCAGCCAAGTCAATGCAGATGCATACTTTATTTGGTTATGGCACTGCAGGTTTAACACTAACAGTCTCCAGCTACAGATTGCTGACAGGAGCCAGAGGATAGGATCTGGACAATGTCCCCTATGTTTTCTAGGCCGAGAAGCAGTCTTCTTTTCCCATGAGACTGTTCTCTTGACTCTTGCTGCATGTCTTTATGTCGGGAATGAATCAAACATTGGACTTGGAGCTTTTGCCGGTTGTGGTGAAAATTTGTTTCCTTTAGTGTGTTTATCAGCCGTGGCTCTCCAGAATGAAGTGCAGAGATAAGAGTGTTTCTGTCAGTGGCCATTTATATTGCCTATTGTTGTGAGGGCTGAATGAGCCCAGTTTATAATGTTTATGAATGTTTTTGGAATATTATTCTGTCCCATACCAGACATTTCTTGTTTGCATTGAATGTTGCATTAAAAGAATCATAGGACTGTTTCAGATAAAATGGTAAAAAATAAATGTGTCATTTTTCTATAACTTATATTGAAGTAGTGTGTTTATGTTGTACATAGTTATTTATAGAATGCCTTAAGTCTGGCATCACACTAATTCAAGGGAAATTACCTGCATATATCGGTATTGGTTCATATCTGTATCGGGAATGAAATGTTTAGGCAATATAAGAAACGGTAAATGTTAATATCAGACGTCCCTACTTCTAATGGCTGCTGGAAGAAAAGCCTGTGACATCTTAATTACCAGAAACTCCTTGTTTCTGTAATCTTGAGAGTGCAATTGTGGTGCCAGGTGCAGGGTTATAACTACATAGTTTCTGTCAAGAAGTAAAAGCATGTGTGTTTCTCCTGAGCATGTTGTTTCATGAATGACTTTAACCTTGGTTTCTCTCCAAAGCCTGGAACACTCACCTGTTCCTTAATAAAACAGCCCTAGTCTCAGCACTGCCTGCACTGACCTTTGTCAGCTTTTCCATCTTTATAAATCTTTTCTGCATTAAGAGTAAAAATATTAAAACTTCATGCTATTTTTGTATTTTTTTACATAGCTGCTGTGTTGAATTTTGGAAGATTATATTTCAAGAGTTTTTTTTACTGCTGGAAGTGGAGCCTTTGTGCATACATCATTAATTCGACACATCCTATTTTCAGGGGCTTGCAGTATTGTACTTAATACTTTAGGTACTAATAGTATTAGAGAGGTACTAATACCTCTCTCTCTCTCTCTCTCTCTCTCTCTTCTCTCTTCTCTCTTCTGACCACTCTCTGGTTATGTGCATTGAAACTTTAACAAGATTTCCTTCGATAATGCCTACTGGCATTTCAACTCTACTTTGTGTAATGACAATACCTTTAAACAGATTGTTAGTGTTTTTTGGGGTGCCTTCAGACAGAGGAAGGGCGA
Source organism: Paraplagusia blochii (assembly GCA_016785265.1). NCBI lineage: Eukaryota > Metazoa > Chordata > Actinopteri > Pleuronectiformes > Cynoglossidae > Paraplagusia > Paraplagusia blochii. The sequence continues at coordinate 73,038 of JAFBJS010000190.1, forward strand.
CTTTGATGATTTGCCATCCTGGTGGGAGCAAGCTAAGGTTGAGATGACGCTTCTATGTCAACAGCACACTCGCAATGTCACTTTCCGCACCAATAAAGCGATTAGATGTCTGGAAGAAGACATCATAGCTCTGGAACACGAGTGCTCCTCGGCCAGGGGCGACACTGCAGACCTTCTCACATCTAAGAGACTCACTTTGGCCTCCCTGCTCGACTCCAAAGTGCAGGGTGCACTGGTTTGGTCCTGAGTCCAAAGCATCGCAGACATGGATGCACCTACCGTGTACTTCTTTGGGCTTGGAAAAGGCAAGGTCAAAGCAAGCAGATATACTCCCTACTCTAGGAGTCTGGACATGAACTATGAGAGCCAAGTCACATCGCTGTTCAAGAGCGAATTCAAAGGCAGTGACGGACTGATGAGCGAGTTTTGCCACGGGCTTCCCCAGCTTTCGGAAGGGACTAACTTACGGTTGGACAGCCCATTGACTCTAGAGTACCTGCACACTGCCCCCTCAGGGTATACAGAACCGAAAGCCCCTGGGCATTGATGGTTTCACCGTGGAATACTACAAGGCTTTCTGGAACATTTTGCCACCCACATCTTGGATGTTTTCAACCAAGCCTAGAGGCGGGTTCACTCCCCCTGTCATTTCGGAGAGCGGTCATTGCCCCCAAGAATGGTGACTTGTGGGACATTAAGAACTGGCGTCCCGTCTCCCTCCTTTGTACCGACTACAAACTCCTGTCAAAAGTCCTGGCTAACAGACTGGGGACGGCAATGGAAGAGATTACACACCGTGACTAGACTTACTGTGTGCCTGGTCAGTCCTTGGGCGACAATGTCCTCCTTGTTCGTGACGTCTTGCATCTCTAGAGCATTAGATATAAATACTGGTTTGATCCCGTTGGACCAGCAAAAGGCTTTTGACCGCGTAGAGCACACTTACCTCTGGCAAGTCATGGAGGCCTTTGGTTTTTCCACCAGTCTGATTGCCAAATTCAAGGTGTTGTACAGTCACATTGAGAGTGTGCTGAAGTTCAACTGTGTTTTGTGTGCACCCTTTCAAGTTCAGAGAGGCACCGGGGACTGCTGAAATCCTGGGCTCTTCTCACATGCACAAGGAAGGAGAAGAATGTTTCTTTGCACTGGCTGCTGAAAGAGCCCCTGGTGTGTGGAGCCAGATTGGACATCTGCTGTGATGCAACGCCTAGATTGATAGCTTTGTTGAGTAGATCCAAGATCACTTCTTTGGGTCAGCTGATTAACGTAGCAGGACCACGACTGACAAATGGCAGGTCCCTGTGCTCAGCACTTGCGATTGGCCCAGAAATCCCTGAACCTCTGGAAGAGAAGGTTGACGACGGGAGAGCTTCTCGTCTTTCGACACCGCAGTGGTGAGGGCATGCCCAACCCTCTGCATTTACCTGGGACCTCAACCAAACAGCCTCCTCCTGCACGCTGGGACAGTGCTACACCTACATGATGCTGGTGAAAAGGCAGTTTACATTGGTATGTTAAAGCTATACATCAAAGGCACCTGCGTGACAGACCCATGGGTGAAAGATTTCCGTCTAAAGACGGATTTCCGTATTTATTATTGCTCCAGAGGCCATTCTTGTGAAACGCATAAATCCGATGTAAAATTGAAGGTGTATATATATATATATGGGGGGGGCTGTCTTGCTATTTGCTTGCAGCTGCGGTGAATTTATGCAAGTCATGGGTGCTCATGCACAACGACCAATTAGAATATTTTTTATCGTCACATGGTATTGTTGAGCCAATCATGCGCAACCAGTCGTTACCCCGCCAAAGTGCTGGAATCATACCGAGGCAATTTCACAGACAAGTGGTACTTTGACTACTGTTTTACGGTGCGTTTTCTGGACATCAACAACAAGAAAGATTTTGCGTGTGCCGCAAAAGTTGACGAAGTTCCAGGGAAGAGGACGAACAAATGGAGATGGGAGTGGATGAATTAATTTAGTACCTATGATGGTGAGTTTTTTATGTGAATGAAATTGATCATTGATTATGCGTTCTTCCAAGGACTAAACCGATCCGTAAAAAAAAAATATATATATGTACATCGACCTGATTGACTGATTATAATTGGCTTATTATGTAATGCGAATAATTAAACATTGTTTAAGAGCAACTAAATCAGACATATTTAGTGTTGACTTAATCGTCGTGCACAACCGAGTTGGCTGTTTACCAACAAGTCCCTATGTTAACGAGAAGGCTGCACAAAGCACCTTGACTTAAACTCGAAATATGAAATAAATAAATTATATATGTAAGTGATTGCCATTTTGTGAACTTGTGTATGTTTATGCTTAATGCAAGTTATCAGGAACATATTTTTTTTCTCTCTGTGAGCAGGTAGGGATGTCAAATTTGATGTGTGGTGCAAGAAGACAGACCAGGCAGGCCTTGCATATTGCATCAAGTGCAATAAAAGATTTATTCCATATTATTTTATTTTTTGAACTTTCCACCTCATCAACAGATAATTTACTGGATTTGGATTTTATGTTGTGATCTGAGAAGATAGAAATAAAATACTGAATGTAATGGTTTTGTCTATTTCATTCAATATTGTGTTGTAATGTAGTATCTGTATCACTTGTTGAGTGTATAAACTTCTAATATAGCAAATTTGAGGGTATGTGTGGCTTTTACTTAGTAAATGTGATACTTTTGCTACCACCGAATAATTTCAGTCTTTTCAGTATACACCAAACTTTCATCCATGCAGACCGGAGCGTGTGTGGACAAACTTGTTTAGCGTAGCACCATCTACAAACCTCCATTGAGGAAGAGACTGGGGATCTACAGTGGAGGGTTCTGCATGAGGCAATTGCTTTCCTGACCATTTTTTCACCTAGTGTTGTAAACCAGTGCCCTTTTTGCAGACTGCCAGAGACTGTCTTCCACATCTTCTCAGAGTGTGAGTGTTTGATATCTTTGTTCTCTGTCCAAACTCAGGTTTTCCTCCTGTTTGGAACCACCAATCTTTATTGGTGGTTTTGCTTATAAAACTGCAGGGAGAACCAAAAGCCTTCCCCTGAACCTATTGCTCTCTGAGGCAAGGATGTCTATATACCTGACACGTAGGGAAAGTCTGCAGGGGAGGGCGGTGCTTGATGCTGTGGTCCTGTGGAGGCGGAGTGTGAAGGCCAGACTGAGGCTAGAGCACTTCTTCCACAGGCTCACAAATACCAATGACGTGTTTGTACAATTGTGGGCTAATGATGATATAATGTGCCATGTCTCTGGCAGTGAACTGCAGTTCACTCAGTTCCTAATTTGACTGCTTGTCATCCTTGAAATTTTTGATGAAGGTATCTTGGATTCATGTCAATAGAGGCTGCGACAGACATCTATCGATCTATCGATCCATCCATCCATCCATCCATCCATCCATCCATCCATCCATCCGGGGTTGCATTTAGTGATGGAAAATAGTCAATTTGTCAACTTGCTGAGATAGTTAACAAAATTTTTATTGGACAGCAGCCGTGTATTAAGACGCCAAGGAAGACGTGCAGCATCGTAGACTTTGAATTGGAGTTCCAAAATAACGGGTGCATGATCCGATATAACAATAGCATCATAAGAGCAGGAATGTACAGACGTTAAAAGATGGCTGTCTAACAGAAAGTAATCAATTTGTGTAAAAGTGTGGTGCACATTAGAAAAGAAAGAATTTGCTCTCTTTGTAGGATTGAAGAAGCGCCAGGGATCTTACATGGAAAATTCATCCATAAAGGATTTAATGACTTTGGCTGATTTTGAAATAGATACATTTCTGGTGGAAGAGCGATCTAACGTTGGATTGATCCAGTAGTTAAAATCACCTCCAAGTATGGGGCGGTATGAGGGCATGTTGGTTAGTTTGGAGAATACTGACTGGAAGAAGGGCTTGTCATCCCAATTGGGACCATATACTGTATGAGCGTTAATTGGAGCAGCAGGGGAATTACTTTATTGCCCAGTAACGATTAAATATCTTCCTTTAGTGTCAGAAATTATGTCAGAACAGGTGAAATCAATAGACTTTTGAATCAGGATTGCGACCCCTCTGGCTTTACCCTGGAAAGATGAGTGAAACATTTGATTGACAGAACTGGTTATTCATGCCACTAGTCATGACACGCACTGATCATAAAATAAATATGTGTACATAAGAATGCATTGACATTGAAGTATGAACGCATTGAAGTAAATAGATCCCAAAAGTTAATGTGAGGTGACCTAATAACACAAACATAACAAACAACACAAACAACACAAACATAATAACAAAAGGTCACAAAAAAATGGGAACAAAAGTACAACCCCAACCACCCCCCCACCACCCTTTGCATAAGCTTCTCCCTAAATGAGACGCGCACTGGTCCCATCTTCTACCTAAACTCTGTAAGACCTAAGGTGAAGCTTCGTCAGAGATATGACATAACACTGGCTCTCGGCTTAGGCTAAAGAGCGACAATTTTTAAAAGGAAAACACTGTACTTTGTATTGTTGTTGATACCAAAACCTGAAGAAAAAAAACTAATAAAAAATAAAAAGTAATAATAAATAAAATTAACCATCCGATTTAAAATAAATACAACGAAAGAAGCGCTATACCTTAGAACACAGCATCTGAAGTAACAGACTTACTACCGTTAACGAAGTCCATGGCTGAGTCCGGGTCGTCGAATATGTGTGTTGAACCGCCTGGTAGCATAATCTTCAGCACGACCGTGAAAAGAAGCCCAAACTTAATGTTTGGGCAGGAGTGGAGCTGACGCTTCACCCCTGCAAAATCGGCGTGTTTCTTGGAGACGGATGCAGTGTAGTCAGGGAAGATGAAAAGCTTTTTCCCCTTGTAGAGAAGTGGGGAGCCCCGGGATATCTCACCAGCGCGTCGCAAAATATCATTGCGGACTTAGAAGTAGTGGATCCTGATGATGAAAGGACGTGGCGCTTCTCCAGTTTTAGGTTTTGCGCGGAGAGTGCGATGTGCTCGGGCAAGCAGGCGCGTTTCATCCAGCTTCAGTGTATCCTTCAGGATACGATAAATAAAGTTGGTCAGACGAGGGCCCTCTTCGCATTCCAGGATGCCAATCAAATATTATTTCGACCTCCCCTCTAGGTCGTATTTGTCGTTAAAAAAGTTTCATCCGGGCTTTGAGGGAATTCACCGGTGAGTCTAGCCTGGACAGTTTGGTGCCGTTGTCAGTGCATGTGCACTCTAGCTCGAGCACGGTCAACAGGCTCAACTTTGTTCTCCAACTCTTGTTTCACCGTAGTGATCTCAGAGCGAAGTTCAGCAGCTAGTAAGTCAATTTTTCCACATATGTCGCCTTTCATGGAGGCAAGCATTCCCTCGAGCCACTCAAGAAGGTCCACATCTAGCTAGAAATTATTGATTTGCAATGCAGATTTGAAGGGCAAATTTACCTCCGTATACAGCTCTGTGAAAATGAATCCTTATTGTGGTGATAAAAAAATATGTAATGTTAGTCAGCAGCTTCACTACAAAAGAGTATGGTGGATTTCTATTGTTCATGCAACTCCTTAAATTTTCAGTATGTATTGTATGTGTATCTATGTTTCCTGTATAAAGTTTACACATTTACAGGACAGGTGAATACTTTCTTCCAACACAAATATGAGGTGTTTCATGAAATGTTTTGTAAAAGCATTGTTCATTAAATAATATTTTCCCAATGTTTTTGTGCTTCTTTACACCAAAACAAAAGAAAGACATTATATTTTTGGTTATTTATAGCATAGTATGCCATAATTTTAATGGTCCGCTACCCTTGACATCTACCAAGGCCGTATGTGGCCCGCGATGTGAAATGAGTTTGACACCACTGCATTAAACCATCCATTCACCCATCCATCCATCCATACATTCATCTGTCCAGCCAATCACCTAACCATTCATTCATATATCCATCCATCCCCTTATCCTCTTATCTATTACCAGTTCGTTGGTGCAGCAGTCTCCACAACCAAATCCCACTGCTCGCTTGCACCAGCAATCGTCCACTAGGTGAAGCCAACCTTTATGACTGGGGTTGGACCTTGTCTAGGAGGAAAACCCTGGAATTCACACCATTAACAGATACACTGTTTCTGGGACAAATGTTATTTCTGTTGTCTATATTGTATATAAATCAATGTTTTTTCTGTGTCAGAGGCACGCCCACACACACACCCCCACCTCCACCCCAATCTGACCTGCTGTCTGTGTTCCAGAGGGAGATGAAGGAGCAGCTGGTCTTGCTGCAGGACAGTGAGAAGGGCCACACTGAGGCGCTGCAGCTTCTACAGAGACAGCTGACTGAGACCAAGGTAGACGAGTGAACAAGTGGACACCAAAAACCAGTGTACACTTCAATTCTGACTCCATAATTGAAGGCGACATTCTTGTATGGTTCCAGAAAACTCTTTCAGGATTTAGAAGGAACATCATCACATCACACAGGGAGCTATAATAAGCGAACCTTTTCAATGGTCAATTGAATAAACAATTTCTCAAAATAAGCACCTAACTTAGCAGCTAGCAACCTGATTTATTTTGATGTACATTTACATTAAATGTATTTACTCCATAATATGATAAAAAAAACTGTCTTGACTTTCTTTAATCCCCAGGATCAACTGTTTGTTGTCTCCAAGTAATCATCTGTGATTGTAATGGAGGAGTGGACCAAGATTATGACACAACAGGATTTTCAGTAACAATAGTGAAGTTTCCTGTTGCAGGACAACTTTCAATGATGGAAATTCCTGAAATTCCTTTTAATAACCGTCAAAAATGTCTTTGTCTCTGACTTTTGCATCCATACTTCAGATCTAGACACGACGTTTGGTTCCATTATCACACACTTTGTCTCTTTTTTTCTTCTTTGGCAAACGGGTATTTAGTCACACTTCCGTTACTCTGACCTGACCACCATTCAGAGGTTGAACCACAGAGTCCAGTCGAACTCTGCTCTCAGCTATTGGTTTTACTCTCATCCTTCATCTTGTCGTTTTGCAGTCATCAGCTAAAAGTTTACGTGCAACCATTGGCGAAGCCTTTGACCGCCTGCAGCGCTTTCTCCGTGAGCGGCAGAAAAGCATGTTGGAGGAGCTGGAGATGGACATGGCTCGGAAACTGGCAGACATTGAGCACAAGATCCAGTGCTACAGCCAACAGCTGCGCGACGTCAAGGAGGGCATCCAAATTCTGCAGGAGCGACTTAACGAGACTGGGCGACACGACTTTCTGGAGGGAGTGGCTGTTACGTCAGAAAGGTCCTTCAGAGAACTTTAATCATTACAGTATCCAGTTAAAGGTGATAAACAAGAATGTTTTTTTTTTCTTAGTGCTAACAGGGAGAGCAGGAGTTTTTGAGACTGACTGTAAGGTCTTATCTCAACCTCTGTTGAAACATTGGGACAATAGTTTTTTCAGAGGTCTTAGTTTCTCAAGGTTTTAAATTCACTTTTACTACAACGGAAAATAAACTATCTTTTCCAGGGTTCCGTTCTGTGGTTCCAGGCCCACACGTAGCACTCAGTCAATCGACAGTGAAATGTGGAGACTTTTCATCTTTACAGAACAACATCATGTCACTGTACTTACTCACCTCAGCTTTCACAAACCTCCTCTGTAGAGGACGTTTGTGTATGACTAGCAGATGTGTTTACCGTGTTTCTTTTGTGTGGCAGGGTTAAAGGAAAGATCCACGAGACCAACCTTACCTACGAGGACTTCCCCACCTCCAAGTACATGGGACCCCTGCAGTACACCATATGGAAGTCCCTTTTCCAGGACATCTCCCCAGGTCAGTGTGTGACATTAATAATAATAATAACAACAATAATAATAATAATACATTTTATTTAGTAGCGCCTATCAGACACACAAGGACACTGTACAAGATATACATAGAAACATAACAAAGCACAATTAAATAATGAAAGAAAAGAGGGGTTGATATAAGGGAGAGAGGAGAGAGAGAAAAAAAGAGCAGAATTGAAGTTACTGAGGGTATGCAAATTGAAACAGATGGGTTTTGAGTCTGGATTTGAAGCGATATAGAGTCAGTATTACGGATGTCTGGGCATTCCAGAGTTGGGGAGCAGAGCAACAGAAAGCTCTACTCCCCCTAGTACTGAGGCGGGCAGAGGGGGCATTAAGTAGGATGGAGGAAGAGGAACAAGGGGAGCGAGCGGGAGTAGCAATGGTGAGGAGACTGGACAGATATGGAGGGGTGAGAGAATGGATGGCCTTAAATGTGAGGCGGACTATTTTAAAGTGGATTCTTAATTTTATGGAGAGCCAGTGGTGATGCTGTAGTGCAGGGGTGATATGATGGAATGTCGGGGTTTTGGTAATGATGCAGGTAGCTCAGTTCTGCACCAGTTGGAGATTATGTAGGGATTTTTGAGGGAGACCGAGGAGTAACAGGAGTTACAGTAATCCAGGCGAGAGGTGTCGAGACAGTGGACAAGAAAGAAAAAAAAACACTATATGACACATTGTTAATATTATGATACAGTTAGAGTTTTTGTATTTTTTATTTAAAAATTCTGAGAATCTGAAGTGAAGTCACTGAAGGTATGGAGAGTCAGGGACTGATATTACAGTACAATGAATAAGGAGGAATGAAGAAAGGAAAGCAAACTCCTTGTTTCTGTGACATTGTGATCCACACCACTGCACACAATGAAATGTGACCTCTGCATTTAACCAATCTCCAAGGTGGGCAGCGGGAGCAGTGAGTGGGGAAGGTACCATGCTAAGTGCACCTTAGTGGGGCAGCTGGTGGAACCTGCACCCCCATGGGCCCAAGTCCAGTTCCTTACCCACTAGGCCGCCACAGCCCTAATATAGTTATGTTAGTTTAACTAAACAACACTTATCTTAATTCTTAAACTTGCACCTGCATAGAAAACATTTATTAAACATTTTAACATTAAAGTTCAGTGGTTGCGTGGTAAGCCATGATGGTCCTTGCAGAAGACAGGAGGCAGAGCTGCTAAGATTTTTTTAGGAGTGACAAGGATGGACATGATCAGCATTCAGGTCATTGAGGGACAACACAGACAGGACGGATTGGAGATAATGCTACAAAAGCCAGATTTATAGACAGCATTCGTTCCTTGACCCTTTCTTGTAGCACAGTTAAATGTTTCTTGTTCGTACAACGAAATATTGGTTATATTGGATATATATTGACTATATTGTTATGGATACATTGTGATATATATTGTTATATTGGATCACTGGTATGTTGGCTCCCAACTGTTTATGGAATATTGTACTGAGGAATTTTATACTCTGCCAATCAAGTCTCCTGGCTCACTGCCAGTTGGGGTTGGGGAAGGAGAGGGGGACAAACCCTTAGTCTTTCCTTGCATATCTGCCAAATGAAACAAAAGGCTGGTTTCCAGAGAAGCAACAAAGGCATCATTATCCCATCATCTCTGGGCCATCACTTTTGCCGATGGATGATTGGAAAAACAAATACTTCAGGGACTGGGAAGTGGGGGTCCAGCAGGAAGATAGATTCTCTGCTGACAGGTGTTTGTTTGTGTCTCGGTAGCTCTTCTGATTGTCCAGTCAGCTCTGATAATACCCATTCCCTGATGAGTAGTTTCCCACTCACCCAGAAATGTTTGTCATGTAAATCAAGCTCATCGTCCACCAGAGGGCACCCTTTATTTAATATCAGGATTAGTAGACGCAGGAGGTGATACAGTGGTCTTCTCCTTTCCACCCACTCTCCTTTTCTCCTGTTGGCATATTGGTCATTCTCTCTTCTTTCTCTCCTCTTGTTATCTGTTATCCGCTGTTGACTCACTGGTCCTCCTGTTCTTTTGTTCTCCCCTTTTCTTCTCCTCTTCTCCTCCCCTCTTTCTCTCCTCTCCACCTTTTGTCTCCTCCTGCTCTCTTCATGTCCCCCTGTCCTGTTGAGTCATTGGCCTCACCTCTCTATCACTCTCTCCTCTCCTTTTTTCGTCTCTCCCATTGACTTATTGGTCCTCCTCTCCACTTCTCCGCCCCTCTTCCTCTCATTTCCTCATCCTCCGCTTGTTTTCTTTTTAAACTCCTGTTGACTCATCAGTCCTCTTTTCATCTTCTCCTGTCTTCCTCTCCTGTTCACTCCTTGGTTCTCCCCTCTATTTCTCTCTCTCTCGCTCGCTCTCTCTCACTCTCTCTCTCTCTCTCTCTCTCTGTCTGTCTGTCTGTCTGTCTGTCTGTCTGTCTCCATGTATCTGACAACTGACTGCAGTTTGCTCAGTTCCTCATTTGAACTCTCTTTTGTTCTCTGGTCCTGTGAAGGCAGATTGTGAAGGCCAGACTGAGGCTGTTCTTTTGCTTCCGCAGAAACCTAAGCACTTTTCTTTTGTTTGTTCTTGTTGTGGTCTTTGATTAATGTCTTTTGGATCCATGTCAGTGGAGTATGACTGTCACTCTGGCTGATTTTCCTAATGATACTGGATAATGTTTTGGACCAAGTCAATAAAGTTCTATTTAAAATCTCTCTCTCCTATATGGTCAGTCCCAGCAGCCTTGACCCTTGACCCCATCACGGCCCACCAGAGACTCATCCTCTCAGATGACTGCACCATTGTGGCCTATGGAAACCTCCATCCTCAGCCATTGCAGGAGTCGTCCCGGCGATTTGACGTGGAGGTGTCTGTGTTGGGAGCTGAGGGCTTCTCCTCAGGTGTCCATTATTGGGAGGTGATAGTGTCGGAGAAGACCCAGTGGATGATGGGCGTGGCCAATGAGACTGTCAGCCGCAAGGGCAGCATCCAGATCAGCCCTGTCCGCGGCTTCTACTGCATTGTCATGCATGACGGGAACCAGTACAGTGCATGCACTGAGCCCTGGACCCGGCTTAATGTCAAGACCAAGCTGGAGAAGGTGGGGGTGTATCTGGACTACCCTAATGGCCTGCTCATCTTCTACAACGCTGACGACATGTCCTGGCTTTACACCTACAGAGACAAGTTTCCCCCCAGTGTCATCCCTTACTTCAGCCCTGGCCAGAGCCATGCCAACGGGAAGAATGTGCAGCCACTGAGGATCAACACCATACGCCTGTAGAACAGCACATTGGCTGAGACGGGAAGTCTCTTTTCAAGGTCAATGCTGCACTTTGTCGCTTTCACCAAACACACATGTTCCTACGTGAAGCCCTGCCCCACTGGGTGCTTGAGGTTAAGGCACACTCCACCGCCACCACAGGAAGGACACCAACACATCTGGAACTCTGGGTTTGATTCAACACTTTAAGGTCAAGGGTCGTAGAGCTGCTGCTGCTGATGAACCAATGGTTGTGGGTTAAGACTCCCAACCCAAATATCTATATGTTTAGATAGGTATATTTACCTGACACCTAAATTATCAACAATTTGATCCTCTGTTCACCTGAGGTGGTACACCCCTTTTTGGTTAGAACTAATTTATACTTAATTTCTTAAGCCAAATTTAGAGCAGGTCGATGGGTTGAGTCCTGGTCTTGGCCCAAATGGATGAAGACCATCTGTCCTGAAACGGATCAGAATCAAGTGAAAACAATCAAGGAAAGTATGTCATCATCACTGTGTCTTTGAACCCAAGGGGCATGTTACCAAACTTTCTCATACTTCTTAGCGACCAGATTTTTCAGAGGCCACAAACCATTTATAAAAAAGGACCACATCATTTTAACATTGAATGTATGTCACCGGTTTTAAAACTCAATGTGTGTCTTTAAATGCTGCCCCTCCCCCACTGCCCACATACACATGCACACAATCTTGCTGCTGTTGGTCTGTCAGATCTGGTTTAATTTCAAATAAACGACTGAAGATAGAGGTGTCTGTGATTCTGTCCTGGTCTGATCTGTAGCACTGACTCATCTCATCTCAGACTGCCTGTGGTTTAGACTGACAACAGTCAAGCAGTTTGACCATGTACACTAACAATGTAATTATCTTTCCACATCGTTGGTACACTCTCATTGTATTACATCGTTGTTACACTGTAACAATGTAACAGTGTAGTAACTGTTTGATGTTCCAACCTGTCATCATTAGGTCCCAATGCTTAACAAAGACTTCAGACTGTCAGTTTTTAATTTGTGTAGTTATGGTTCTTGATGAATTGCTGATGTCACAGTTGGTTTGGTGAAGAGAAATCAAAGACCCTTTTCTCCAGATTTCATTGTGAGCTTTAATACATGAGGTGAAACATAAGGCATTAAGCAGTACGACGGGCTTTTCACAGCTTCTAATCCATTTGCACTGGAATCACTTACATTACATCAGTGTTTTTTGACAAAACTCCAGGGCAATTTTTTCTAAACTGCAACTCTAAAGAATTTCAGATGCAAATGCAGAGAAATATACAAGACTTTTACTTTATAAAGGAGGCAGGAAACATTTTTTGAAGCAAAGGTTAAAACTGTTGTCTGGTAACTGGTGACTTTGAAAACCTGAAAAACATATAAAGAAGAAATGAAGAACAGTCTGGATTGTCGAGTTTTCACAGGGTTTTACGACTCAAACCAATAGCAACACGTTGCAGGTGTGTTCTGTCCCTAGTTTCACAAAACTCACATGGATTTGACTTTATTCTTGAGGTGACAGAGAATGGAAACAGTTTCAAGGTTTACAGTCATGTCATAAAATATATTAACATAATATTTTATGTTATACTAACAAAAAATAAACATTTGATTGGCAACATTTAATGTGTTTTGTTACAAAATATCAGCATTCTTTTTATATACAAACTGTAGCCTCGAAAAACTTTTAAAAACTGTTATTAACATCATACCTTTACTTATAAATGAAGACCGTGCGCCACTCCTTCAGAATAAAAGCATCAATGACTCGTCTGTAAAAGTCCTCCTTATTTTATTTAGTTTTACAAGTTTCTCTGTCTGTATGGAGATCAGTCCTAGAGAAAACAGTCATACCTGGTCAGTCCTATTCCAACGGTTTGTTTTTATTCTGTTTAGAGCGGAGAATGACCGTGCCACCACACTGTAGTTGCTGGCGCAGTGAGCATTAGCTGAAGGAACTTTGACGCCTCAGGAACAGATTCCTGGTCTCACTGCTGCAGAAAAACTGAGGTCTGAAGAACTGATGCAGACCTGCAGCAGGATCTCCATGGTCCAAACCAGAACAGCATTCCCGCTGAGGACAAGTGGCATAACCAGGAAGGAAACTACAGCCAGCAGCACCACCAGCACCTCCACCTGTAAAGCAGGGGCTGAGAGAGATAAATGATTTTGGAGGACGTAATCAGGGCACGCCAGTTGCTTGGGATCATTCTCCTATTTTCAACATGTATCTGGCTCGGTCTATTGTTCCTGCATGCTTTCAAAAAATCCACTTTAGTCCCAGTCCCGAAGAAGTCCAAATCATCTGACCTTAGACTTCCGGCCAGTGGATCACACATCTGTAGTGATGAAATGTTTTGAGATTTATTAAGGACCTAATCTGTACTGATGATGCAATTAACGATGTCCTGCACTCCACCCCCTCTCACTTGGATGGCGGTAACGGGAACCATATGCGGATGCTGTTCATTGACTACAGCTTGGCATTTAACACCATGGTTCCATCAAAGCTGATGTCTAAGCTTAAAGGCCTGGGGATAAACTCCACCTTAAGCATCAGCTCTCCACAGGGGTGTGTCCTGAGTCCCCTGCTCTTTTGCCTCTACAGTGCCACTCACCCCTCCAACATCATTGTGAAAATCACAGATGACATAGTGGTGTGGTCCTTATTTCCGATTACATTGGGGAAACAACCTATCTGGAGGAGGAGGAATTGTCGTCGTGGTGCAAAGACAACAACATGCAACTCAATGCAGAAAGAACTAAGGAGATGGTTGTCAATTTCAGTCAACAGACAGTGGAGAGAGTCAACAATTACAGATACCTTGGTGTCCACATCAATGAGGACCTTACCTTGACAACACACATCACCACCTTGGTTAAGATGGCCGGACAGCATTTGTACTTCCTCAGACGTCTAGGGAAGTTCAACATCTCCACAAGATTGCTACGGACATTTTACTCTTCAACAATTGAGCCAATGCTCATAGGGAGACTGCCTGGTATGGTTGCTGCTCAGTCAGGGACAGGAAAGCTCTGGATAGAGTTATAAGCTGTGCAGAACAAACATGCAGAACTTCTCTGCCATGCCTGCATGGTATCTACACCAACCGGTGTACGACTAGGGCCCTGAAAATAATTGGGGACAAATACCACCCAGGTCATGAACTGTTCAGGTAGCTGCTGTCCAGTAAGCGCCTCCACTCATGTAGAGCCAGAACTGTGAGACTGAGGAGGAGTTTCTTTCCTCAGGCCATCAGGACACTGGACTCTGCTCCCACCACATAACCCCTCAGCCTGTCCAGAACACATATGCATACATACGCATAGTGATGGGTCGATGAGGCCTCGTGAAGCGTTTCGACACATTGCAAAACTTTGTTGAAACTTTGTCACTGAATACTGACACCTGCTGGACGTAATAAATCACTACAGGCAACCTTGTTGACAGACTCAACTGACACTCCTACGATGCTTTAGTATATACAATAATGTATTTTGTCCCGTTTTGACATTCACATTTAGAATACTCCTTTATTTTATACTTTTCAGATACAATCAATCAATCAATGAACAAAATCATAACGTGAAAATTAAAGTGAACGTGTTGTGACTAAGGATGCTTGTGGACTGTTTTTATTATAAGAAAAAGAAAAACGTTTCTCCTGCGTCTTGAAGTTGTTTTATTTAATTATTATTACTTTGCCAATTGCAGAAAACACCCGCTCACACAGGACACAGATGAGGCTGGGATACAGAGAAATTGGAAGGAAAACTGGTAAAGTTTGACAAACAACAAGGATATACATTTATTTTCCGATATGAGATCAAGATGGTGGATACCTTTCTTTTTCCTGGAGGCTGCGTCATGATTTAACGATGAGATGGAATAAGATCACAACGGAGATTCTTTGTTGTGGCCGATACATTCTCTTGACAGATGCGCGTCCTTGCAGATACAGTTTGGCGCGTTCATGTCAGTTCGAAGCAGTTCCTGTATCGGTCACGTGACATTCCAAAGCTACATGCCCGACGCATGCGTCGACGCGTCAGTGTTGCCCGTCCCGTCACACACATGCACACATAAAACACATACGTACCGGTACTTCCATACCAAATACTATGCACATGTCACTTTGTGTTTCTATACTGGTAGCAGCATACTGCCATCTGCTTGAACTGTCTTGTTTGATAACCATTCCAATATATTTCTCGTCGCTGCTTGTTGTTCTTGCACTTGCTTTTATTTCATTTTATTTTAACTTGTGTATAATGTTATATATATTTATTTCATTTTGTTAATATTTTATTTTAATAATAATAACAATATATTGGTTTTATTATAATTTTCTGCCTTATTTTTACCTAGATAATTTTATATTACTTGGACATTTTGCACAATTGTGAGCTACCGCACCTTCATTTCACTGTCATTGCCAGCAATGTCATGTGACGAATAAATCGTCTTGAATCTTGTGATTTGGCACTATAAACAAATAAAATAAAGTTGTATATTGTTATGTATTTTATAGTCGTTATGTACATATATTTTAGTTTGTTAATATTTCTATTTACAAAAAATAGAAAACATATGTTTAGTTAATATTTCACATCAATATTCAATATTTTATTTGCTTATATGTCACCTAGATTTATTCTATTTGTACTTTGCACAATTGAGAGCTACTGCACATTTATTGTCATTTCCTGCAATGTCATACCACAAATAAAGCTTCTTGAATCTTGAATAGGTGTGGCTGAGGATGAGCAGGAAACACAGAGCTATGACATCAGCGCATCAGGCCAGTCACACAGGACCTGAGAAAGGAGAGGACAAGGAGACCCACTGGAAGAGTAGGAAAAAAAACATCACCATCTGGTCTCACCTGATGTCCCATCAGGACCATTGTTTTTGTGGGTTTACTACCAGAACCATGTGAGGAACTAGTTTTCCTGTTATGGTACTAACCCTGTGGTAGAGGTACAGTGACTTGCGAAAGTATACCCTTTAACGGTTTGCAAATATAAATGTATATAGAATTTTATTGAAAGATCATGTAAAAGATCAACAAACAGTGGCATAAAATTGTGGAGTGAAATTAAAATTATACATGATTTATTTTTTTTTACAAATAAAAAACTGAAAAGTGTGGTGTGCAAAAGTATTCACCCACCCTTAGTAAATACTTAGTGTAATCACCTTTTGCTACAATTACAGCTGCAAGTCTTTTGGGGTATGTCTCTACCAGCTTTGCACATCTAGAGACTGAATTTTTTTCTCATTATTTTTTGTGAAACAGCTCAAGCTTAGTCAGATTAGATGGAGAGTGTTTGTGAAAGGTAGTTTTCAGGTCTTGCCACAAATGAATTTAGGATTTGGACGGATTGGATTTCTGGACTTTGATTGGTCCACTCTAGCACATCAATATGTTTTGGTTTGAACCATTCCATTGTAGCTTTGGCTTTTTGTTCAGGATTGTTGTCCTGCTGGAAGGTTAAATCTCCACCCCAATCTCAGGTTTTTGGCAGACTCCAACTGGTTTTCTTCCAAGATGGATCCAAGATACTTTCCTGTTTATGGCTCCAACCATCTTCCCCCAACTCTAACCATCCTCCCTGTCTCTGCTAAAGAGAAGCATAATGCTGCCACCACCATCTTTGACAGTGGGGATGGTGTGTTCACAGTGATGAGCAGCGTTGGTTTTTCGCCACACATAGCGCTTTACATTTAGTCCATAAAGTCTCATCTGACCACATGTTTGCTGTGTCCCTCACGTGGCTTCTGGCAAACTGCAGATAAGACTTTTTGTGTTTTTCTTTCAACAATGTCTTTTTAGCATCCCAAAAAAGAAGATGGCCGGACCCTTTGACTGATGCATCATGAATTTATTAAATCCATTCCATACCATAAGAGCTGAGTAAACAAAAATAAACATGAACTTGTCATACATGTACAAAGATATTTCTGTTAAATAAAGCAGCCTGAACTTCAAAGAAAACCAACAAAAAATAACTTATTCTCTCTCCAACTGAGGTGCTAAATCCTTATTTTATGTCCTCTGTGATACTTGCACCAGCATTTCGGCTTCGTCTCTAGTCTCTAAAGTCTCATTTTACTATAGTTTCTTTCTTTGAGCTTCCTGTTTTTCCTCTTCAACCAGCCTCATACTCGGCTTCCTTAGCTGCAAGATCGGCTATTGCATCCGCAGGTTTGGCTGTAACCAGTGAGTCTTTGATTCGACTGGTGTGGGTACTAGGATCCATATATGGACTTAGCATAATCATGCTGAGTAGCTCATGAAGACGCTGCCTCTCATCTTCAAAATCTACATCTTCATCAATGCCCTATATTATTTCGTTGGCAATTTTTGTGATATCTGTTGTCACAGCTTCACATGCATCAATCCGTCTCCTCAAATCTGTTGATGGTGTGATACAACCTCTGATTTCTTCATACACCTTCAAAACATTCTCCTTTGCCTTCTCTCTGGTATCGACTAGTGATGCTATTTGACATACTGAAATGTCTGATTTCAGCTGATTTTGAACCTTGCGAGCTTGCATCTTCCATTGGTCATACAAATATGCCAGTCTTTTTCTCTTTTTTCAACTTCATCCATTTGGAAGGCAATCCTTTTTCTGTTGGATTACGTTGGCAACCTGAACGTCTAAGCTCCTCTTTGTTCTCTTGAACTTGTTTCTTATGCGCTGAACTCAGAGCTCCATTTATAATGTCCATTCAACTCTGACTTTTGACCATCACATGGGATCCATCAAACCACAGTCCGACGATCGTTGATGACCTGTTGTTCATCTACCGTGTAGAAAATGCAGACACTTCTGGCGAGTAGTTTTAGCACCGTAGAAAGTCACGAACATAAGGATACAGCAGGGAGGCAGGAACGATGAGGGGAAATCTCTTACTTTAGCATCCCCAGAAAGAAGATGGTTGGACTCTTTGACTGATGCATCATGAATTTATTAAATCCATTCCACACCGTAAGAGCTGAGTAAACAAAAATAAACACGAACTCGTCATACATGTACAAAGATAGTTCTGTTAAATAAAACAGCCAGAACTTCAAAGAACCCCCCCCCCCCCAAAAAAAAAATTACCTTTGTTCTCTCTCCAACTGAGGTGCTAAATCCTTATTTTATGTCCTCTGTGATACTTGCACCGCCATTTTGACTTATTTTACTTTAGTCTCTTCGTATCTTCTTTTCCCGGTGGATCAGCAGGCTGTATTTGGCGCAAAACGCATTGTTTTCTTCCGCCAGTAGTTCCAAAATAAAGGTCTCAATCTCAAAATAAAAATATCTTCCATGTTTACTATACAGTTATTTACAGTCTCTCTTTTTACCACCCTTTCATAAAGGCCAGATTTGTGCAGTTCACTACTAAGAGTTGTTGTGTAGACTGATCCCCTTGCCTCAGCTGTGGAAATCACCATGGGCCGCTTGGCTGCTTCTCTGATTAGTGCTCTTGTTTTTGCTCCGTAAGCTTAGGTGGACGATTGTGCCTGGGTAAGTTTTCAGGTGTGCCATACACTTTCCATTTTCGTAGAATGACAGAACAGTGCTCAGTGAGATGTTCAAAGCTTAGGAAATCTTTTTATAGTCTCACCTTACTTTAAACGTATCCACAACTTAATCTATGACCTGTTTGGTGTGTTCCTTAGACTTTCTAATGCTGTTTGTTGCCTAAAAATATCTTAATACACCACTGAGGCTGTCACATAATAGCTGTATTTGTACTGGGATTATATAACATGCAAGCGGACTCTGTTTAGTCATTGGGGCAACATTCAATCATCAGGCAATTTAATGCACTCGGAGAAAAGGGGGCTGAATATTTCTTCACACCACTCTTTTCAGTTTCCAGTTTTATTTGATTAAAAATATAATGTAAAATTTTCATTCCACTCCACAATTGTATGCAGTGTTAGGCAAGTTAAAAAAGTAACCTTTTACTTTACTAGTTATTGCTCTGTATAGTAATTAGTTACGTTACTACTTACTAAATTATAAAATTAACTACTAACTAGTTACTTCACTTAATATAATAATATAATAAAAACACACAAAAGTTTTGTGTTGTGTTCTGTAGCAACTATCATAATGTAATGTAGTGATACAATAAAAACAAAATAGATGTTTAGACATTTTGACAGGCATCTATATTGTTACCTCAACTTGCCACTTGCCATCAAACCAGGTAGTGCACAGAAAATGGCATAAAGGGAAACAACAATGTAGCAGTGGTAAAATTAATTTTTGCCTGCTTGGTTGGAGGTGGTCCATTGGTGGCACTTGAGGTAAGGGTGGCGGTGGGACCTTTGGGAACTAATTTAGTATCTGGAAAGCATCATGTCCTTTTCCATAACATGCTGGTTCTGCTCCATCAGTCTCAAAAATAGGAACAGACTGCAGAGCATCACCTCAATCTGCTCCAACACCATCGACCTGCCTGTCAGAGATCTCACACTCATCCAGAGCCAACAAACTCTCAGACAAGCAGTCAAAATCATCAACGACCCTTTACACATCGTTCCACCCAGCTTTTCAATGGCTCCCCTCCGGACGACGTCTCCGCTGCCTCGCCTGCAGAACCGAGAGGCGGAGGGCCACATTTGTCCCAAAAGCTGTCCTACTCTACAATTCCACCCTATGAACACCATCCCCCTACCCCCATCGTCTCTCCAGCACACCCTCCCTGCGCTCCATCTGGGCCCCCATCATCTTGCTTGCAGAGTCACACACATTCACACACAAACATACATACACCATCGGACTGTTAACTCTGTCTTTCCTGCTGCCTCACTTAACCCATATGTAAGACATACGAGTCCCAACACACCACATCACTGTCATCTGCCCACCTGTATAACACTGTTTTTCTTTACTTGTTTTACTTGAAGAACTCTATTAATGTAGTTGAATATCACTGCTACCTTACTTGTTATACTGAATAATACTGCTACTTTACTTTCCATATAGAATATCATTGAATATTACCACTAATGGTTATTTACCTACCTGTTTTACTTGAAATGCACTGCCACTGGCTATTTATTTATTTGTTTTACCTGAAGATCACTGCTACCAATTACATGTTCTCATATTCAAACACCGCTGCAACTGTTTCTTACCTGCTACTCTCACCTGTTGTACTTGTTTGCAGTGCTGGGAGTAACGCGTTGCTTGTAACGCCGTTACGTAACGCAACTACGTTTCTCAGTAAGTAATAACGTAACGCGTTACTTTCCCATTTTAATAACGCCGTTATAGTTACTATTTACTTAAGCAGTACCGCTTTAGGTGACAAATATGTGTTTTTCACCACCTGAACGGCACCCAACACCAAGCGTGTCTAATGGATATAATTGTGTGTGGTAACTCTTACAGTCATGGTGTGAAACTGTGTCAAACTCGTGCGCTATGTAAATCATTATGTTGAAATAAACAGTCTCACACACGGGGGGGGGACAATGCCTGCACCATTGTCACCACTGCTCCTTGTGCACCAGAATAAGAATAAGACAGAATAAGTACAGTCCTATTGCCTCTTTAGCTGTGGCAACAGTGTCTGCTGACTTGAGCACACTGCACATTAATACCTAGTGACTGCTGCCGCTGAGAGCGGTGTGGGTTGAACCCTTGATTGACAGGTTGATATATGCCGTATAGGTGTATCAGTCTGGGGTTGGTGTCTGTGGCTGTTGCGGTAAACCGTACCACAGGTTCAGTTTCTTTGTTTTAGTCTGAAACCTTGTGGAAA
Organism: Paraplagusia blochii; assembly: GCA_016785265.1. Classification (NCBI taxonomy): domain Eukaryota; kingdom Metazoa; phylum Chordata; class Actinopteri; order Pleuronectiformes; family Cynoglossidae; genus Paraplagusia; species Paraplagusia blochii. The sequence goes on from JAFBJS010000190.1 coordinate 93,933, forward strand.
GCGGAGGTACTGCTGCGGTGATCTGCCTTGGTTCACAATAATAATAGCGGTCGTCAATGATTGACATTGATTAAAGTCACCGATTATTGTGTCATTTGAGTTAACCAATTTAACTCCTCAACTGGAAGACAGTCCGTATCCACACAATCAGAAACTATTACAAATGTGTTAAATGAATCAGGACCTAATCATTCAACCATCTATCATTCGTCCAATCATCACTTTCACTATCCAATCATCATCACACAACCATCCCACCATCTAACTATCATCTATACATCCATCCATCCTTCCAACCGTCTATCCAGGGTTAAAGAACCACTGCTGAGACCGTTGGATGATGTTAACAATGACATCATAATTTAATCTGTGAGAACTCATTTTTCTAAGGTCAGAAGTGTTAGCAGTATAAAGAAAACCTGAAAAAAAATGATGTGATCTAGCGCCATCTGTTCATAAAACGTAGCTGTTTTTTATTTCCTTAATCTGTTTTTTATTAAACACATCGGTGGTTTAAACAGAAATCCGATTAAAAACAAGTTTAAGAGTGACTTCTTTGTCAGTTGAACAACAGAAATATTTTGTCACTTTTTGTGAAAATCTTGTGAGACAGACACAGAAGAAAACTGACGGTAGGGTGGCAGAGTAGGGCACCACGGTGAGTGAAGAAGGTTGAGAACCAGAATCAAAATATCACAGAATCAGATAGTGAGTGCACCCTGCCGGACGCCATGTGAACATACTTACCCGGCGCATGCCCCGGACTACGGAATCGCACGACTGAACGTAAAATGGGTTAAAGCACACTGCAAACCAGCTCCGTCTATTTCGCTACTCTGCCCCGCTGTCTGTCTGACTGCACCACCTAGAAGTGAACGGCAGGCTACCCGAAAGGTTTGGAGTCTGAGAGGCTGGGAGAGAAAGAAGAGGTTCATCCGTTATCCTCCAGAATCCCTGCTCCTCTCACTGCTTCAGGTACGGTTCTCCGACCGCCTCTGATTTGCTTATCACACCCTGCTGCCGCCTCTGTTGAAACATTTGTTTTATTTAAGTGAAGCAAAAGTGGCCTTTAGGAAAAGCTGCATTGGCAGAGATGAACGGACTGGTTTTTCCTTCTTCCATTTTTTCCCTCTACGTCGACAGTCTCCGCTCTTCCGTCAGGCAGAGGTTCGGGTTCTCGTTTCAGCCTCGAGCTCTGTTGTAGGAAGTGTCAGGGGTTTTTCTCCCGGAGCCGGGCTATTCAAACCCGCATATCAAAGTAAACAATCAACGTCGCAGCTTTATTGCTGATGTTCATATCCAGGCGAGTCAAAGCGTCACATCTGGAGGTTTGTCTGCCTATAACAAATGCAGCTGCAGAATATGGCGTCTCGGAGCTTATAAAAATAAGACAGGGCTGCCATTTTCACTCGCCTTTTGTCTATTTTTATTCATTATTTTAAATAAATTGTCTGAGAGCAGGGAAAGACGGGGGTGGGGGCGTATAATTCGCTGCCCCATGTTAGAGGATGGAGGGACATGAATTGAAGAAAAGTTAAGCCTAACTCCTGTAGCACTGCTGCTGTGGAGGAACTGATGATAGGAGGGACAGCAGCTGCCAAAAAAGTTGGTACACCAGCCCCGAGTGAAAGGCCTTCAGTGGTTTCCCTGTCTTGACTCTATTTAAAAAAAAAAAAAATAAATAAACATCTATAATTCCGGAAACAATTGGTGAATGTATGTAATTCTCACATTTCTACTCTTCTACAGGAGGAGCAGTTACTATGCTATGACCAGGCATTGTGTTACAGTTTCATCAAACACTGAGCCTTCAAACATTTAACTGGTATTTTTATAATTCACCATGTACTGCCTTCAATGACCTACTTGATGAGAGAGGATCATATTGAACAGAGTGTGAAAATAAATAGAAGTAAATAAATAAATTAAAAAAAAAAAGTTATATGTAATAAGTAATACGTTTCAGATATTTAAACATAAGGTTAACAAACACTGTCTGAGGGTCGATTTAGGAACTGATGGGGTTGTTGTAATTGCTGCTGTTGGAACAAAGTATCCTACACCTGTTGTGTATATTTACATGGCCACTTGAGTCTTCTTTGTTTATCCTGATCCTTTTTAGAGGAAAAAAAGGATGAAGCCTGAAGTGTGACTATAGCATTTGATAAACAGAGCTGATCTAAACTTAAGGCTAAACTTAATCAACTTCATTGGACAGTGAAGGAAGTGGTATCACATTTGTGAAGACAAACTTGAAAGTCTCCAGGTTTGTATCCAACAGCTGGAGCCGCTCTGATTCTGTGTTGCCTTTAAACTCTTTCTATTACTCTTTCTGGAGACATTTTTCATAGTGGCACTAGGATATCAAGCGGCAGTTGGAGCAAGTTGACCTTGCATCATTAGAGAAGTATTCCATAGGCTTCACTGTGGGCTCGTAAGCATGGACATATCCTTCTTGTTTTTCTTGGCTGGCAGACCTGGACTGTATTTTGCCTCTGCTAAACAAAACAGACCTCAAAAAAGAGGGTTGAGCCAAAGTACGCAACACAGAATGTTTTAGAAAAGGACTTCACACAGGCTCCAGGAGGGAAAGATATGCAGAGTAATTCTTGCAGATGAAAACAGTAATAAAGAGTAGGCAGTCCTTAATAACAACACCAAAACCTACAATAACAACTAAAACTGCAATTACAACAACTACAGTAATGACTATAGCCACTACAACAACTATATAAATACCTGAAACAACTACTACTACAACAACAACTACTACAATAACAACAAAAACAGCTGACTTCAGGGTTGAACTGCCAATCGTTCCAGTAATGAGATAGGGAACTTCTTAGCAGCTGTGTTCTGTCCTTTCATTCCAGGATGGCTGAAACTCGCTTCAATAATCCTTATTTTTGGCCTCCTCCTCCTGCCATGCCTGGACAGGTGAGTGAAGGAGCAGCACAGGGTCCAAACGAGGACGAAACGTTTGACTGTTATGTCTATACTTTGTCATTGGCTGCTAATTAATTATATATGTGTTTTTTATGTATTAATTTCAAAATATATATTTTGTTATTAGAGAGGATGAATTAAATACTTCTATGGTTTGTTGAGAGGAGAAAACCTTATGTAATGCTGATGCCCACGCCTCAACCCGTAGGTGGCGGTGATGCGCTTAATAAAAAAGATTATGAAGTTTATGAAACGTCTGCGACTCATGTCGTTGGTTGGTGGCAGTTCCTCATGTCAGCCAGTTGAGGGAGGCATGGTGTGATGAACTGACACTGACTGGACTGATAGTGTCTGTTTTCTTGTCACAAACGTTGTTTCCTGGTGGTCAGCTGGATAACCTAGTCTTGATCAATAAAATCAAGGAGCAGCTGATGGCGGAGAAGATTCGACCTCCCCACCTTCCTGCCGCCTCTGCTCCGTGCCAGCAGCCTTTGCTGGCTGCCCCCAGTCAGGTGGGCAGTGGGAAGCAGGGAATGACCAAAGCCCAGCAGATGCAGGTTCACCACAGCCAGAGTTTGTCTCAACCCGATGTCGCTCTGCACGCCCGTTCCACTTCAAGCTCTGTCACAGGTGAGTGATAGTTTGTGACTGGATAGTAGATGACTGGTATTACACGGATCAGGTGACAAAGAGCTGATGTCTCGTATATCAAAGAAGAACTGTATGACTACCCCAGTTAGTGTGGCTTGACACTAACTGGGTAAAAAAAGTCAGAAGTGGTTGTGATTGTGGTGGGGGCTGTATAAGAGTACTGGTTCTTACTACTTTATCTCGCTTTTTCTCTAGGTCGGATTCTGGGGGATGTAAACTTGAATCTTGACAATAAAGCAGCTCTTAAGGCCAGAGGATTATGGGAAGATTGGCACTTGCGCCAACTTATTGATCATCCCACAAGAGCCAATCACATCTCAGGTAAGACAGTACTTTGATGGTTGTAGAAATCGGCCCAACATTTCCCAGGCCTGGGAACGAGAAGAACCAGGAGGAGGAGTTGGAGGAGTAGAAGAGGATCAAATTTTAGCTTTCTATACACTGTCTGCTAATTATGACCTCTAGCATCAGGAGAAGGTACAGCTTCACCAGAGGCAAACATATAGGGTCACGCAGTGGGACAGCGGTTAGTGCTCTGGACTTATATCAAGATGATCATGGGTTTGAAGCCCAGACATAACTGAGGCTCTTGCTCTACAGGTTGGATGTTCTTCCAATGTTCTTCTCAGGGTTTTTCAATGCTCTTTCATAGAACAAAAACATTCACCACGCAGTTGGTTGTTCAGTTGAAAAAAAGGTGTGAACATGAATGTAAACTTGAGTAATTGGTTTTCTCTTTATATGTGGCTGATAATTGAAGGTCTGTTCCTCTCTTCACCAGGGGTGGCACTGGCCTCCAGAACAGGCAACCTAAACACCTCAGAGTCCATCACCCCCACCACAAACACCTCAAACAGCCACAATTGTGGGGTTGGAGCTCCGACCCCCCATCTCCTATCTGGCTTGGCCCACAGCCATAGTATTGATCCTGGGAAGAGTGTTGGTGGACTGGTGGGTCTGCTGGGACCGCCACCGAAGGAACAGAGGAGTCGAAAGAAGATCAAGGCGGAGAATGGCTCCTCATTGTTCATGGTTCCCTACCCCATCCTGGCCTCGGGCAACGACTGCGTGACTATTACTGCCAAAGAGGGGAAGACCTACAGGTGAGTTGGCACCTCAGCAGGTGAAGAAGAATCATTCTTTTCCTTCTCTCTCATTCACTCCATCTTCTACTCTGACTATAACTATCACCATGTCCTCCCTGACACAATCCATCAATCTCCTCTTTGGCCTTTGTCTTTGTCTCCTGCCTGGTAGCTCTGTCTTTGGGTTCATTTTTCTATCAATGTGTATCCACTGTGCCTTCTCTGAACATGAACAATGAACTATCTCAATCTGTCTTCTCTAGCTTTTTTTTCAAAACTTTCCTCTATGTGTTGTCCCCCTAATATCCTTGTTCCTGATTCTGTCCATCCTTGTTGAATCTTAGCATCTATAACTCTGCCTATTGCTAGTGTCTCTTATCCATCCTGGCTGGTCAAAATTATTTATGAAAATTGAAAATTATCATAATGTAATGAATTATCATTTAAATTTAGATGAATCAACATTGTTGTTTTACATTATATGTATGGATGTATATGTGTGTGTGTGTGTGTGTGTGTGTGTGTGTGTATACTTTTATATATGCTGTATTTGGCGTTAAAAGGTTTAGTGGACTGATCAATTCAAAGTTGCAAAGTGTCAAACAACATTGTAAAAAAAGTATATTTGATTAAATGTATAAATGATGAAAAATGCATTAAAAACAAAGTATAAAGAATTCAAAAATGAAGTATAAATGATAAGCAAAAAAATACACAGGTATATGAGATCTCAATTTAATTTTAGAATAAAGAAAATTGCATTACCAAGCTGGGGAGTCAAGGCTGTAACTAGCAGCCTGTCGATTACTCAGGTCTCAGTACCAGGAGCAATGTCTGACTCATTGTCCACAAAAATAAGTTTTTATACTCTTTTGTCTACATCATAGCCACGAGATCACATCTACTTAGTTCTTTGTCTCTTCAGCAGGTGACATCCGGGCTTACATCATCCATTCCCTTATCTTGGTGAATTTAAGCTGGTTTCTGAAGACCCCCACTCTTGTGGGAACAGTCAAGTTGAGAACTCATTATTTTTCAAGGCACAAACAGACCATGCAGCACACAATTAAAATGATGAACCACCAAACAGCTGAGGTGTCAGTTTGAGCATAAGCACACAGGTATAACATTTTAAATACATCATTGTAGTATATATTGTATTAGCAATCATTGCTTTGATTGCAAGGAGCAGTGTTGGGCAAATCACTTTAAAAAGGTAACTTGTTACTTTACTAGTTACTGCTCTGAAAAAGTAACTAGTTACGTTACTAGTTAACATTATAAAAGTAACTAGGTACTTTACTTCACTTTAAAAACACACCCTTTACAGGGCAAGTGACTGTTTTTGGTAATTTCCGCATCCTTTACAAATGCTCTATTTCCTCTACCTCAGTGAGATCAAGAACCATGTGGTCCTCACTCAGCCATTCAGAAGAGATCACCCAACATCACACATCACCTGACTGTGTCATTCAACCAATCAGCAGGTACCTGGACTGTACCTGCTGACTGGTTAAAGGAGTCTATATCAGCACTTATGTTCTAAAATTGATGTTCTAATGTGAAACAATCATGTTCCTTTCATCTTATAGGTGTTTTTGTAAATTTTACATATACATATTTTTTACCACCAAAGTGCCAGGAACCAAATACGGTTACTTCGTTTCCTTTGATTTTCTCCAAGACAATGGAATATTTTGAAATTATAGAAAACAGAAATAATCTCTGGTTATGTCCCCCAACAACACTCTAAAGTTGTTTTTTTGAATTTCATAGTATCTCAATGAGTGCCCTATAAAAGGTTAAACAGTTCAGTGCTAAAGCTAAACGTAAACGTGCTCTGTCGAAACATCATAATGAAATCTAGTGGGGCTGTAATGGTTATAAAGTTTTATACAGCAGTTATAGGGTTAATGTTTCAAACTCCCACACTATTTCTATTTTACTTCTGATTACTTCTGTTTCTGACCCTTTTAATTCCACAATTGCTTATTGTGTTTAATTGTATACTACTTAATTTTTAAGTAATTAAGTAATAATTTTATTCCTGTATTGTATTCGTCTTAATCTTTTATCTTCTGTTAGAATTTTCAAATTTCCCCTCTAATTCTATTTTTGTATTTCTACTTATTCAAGTTATACTTTATTTCACTTTATCTGCGATAGTTCAGTGTGCTGCTGTGCCGAAACAATTTCCCATGTGGATCAATAAAGTCTGTTTTAGTCTTAGTCTAAGTGTGGCAATTAGAGTCTGGAAATAAGTTATACGTTTGCTGTACATTACAGTACAGTAAAAATAAAATAGATGTTTAGACATTTTGACAGGCATCTTTATTGTAATCTCAACTTGCCACTTGCTGTCTTTTTGCCTGTGGGTGTGTGCTGCTTGTACCAAGTCACCTGTTTTCAACTTAAGATTTACATGGTGCACAATTTCCACTTAGTTTCACACCATGACTGTAAGAGTTACCACACACAATGATAGGCAGGAGACACCATAAGTTCCAGGTTCTCTCCCAGACGGGGAGAAACAGAGACAGTCCCTAAACAGTAACTAGTAACAAGCCCCTTCACACAAAAGCAATGATACGTAACGGTGTTATAGTCCCAACACTGGCAAGGAGTCACACAAGTAGTAAACAAACAAAACAAGGGTAATGTAACTCACACGGGATTAAATACTTTCGTACAGGATTCTACCAAGGATCAATTTTTTGTTTCCTCAGTCTACTAGATATTGTATAAATGAGCATTAATTTGATGCAAGGGATCACACAAGTAGTAAACAAACAAGCAAAGTAACATAACTAAAACAGGGAATACTTCACACAGGATTTTACCAACGTTCAGAAATCAGTGTTTTCTTCTCATGCCCTCCCCAGTCCATCCTGGATCTTCTTTCCGAGCGCGGAAACTGTACTCCCTTCCTCTACCACATGGGCTAGGAGTGTGGGGCCCTCTGCATACACTTCTTCAAACAACAGCGTTTCTGTCCAGGCATTCAACTCACAGATGGTTCATTTTAATTCACATCTATGAGAACTGATGAAAAAAAACATTGTCATTGTATGGAGCACATTTTTTATTATAGTCCAACATTCTTTTACCACTGTCAGGATCTTTTGCTGGAACGACCCGCTGAGTCGAAGTCAAATATTAATATAAATCTATAGCAAAGCATGGATTATTAATATTGTGATGATGTCAGAAGTCAGGAGAATCATTTTATTACAAATTATTGCCATTGTGCAAAAAACACAGGGATTTGTCCCACACATATAGACATAAAAACAGAACATTCTATATACACCATGTTCCAAATTATTTTATTTATAATCCCGATTTTCCAACATTATCTATATGAATGATTTAATAATAATAATAATAATAATACATTGGTTTTATATAGCACCTTTTAAGTAATCCAAGATTGCTTTACAGGAAAAAAAAACAAAGAAAAACAAGAAGGGGGAGTGGGAGTGACCCATCATGTTGGGCAGCTCCCGCCCATCATACTAGGGGGTAAAAAAAATGGAGGGTAAAGCATTGAAGGCGTTGGACGGGGACGGGGACGGGGTGATATCCTGATGTGCTCGCTCGTTCAGTTCCCAAGGCTTCATCTCAGTTCATTTGTGATAGTCGGCGATAACATGGCAGTTGCCATGGAGACATCCCCGGACAAGTCCAAACAAGCCAACAAACAGCAGGTGGAGAGGGATGGGGTGGGGGTGGGGGGAAGCATCATCGCTACGGCAACCTCACAGGGGATCTCATACTGGCAGTGACCTTGGCTAAGACCGTTGCGGAGCCAATTCAGATTAGGTTGTTTGGGTTAGGGCAAGATAGCCACATTCCAATAGACTTGGCTTACTTTAGTGTCTATGCTGGTAATGCTTCGGTTCAATCCATATTCCTTTTCAGAGTTGCAAGTCTTTCCAAGATGGTATTCATACGGTTGTTCAAAGCTCTGCCCATACCCTCAATCATGGTGCACAGTGGAGCGGGCCCTTTTACTGCTGTCACCGTCCTCTGATTTTGACGATACACCAGGGCAATGTCCAATCCAATCAGCAAAGCACCTGTTATCCTGAATCCAAATATATAGACGTCTTCAATGGACATGTCCGTCAGGCACACGCTCCTCCACGACCCCCAGGAGTCCATCATGCAGCCAGAAGGATATGTTTCTTGAGGGCCTCTCCGGTCCTCCAAATTCGCTTTTTTGGTGGAGAAAATTTTGTCTATTACGCCGAAAGACCAGTATGCTAATTCCATAGTTAAAGTTTGAGTTTTGGAGAGCAGTGCAGTAAGAGGCTCTATTTAAGACAAGAGCAAGCAGGGAATATAAGAGAAAAAAGGGAGAGGGAGACAGATGTGACCGCCTTCGAAGAGTGCAGGAAGAAGAATTTTCAAAGCATCCACCATGTACGAATGATTTCGTACACCAACCATTAAAGTACATATCAAATGTTTTTGAATGAACCTTTGTCTCCTTTGATGCCCATTGCAGCCAGTGATGCAGATTTAGTCTTTGCAGCATGACATGGTGCATTGTCATGCATGAGAATGATCTTGTTCAGAAATGCTCAATTCTTCCTTTTGAACCATGGCAGGAAGTGTTCTTTGAGGAACTCCACATACGTTGTGGAAGTCATATTCACACCATCAGAGATCCTGAAAAGTTTGACAATCCCTCCCCCCATGATACGAGCCTACAACATCACTCCACCACCTCCTTGTTGGCGCCGTAGCCTTGTTTGCATGGGTGGCCGTCAACCAACCATCCACTACTCCATCCATCTGGACCATCGAGTGTTGCACATTCATCGGTGAACAGAACAGTTTTGAAGTCAGTCTTCAGGTATTGTCTGGCCCACTGGCGCCTTCTGCTTGTGTCCAGTGGATACCCTGCATCTTGTTGTCCAGGACACGTTGGAGATACCAGCAGCTTCAAAAACTTGTCTGCTGCTGTGATGGGGCATTTTTACAGCTGCTCTTTTGATTAGACGTATTTGCCTGTTAGAAAGAGTCCTGGATTTTCCTTTTTCAGCTTGCACACATCTGTGCTATGAATCAGCAACATACTTCTAGATAGTGCAATGATGGGGATGAAGTTGAGCAACTGGGATGATGGTTGCTGCCTTGAAGCATGTTGGGACATGACACAGTTCCAGGCAGGTGTTGAAGATATTGGTCAACAACGGAGCAAGCTGGACAGCACAGTGCTTCAGGACAGCAGGGGAGACTGAGTCCGATGGGGGGGTTTGTGGCAGGAAGGTGGGGCGGTGGGGGGCAGAGGGGGAACCGAGTTCACGTCCTACAAAAATGGCATCTGGAAGTGAGCGTTCCAGAGTTAGTATGTAAGCATGTTATAACATAATACTTAGACTAGAATACTTGCCATATTGCCGCTTGAACTTGGTTCTCAGGCGCAGTTTAGTGACGTCACACATGGACCCTCGTGGGGACACTGTCATGTATTTGGTTGCAAATGAGTGGGACTTCTGAACTCTTTCCCCTGCACCGGTTGTTTTCTAGTTTTCGTCACCCAGAGGCCTCTGAAATGTCCAATGTCACCCTAGACAACTCCCTATCCTTCCACTCTCACATATACAATACCTTATTTTAGAAAGCATTGTTTACAAATAAGCAGACCAGGACACACTTATCCGTCTCGGGGGATTTATTGTATTACAAAGGTTTCTGACATCAGCGAGTCCAACAACGAATCTCAATCTACAGTCTCACCAACAAATCCCGAATGCTGATACAAACATGTTCTTTTTATACACTTACATCAAGATGCTTACGTATTTCCCAAAACATTCACCATTCCTTGGAAACCATGAACTCTTCAACAGTGTTGGGAGTAACGCTATTTCTTTTCTCAGTAACTAATAACGTAACGCATTACTTTTCCATTTTAATAACGCCGTTATTATAGTTATTTTCTTGGGAAGAGACCGTTACAAGTTACTTAAGCAGTACCGCTTTAGGTGAGAAACAATTGTTTTTCACCGCCTGAACGGCTCCCAATAATAGGCGTGTCTGCTGGGTATCGTTGTGTGTGGTAACTCTTACAGTCATGGTGTGAAACTGTGTGAAACTCGTTCTCTATGTAAATCATGATGTTGAAGAGGGGCGATGATTGGTTCACATAGCTTCATGCTAAGCCAATCAGAACGAGACCTGGGCGGGTCTTCTTGCCTTTTAGGGAAATAAACAGTCTCACACACACAGGTGACGCGGTACAGCAGCACACACCCACAGACAGCAAGTGTCAAGTTGATAAAATAAAATGCCTGTCAAAATGTCTAAACATCTATTTTGTTTTTATTGTACTGTAATGTACAGTGAACGTATAACTTATTTCCAGACTCTTATTGAGTCTGGAATTGTGGTGTATGTTTGTTCCTACTAAATTGTCCTATGGTACAAATTCTTATCTGATATCTGCACACTCCTTAGAATTGTATTTCTCAGGAATTACTGTTGGTCTGGTTCCTGGAGCTTTCGAAGCACTAAACTATTGTCTGATGTCATTTCTTTAACCGTTGCCCACATATCTCTGTACCAATAATTTTGTGAGGCTCTAGCCTCTAATTCATCTTTACTTTTCAGGCCATAGTTTTTTAGGAATTTTGGGAAGAGTTCTTGGACCAAATTTCTCATAGTTTTTGTTACATATCATATTAGTCAATACTTCTTATCCCTCCTGTGGGTCATTACAGTCTTGATAGGAACTATTATCCCTTTTATTATCCAAATTATCTGTTTCATTCCTTTTAACTTAAGTGCCGGCCAAATTACCCTTTTTAGTCCAAATTATTGGTCCTTGTGTAACTTCTTCTTGTGTCATCAATGTTGTTAATCCGATTGTACCAATGGTTCTAGGTTGCTTAGCAGGTACTGTTGTTTCCTCAGCTAAGGTTGTAGTTTTTGTAGGAGTTGTTAAGCTTATTTGTTTGTTTAACGTGGTTGCAAGTGTTGTAGATATCTATTTTGTATCAGCTAAAGTAAAATTTTTTGTAGTAGTTGTTAGGACTGAAAGTTTTAGAGTAATGGCCCAAATGCCCTTTACACATCTTGTTTGATGTTAGTGTTGCTTGTCTCACATCCCACAGTATTCTTACGCTTTCTTGTGTATCTTCATGTGGTATGCTTACACTGTTAAATTCATACTTTCTTATCAAACGATTCAGAATTCAATTCCAGAATCCATCCACACTCTGCTTTACGTATTTCTGGCATACATTTTGTTGAACATCTATCCCATACTGTTACTCCTGCTTCATCTGTTAACCACCCACATATGGCTTGCCTATTTCCATCCTCAAGAACTTCTGAGATTTTTACTTCTTGACCTATAATCAATAAAAATAACTCCTGTGTTGGAATTTGCAATCCGAACCTCCCTCCTGTTACCATTTCTGAATTTGGTTCCCATCACTCCTTGTTGGTAACTCTATGTTATTTAACCTTTCTAAAGCTATGTCACCCCATACTGTTCTACCATGTTATAATTCTCTAATTTTCACGTAGGCCGAATATTGGTAATCAATGGTCCAATGGTGCTCAAATATGACTTGTATCAGCACTACTTCACCCTTGTTAATTACAATTTGACACTGATCTAATCCCCATCTTTAGCTGTCTTTTCCTCCAGGTATGCCACATAAGTTTTTGTCTTCCCATTTTACTCTCACCTCATAGTCATATTCTTTGTCTGGACCAGTAAATACTGGTCAACTACAACATGTCTTTGTCAGGATCTGGATCCCTTTTTTCGTCCCCTCCGACTCTTGTCCTCTGTGGAGCCTTGTTCACTTCCTCCAGATTAGACTTGGCTCTAATCTCTGCAATTATCCCCATTTAATTGTATTTATTTTCAGTTTTTATACCTCCTTCATTTTCCTCCTTTGGTTCTGTAGTCTCTTCCTCCTTGAGTTGACTCAGTGGTACAGTGGTTCAGATGATACCACGTTCTACTCCCTTCAACCTGGACCGCTGTCGGTGTGGCTCTAACCACCTGATATGGTCCTTCCCACTGTGGTTGGTGCCACTTCCTCCGAAACGCTTTGATAAACAACAGATCTCCCGGCATCACTGGTCGTTCTACCTCCTTCTACTTCTGGTTCTCCTCCCGAGCTTTTTCCTGCAGATAAATCGTCCTATGGATCATAGTTAGATACTTCATGTATGCTTTTAGTTCATTTTGCAGTTGTTCAAGCGGAGGTTCTTTGAAAGGACCTCTTAACTGTGGTGCTGGCATGGGTGGACCCGTTAGCATTTCATGTGGTGTTGAATGAGTGATTCCATGCATTTGCATGCGGTAGCTCATAAGTGCTAATGGCAAAGCTTCTACCCAGTTCAGTTTAGTAATAGCACAGATCTTGTTTAGCTTAGCCTTCAAGTTTCCGTTTATTCTTTCAACCATTCCTTGGCTTTGTGGGTGGTACACTGTTCCTAAACGTTGTTTGATTCTTAACTGTTGTAGAATACCTTTGGCTACTTTCTGCATAAATACAAATCCATTAACAGAACTGATCTCTGGTGGGATACCAAACCTTGGAATTACTTCTCTGATTAGAAATGTTTTGTCTGTTAGCTAAATACAAAACAAATGGTTTATTGTAGTCTGGTTTTGCTAATGTTGTTGCATTTTGCATGTTTGTTTTTAGTGTTTCAAAAGCTGTTGCCTCTTTGGTCCATTTTAATGGAGCCTTTAACATCTGAGTGTCTGCTTGTTTCATTAGCTCTGTCAATGGAGCTGTTTTTTTCTGCATCGTCTTCTATCCAGTCTGAACTAAATCCTAGCATTCCCAGAAATGTCATCACTTGTCCAACAGTACATGGTTTTGGAGCCTTAGCTATTCCCTACAACTGGGAAAGGGAAATTGCTATGGTCCCATGTGAAATCTAACGTCCTAAATACTCCAACTATATACTATAACTATACACTACTTGTGTTTCACAATATTAAAGCTTAGATTTTGAAACTTTATGCCCTCCTCCTGCCAATCGTTAAAGGATTTTTATGGAGTCATTGCAACAGTCCTCCAAGGTGGGTGAGCATAGTAACAGTTTGTCTACTACCATCTAACTACCATCTGGAGGCACATTTGTGAGCAGTGTGTGGAGGTTTGGTACTTCTGCTCCTTTCTCTTCTACCTTTTCATTTAAATCTCTGAGGTCATGTACCAACGTGTATTTGGATTTATCAGCTTTCAAAACAGGAAATATAGGAGTGTTACATGGACTTTGTGTTTCTACCATCACTCCTGCTCTTAACAAACCATTGATAGTTTTGTTTATTCCTTCATCTGCTTCCGGTTTTAGTGGGTATTGTTTACGAAAAGGCAGGACTTCTCCTGTTTTTAAATCTACAGTTATTGGTTTTGTTGACTTTACTAGTCTAATGTCAAAGTCATGTTTTGTCCATAATTCATCTGGTACCCTTTTCATCAAGTCTTTCACTGTGTTTTCAGTTCCATTTTGTATTTCGTCACTGTGAGTCATGAATTTTTCCATTATGTTTACTTCCTGTGGTTTAGCCAACATTGATGTTTAACAAAGGATTTTGATCATTGTTGATCCTTTTGTCTGAAATTTTAGTTGGTTGTTTGTTGGTTCCCACTCTGCATTTTCTGCATCTCTCATCATGGGACCCAAACCTTGAGCTTTAGCTCTGTTGATTACCAGTATGGTAATGTGAGGCACTGATTCTGGTACACTGTACCATTTAGTAGGGGTGGCACGGTTCACGATATTCACGGTTCGGTTCGTATCATGGTCTAAGGTCACATGACTTAAGGCACATGAGTGAAACCAACTCTAAGGAAAGCTAAGTGGTATTTTGATATAGGAAAGACAAGGGATTGATGATTTCAACATAAACATGCATTTAATTGATTTATTTTCTATTAAAATTAAAGTGCAGCGTTTTCAAATGTGTGACTGTGGTTCTTAACTGGACTCAGTGCCACTGTAATAGCATATCTATTAAAAAAAAAGTCTGCAGTGGATAAAATGTATGAAAATCAAACACAGTTCTCTTGGATATTTCACTGAGGGAGGAATGAGAGTATATTGTTTGACTTAAAATCAAAGTGCCATATTTTTAATCATACAGCTAGAATTCTAACTTGAACTTTAAGTGCCACTGTAATATTAAAAAACAAAACTGTCAATCAACGCAGAATGTTGCATAAAAATCAAACACATTTCACTACTTTAAAAGTGAGGCAATGGTTTCATTCTGCCACTGCGTCTGTCAGCATTTAAGAGAGATGTTGACTTGTGTGACTTTCATAAATGGACGTCTTTGCAGGTCTGGAATTATCTCCTCATACAGGTCTGGAATTAAAGTGGTGCCGAAATTAGGTTAATTTATACCACGGCTCGAGTACTTCGATAAGATGACGAAATCCTTCCCCCTCTATCACACTGTACGGCATCATGTCCTTTGCTATGAACATGGAAATTGCTTTAGTTATAGCTTTGCCCTGTCCCACTCATCACTGAGACGCTGTTTAAATGCTCGGACAGTTGAAGAGTTGATTCGGGTGATGTGTTTTTACATAAGAAAACATGTTTGAAGTGTTTCCACTGGTATATGGAATGCACATTGCACAATGTTTGTATATTGTTGCGGTTCTGTCAGTGACCTTATTACCAGGGAATCCCAAATGTTCCCATACACCACATTTAGATGACGCTGGCGCATCCTCCATCTCCGGGCAGACCTCTTCACTCCACACAACAAAATTCCAAGGGAAAATCTTAACAATGTTCAGTTCAGTGAAGAGTCTTCAGATCTGTATATTGGGGAGACCAAACAACCACGCAATCGCATGGCCTAACACAGGGGGGCGACCACATCAAGACAGGGCTCAGCAGTTTATCTCCATCTCAGTGAAAAGAGACACTCTTTGAAAGACTCAGATGTGCATATTTTGGACAAGGAGAACAGATGGTTTGAGAGAGGAGTAAAGGAAGCCATCTATTCCCATCTGGAACAACCAACCTTGAATAGAGGGGGAGGTCTGTGTCATCAACTGTCTGCGACATACCATTCTGCCTTGAGATCTCACCCTAGGAAGTTTAACTGCTCATCAATACCAAAGCAGTCTTCTCTAGACGGGTGTAACAACGGACTCCCATTCACATCTGGACATGTGAAAAGAAAAATGCTCATTAACATCAGGAGCAGTTTCTGTCTAAAAAGGTGTGACCAAAACAACTCTTCTGTAGTGTTCCCTCCAACAACAACTAGAAACTGATGAAGTTCCTCAGTAGAGGAATGAAATGTCTTTCAACTCCAAGAAGAAGTTCCAGTTGCTTACAACTAAACACTTTTTTGATATCATGACCTGGATGAATGAGAATCTTCACAGACATTGTAAAATGACAGTCTAGCTTTGGTTCTTTTGCTTTTGGGAGTTGTGCTCTCAGGTATTTCTCCCATTTATGAAATATCTGTAACACTGGGGCTTTGATGTCTCCCAACCAATAAACTCAATAAGCTCTTTCTGATTTTCATTTGAGAATTTGTGCTAATGTGTTTCTCATTATACATTCCTTTTGGTAAACACATAATTGTCATATTTAGTTTACACAATGCATCTCTCCTAATCAAATTGACCGGTGTTTGTTTTGAATTGAATTTTTTATTTCTTCATTTTCTGTAGTTATTTTTACTGGAGTAATTTTAATTAGCTCCTTTTTTCCAAAGAATTCTACTGTTTCAACAAATCTGTGAGTGGCTCCAGTGTCCAATAGCATTGGTACTTGTTTACCTTCCATTTGAACCTGAAACTGACCCTCCCCTCCAGGATTCTCTGGTCACCCCTAGTATCCAAAATTAGTTCTTCACTTGGAGCTTGCCTAGCGTCGGGGTCCACGCTGCATCAATGGTCATCGGTCTGCATAATGTCCTGGTTCACCAAACTTCCAGCACTCTCTTGTGTCTTGTCATGGATCTTGACCTCTTATGGGACCTCTTCTTGATCAATATAGGTTTCCATATCCGCCTCTTCTACCACGTGATTGTCGGAACACATTGACAGCTACAGGTGGCTGCTCAACCACTTCCTTTACCACCATCACTTGTGACTTTTTGTTCTTTCCTTGTAGTTCATTTGATTGTAACTGTGTCAGTTTTACGTTGCAGAGTTTTGTTCATTTGACCTGCTTTTTCTTCATCTATACGATACTTCTCTATGGCGTGCACAACGTTGTCACGAAATATTTGATGTGTCATAGAGGCCAGACCAACCACTTCTTCTAGTCTACTCTGGCTGGGGCTGGCATTGCTTCCACGATGGCATTTGGATGTATGTTTGGTCTGTATTTGAGATCAAATCCTCTTGTCACTGATTTAGTAGTTTTGGATTGTTGGGAAACCTCTGGCCTCTGCTCCTCTGGGAAACCTCAGGTCTTCTGGCCTTCTTCATTTGTCTGTATATCTGTGTAAAGTCGGGTTCACCCCAGACACGACCACACACACACTCTGCGTTACTTTCCAACGCTTTTATTAGAACGCACGGCGTTCAACGAATACATAAAGAGTCAGTCTCTGATTATCTGTCTCTGGTCAGCCTCCGCTGACCTGTCTCTTATACACATCTAGATGTGTATAAGAGACAGAGGTGTTGTCACGCGCCTGCTCGAGTGAGTGTCATCATGGGAATTACTCTCACCTGTCACATATGCTGCAGCTGCGTCGCCACTCCTGTGCTTACTTTGCTGCTGCTGACCGCTAACCTCCACCCCGCCTCCACAATCTGCTACTCTGTCGTGGTAAGCATCTATATCTTCCTCTAATTCCTGTATTTGAGTCCAGTTTAGTTCTCTGTGTAGGTCTATACCTGTTGGTTCTAGGTTCAGCCAATAAGACTGTCCTGCTTTGCTCATATTGCTCATAAGTCTTTGTAGCAATCCAATACGGTCGGCTTTCTGCCAGTGCTGCAGTATTTGGTAGCATGTCTGATTTGTTTTTTTATTATTTTATTATCCATACTATGAGTACTATTTCATCTAATGCTTGTCATAACCTGCTCTTGGTGGACTTAGCTTGGGAATTTTGGTTTATGTTACCTACATCCACTCTGTCAATGTCTGTTATGCCATAAGGTGGAGTCTGTGCAGTTGTTGCTGCATGCAATATCTCTTTAAGGTCAAGATCTCCTGTGAACTTAACTACTCGAGTTAGACTGGGGTAGATGCCTGCTGTTGGCTGTTTGTCATTTTTCAACTGTCTGTTTTAAACATATTCTCTATGTCTTTTCTGGTAATTTTGGCCCTCAGTTTTAAACAAATTAATTATTTCCATTAATTTGGTTTATAATCTCTGATACGTCTCTCCATATCCTGACACATGTCCAAATCAAATGTGCCATCCAATGGCCAGAGTGAGGGCATGTTTGCTGTCCTCTTTGCCCATTTTTCAGATAGTTTTGGAATGTCTTGAATATGTTCAGGAAATTTAGCACCCAATATCTCAATGGGTCGTCCAGATATTGTTATTTTGTGTTCTGATTACAATATTACAATAGTTTGTCACTCAGTGGCAATGCTTTATCTGTGAAGGTTTTTTTTTTTTTAAATTCTACTAACAATGGCCTGTTAACCAATGCTATTTAGGTTATCTTAAGCTAAGCTACTTGGCAATGCTAATTTGTATTAAGTCAAGGAAAATGCTGATGCTGCTACTTAGCCTGTTTGCTATTTGATTATGCTATGCTACCCGATGCTAATTTATGCTAATGCTTATCCTACTTAAAGGGTGATGCTCTGGGCTAAGCTTATTGCTAAGTAACGCCAGCTAATGCTATCACTGCTATAGCTACTTCTTCCATTATGACCACTCCTTACTGGGGTGGAGTTTACAAAAATTTTAACTGCGCAAGGTTTGTTTCAAAATTGTAGTTAATGTTATACAAAATGGCAATTCGAATTCCTGTAATTAAAAAAATGGCTCTTGTGTTTCTCAGCAAGATGGTGATTAGAAACTACGAAATTTCAAAATGGCGACAAGTCTAAAAATTGAAACAGATCAACAGCTCTCCGATCAGCCACACCCAACAGTTTCTTACTGCGACACAACTTTAACTCCGGCCACGCCTTGAGAACCAAATTCTATGCAATTTCAAATCCATATTATATATACACACTTCTCCGTCTCGGGGGATTTATTGTATTACAAAGGTTTTTGACCGACGAATATCATCTACAGTCTCACCAACAAATCCCAAATGCTAATACAAACATGTTCTTTTTATACAATTACTTCAACATGCTTACATCGTTTCCCAAAACATTCACCATTCCTTGGAAACCATGAACCCATGCCAAATCATGTCCAGAACAAGAGGATGTCTCTTCAGTCCACTTGCTATTATTCTAACTGAATTTCCAGGACCTCGGCCTTATATTCTCCACCAGTCTAAGACTTTGCACAATATCATGTCCTGTTTAGCATCCTGTCAACATTTAATACACACTCTCTAACATTGCTAAATATTCTATTTATTATATCTAATTCTCCACCACAACCGTCTGCCTATTTTCATCTTCGCAACATAAACCGCCTGCACCCCTCCCTCACATCCCATTCTTATCTACAGTCTCGTCACCTCTCGCTTCGACTATTGTAACTCTCTCCTTTTCGGTCTCCCTCAAAAATCCCTCTGGAAGCTCCAACTGGTCCAGAACTCAGCTGCCCGCAACATTACCAAAAGGCTGTAATTCCAACAAAAAACCCCTGCACTACCGCATCTCCACTGGCTTCAGATTCAATTTTAAAATACTCCTCCTCACATTTAAGGCCATCCACACTCGCCCCTCCATATCTTTCCAGTCTCCTCACCATTGCTACTCTCGCTCGCTCCCTTCGTTCCTCCTCCTCCATCCTCCTTACTGTCCCCTCTTCCATTCTCAGTACTACGGGGAGTAGAGCTTTCAGTTGCTCTGCTCCCCAACTCTGGAATGCACTCCCCCCAGACATTTGCAATACTAACTCTATACCCCTCTTCAAATCCAGACTCAAAACCCATCTGTTGCATCATCAATGTGACTTCACTTCTTCCCTTGTTTCTTTCTCCTCTCTTATGTTTCCCCATTTTGCTTTTATTATTTTAATTGTGCCTTTGTTGTGTTTTCTATTTACATATGTCTTGTACGGTGTCCTTGTGTGTTTTGAAAGGCGCTTCTTAATAAAATGTTTTATTGTTAAATGTGGTGGGTTCTCTGGACAGAAGCACACAGATCGGTGTTCTGGTTTCAGCTTTTTACACCCTGCACAGTCTTCTCTCTTTTGTAAATGAAACAACTCCAAAACAACTTTTCAACATAAAATGTCTCTGTTTTCTAACACAAAGTCTATTTCTCTCGGGATGGGCTTGTTGCAGCTCAACGTCTCATACACAGGCTCCGTGTGTCATCTCTCCCCCTGCGGTCCCGGCTCCTACTAATATAGGGAGAGTTTTGATTAATAGAATTATGCTCACCTGCGCCCAGTGCAGCGACAGCCTCGCCACTGGTCCTCTCTCCCTGCCGCAGCTAAGTGCTAACCACCGCCCCGACCTCACATTAATATTGAGTTTTATATTTATATGTACTAGGGGTGTGAAGATTAATTGTTTTGGATCGGTTATCGATCTGTGACCTACACGATTCGAGTGTATCTGTCCAAAAAGCTCCAATTGATTAAAATGCAGTAAAACCGTCCAATAGTCCGTGGATCGGTTTCCTGCTCCAGGGCCCCACCCACAAATTGATGTTTAGATATAGACACGACATTGGCCGCTTCCTCCCACTAGATTGGCAAGCCCAAGGACACATTTATACTACTGTATTCACACATGTCTATGCAGGTTGTGTTTCTTGTGGTGTGTAAACTGGCTGATTTGATTGGAGTTCTTCAATTACTCTGTTCTTAGCAACATGGCAGACAACACATATGAAATTTACAGCATATCTAATTTAAAATCAAAGGTTTGGACATCATTTGTTTGTTTTTTTCAAGAAGGATGGAACGATACTGTAGATAAGAGCAACGCGATTTGCCAACTCTATAGAGCGAAAATCGTCCAAAAAACCTTAGCAGTCACCCGGCGAGACGGCAGTGTGGGACTGAGGACTGGGTGACGATGAAGGTGATGCTGGCATGGCAGGAAAGGCCAGTAGTGAGAGGAGCAGATAGAATAAACTACAAAAGGTTTTCCAACCACAGTTCGGCAGTAACTCGGCAAAGTCCAAGGCAATAATGGAATCTATCGCTTGTTATACTACAAAACAATGTCCTGTGTGACAATCCGGTTACAGTAGTGCTGTCTATAGCTAAACCGTTCTAAAACTGTAGGCTTGTATTTCACAAGTAGACTGTCACTGATCCTGATATACTTGTTATCAGGATCAGAGATAAAATACAAAATGTCAATCAGTATAAATATCTTGGGTTAATATTAGATTCACAGCTCTCCTTTAAAGGCAATATTCACAAGTCAAATCTTGCAAATGTTCATGCAATTTGAAAGGAGATGCCAGATGAAGCTGCAAAAGTGTCTTGATTGTATAAAAAGTGTTTGCATACGTATTTTCTATTGTATATGTATTGTGTGCCTTTTTAGATCATGGCCAGGGGACTACAGATACAAACTAGTCTTTGGCTAATTATTTCTTATTTAACCATGTGTAATCATATATTTATGAAATTGCATTTTCACCTTTTAAATAAACTAAACCAAAACTAAATAAGACTGGCAGCTGTAAAGTGTAGTTGAAGGCACAGTTGCAAATTTTTATTGAATCAAACTGAGTCGGATCAAAATGGATAAATCTCTTTTTATCTCTCTTATTTTCAACCTTCTTAAAAGCCCAACCAGGGACAAGGGCTGCAAATTAGCCAATGGTTAGAAGCCCACATACAATGACATAGGTGAACTTTGGTGACATGTAAACTATGTTTGTTTATTTAACCCTGTTAAATAAACAAATAAATAAATAAAAAAGATTCTAGTTCCACAGCTTGGGCCACAGTCAACACTCAGTTGGGAGATACTATAGTTAACATATCCTACCCAACTGAATCTGACTCCAAGGAAATGGTTGTCATTATAACAACTGAATTGAACCTTTGTTGATGTCATTGTCCCTTAAAAGGAAGGTCAAGCCTGCAGACAGCTATGCCTCACATCAAACAGTTGAAAAAGAAGAATGAGGAGTTTAGAGAGTAATGTGAAGTTGACACTGTTTTCTGACATTACTCTTTTACATTTTTTTTGTCACTCAGTATAAATATCTTGGGTTTACAGCTCTCCTTTAAAGGCCATATTGACAATTTGTGTAAAAAAAATCAAGTTAATCTTGTCTGTCTTAATTGTATAAAAAGTGTTAGCATATGTATTTTTTATTGTATATGTATTGTGTGCCTTTTGAAAAACATTCTTTCTTATTTAACCAGTTGTAATCATGCACTTTTGCAACTAAACTAAAACTAAAAAAGACTGGCAGCTGTATTGTGTAGTTGAAAGGGAGTTGTTCTGATTGAACTGGATTGATCGTTTAATAATTTTTATGAATCGTTCCTGAATCAGATCACAGCCTGTGAATCAAAATATGAATCGGTTTGTTATGTGAGTGAAGATTCACACCCCTAATATTTACATATGTGTGTGCGTTCTGGCAGGAACAGAAATACAAAACAGGTGCTTACCCTGTTTTTTATCTGTGACTGATCCAAATGGTGTAATTATCAATATGGAGAATTGTCAAGAAACAACTGTGCTGTACTATATTCATATGATATGGTGAAAGTTGTATTAAATATAACAATGTATCCATGAAAATATAACATTATATAGTTTTTCACAGACTAGATGAGGGAGCAGAACCTTTGGATCCAAATCGGATCCAGAAGTGATAAATAAATGCTTTATTGATCCCAAGTCAGTGGAACAGAACAGAAGAACAGCAACAGTTTAGAACCCCAGTCAGGTCCAGTGTCCTTACATCGTTTATGTTTGTTTCTCGTGTCTCTGTCATCTCTTGTAGGTGTAAAGTTTGTCCTCTGACCTTCTTCTCCAAGTCGGACATGCAGATTCACTCTAAAACACACACAGAGGCCAAGGCTCACAAGTGTCCTAACTGCACCAAGACCTTCACCAACTCAGCATACCTGGCCCAGCACTTGCGAATTCACCTGGGTTTGAAACCATATCGCTGCTCCTACTGTGAGAAGTGTTTCCGCCAGCTCTCCCACCTGCAGCAGCACACCAGGTGGGTCAGTTTAAACCAACCTGTGATATTAGCTCACCAGAGTGTGGCACTTCGTCAGCTCTGTATCCTTTCTGTTTCAGGATTCACACAGGAGACCGACCCTACAAATGTTCCCACCCAACCTGTGGGAAAGCCTTCACCCAGCTCTCCAACCTGCAGGTCAGTAGTATTAGCAGTACTCACCTGCAGGTCCAGGTGAGTACTGGACTGGAATGGACTATTGGACTAGACGAGACTCTACTGTATTGTACTGAAGACTACTGGACTGGACTGGACTGAACTGAAGAATAGTGTTCTTGACTAGACTGGACTGTGCTGGAGAGTACTGGATTTGACTGAACTGGAGTGGACTGGGCTTAAGTGTACAGGACTTGAGTAGACTGAACTGTACTGGACTGAGTAATAAAAATTGCAGCACACCCTGTGGTCACATCAGCCCATGATGTTTGAGGTTTTCTGCATGTAATTCTCTGATTCTCCTTTAGTCTCACCAGAGGCAGCACAACAAAGACAAACCCTTCAAGTGCTCCAACTGTTTCCGTGCCTATTCAGACTCTACATCGCTACAGATCCACCTGTCGGCACATGCCATCAAGAACGCCAAAGCGTTTTGCTGCAGTATTTGCGGCAGGGCGTACACCTCAGTGAGATAAACATACTCTTCCCCTACTTTAATAACTTTTTCACCCTCAAGCAGTGGGTGCTCTGTAACACATTTAACATGGGGTCTCCTGTCCCTCTCACCAGGAGACGTACCTGATGAAGCACCTGGCCAAACACGCTATGGTGGACCATGTGATGGTCCATCACTCTCCGCAGCACCAAACCGAGTCTCCCACCCTGCCCATCCGGATCGCTCTCATCTGACCGACTCCTCCTTCTTACCATGGAGGAGGAACTTCAGCATTCCACATATGGACATAAACCCATCCATGGGTCTCAAACTGTGGCCTGTGGTCCAGTGTCTTGGAGACCAGTGAGTATCACATAGACATCCAAAGATGAGTTCGCTGAACTTTCCAGCCTGGACAGTTACAGGTCTAACGATCTTTTTCTCTGTGAGAGGTGAAGAAAAGCTTTTTGCCCTGGGCAGCTTCTGTAGATTGGAACTCTTTTAACTCGTTCAGCTGGAGGATATCAGATCAGCTCCAGGGTTTCACCATCAGGATATCATCTCTAAATATATCTGTTTCATTAAGTAAAATAATTTTCAATCTAAATTCTACATTTCAGATTATTGGATTCAACATTCAACAAAATATTTTCCACTGTTGAAATACTGAGCAATGGTCCAGTCCACAAACCTGCCGTTGCCACAGTGACCACTGGTTATTGGACTAGCTTTTCTCACTGACAAAAAAATGAAGATGAAAAGAAATGACTAGTTTAAATTTTTTTTTTTTTCTTGATTAAGACTTTATAAACATCAAGCCCTATCAACTCTAATCAACTTAGTTGTGTAATCATTTTACATATACTATGTTATGGCATGATAGACACTGTACAAACTCTATTAACTGTCTGGCAGTTAATAAATGTTGTTCTTCAGTAAAAATACCAAGCTGTTCATTTCCATCCGTAGAAATTAAAAATATTTTAGACAGTTAAAATAATAAGAAAAAAGACTTTTTCACTTTCTAGAATTGTTAGTGACAAGAATTGTCAAGAAACAAAGAACCTGTTGTTCATACAGACTTAACACCATGTCATCATTACTTAGTCATCAAACTGCTTCTGCTGCTGACCCATGACACAGGATAAGGTCTTTGAAGCAAAGCAACAGTATTTTATTGTTTCTGGTTTTAGGTTTCACCATGAAATTGACATTCCCCAACTACTCAGCCCTTCTCAGCAAGTTGAACAACAATAGTGATATATATAGATGTGTATGGATGTATGCATTGATAGTATTGTAGTAAATTTGTAGTGATATAGTTATATATAGAGATATAACTATATCACTACAAACTACAAATTCAAATTTCTTTTTTGTTGTTGTGATTCACACCGATTCACAATGGAGGTGGGTCCACGTCTTTTCTCGCCTATGTGCCCCAACCCTCTGGGCCTGCCTCCAGAGTGGGGCCCCAGTCAATCCGGGCGTTTCACACTGCCTCCTTGATTGTTTCTCCATAAGGGGTATTTTGAACCGCCCTTTGTTTGATCCATCACCTAGGACCTGTTTGCCTTGGGAGACCCTACCAGGGGCATTAAGCCCCAGACAACATATCCCCTAGGTTCATCTGAATGCTCAAACCCCTCCACCACGTTAAGGTGTTGGTTCAGGGAGAGGTTCTATAAAAATATGAAATAAATAAGTGTTCCGGGAATGTTTCTGGTTTTATTTAATGTTACCAAAACAAAATACCAAAAATTTTCTCATTTTCATTCCCTGAACCAGTTCAAAGCCCTGCACAGGATTAAAACATTTTTAGAGCAAACTAATCTTTGTTAATTTGTCTAAGGTCAAAGCAAAATCCAACAGTATTCAACAGTATTTATAGTTAATTTCCTAATGCAGGAAAAAAGACAGCTTTCTATTTAACCTCAAGTCAAGATCTCAGGAAAATTAGTTCAAAGCTTTTATTTTGTCAGATATAATTGACATCATGGACGTGGTCATAAAAGGTTCAGGAGTGGAGGCGTAGGACAAAATCTTCCCGACACCAGGCCTGGACCAAGACTGGACCAAAATTGGCTGAAGGAGACTGTGGCCACCATGTAACACCAGGAAGATCACCTGGTGATGGAGAAGAACATCAGTGTTTGGTTACCCTGACTCAGCATACAGCAGGAACAGGGACTTACGGAACATTTTTTAGGGGGACTACTTCTTTTTTCTCCTTGTCTAAAGAGGTCTGTCTCTAAAAAAACAGAAAGTTCAAGCTTCATGTAAAAGAAAACTGTGTCAACTTCACATTACTCTCTGAATTCCTCATTCTTCTTTTTCAACTGTTTGATGTGAGGCATAACTGACTGCAATCTTGACCTTCCTTTTAAGGGACAATGACATCACCAAAGGTTGCAATTCAGTTGCTATAATGTCATTTCCTTGGAGTCAGATTCAGTTGGGTAGGATATGTTAACTATAGTGATTATAATCTCCCAACTGAGTGTTGACTGTTGCCCAAGCTGTGGAACTCTATTAGAATCTTTTTTATTTATTTATTTGTTTATTTAATAGAGACAGTACAGTTTACATCATCACCAAAGGTCACCTATGTCATTGTATGTGCGGCAATTTCATAAATATATGATTACACATGGTTAAATAAGAAAGAATTAGCCAAAGACTAGTTTATCTGTAGTCCCCTGGCCATGATGTAAAAAGGCACACAATACATATACAATAGAAAATACATATACAAACATTTTTGCAGCTTCACCTGGCATCTCCTTTCAAATTGCATGAACATTTGCAAGACTTTTGTAAGATTTTTTACACAATTTGTCAATATGGCCTTTAAGGGAGAGCTGTGAATCTAATATTAACCCAAGATATTTATACTGATTGACAATTTGTATTTTATTTCCATTAACAAGTATATCAGGATCAGGTGACACTCTACTTATTTTAGTGAAATACAAGCCTACAGTTTTAGAAAGGTTTAGCTGTAGACAGCACTACTGTAACCAGATTGTCACACAGGACATTGTTTTGTAGTATAACAAGCGATAGATTACGTTATTGCTTTGGACTTTGCCAAGTTATTGCCGAACTGCGGTTGGAAAACCTTTTGTAGTTTATTCTATCTGCTCCTCTGACTACTGGCCTTTCCTGCCGCGCCAGCATCACCGTCATCGTCACCCAGACATCAATCCCACTCTGCCATCTCGCCAGGCTAAGGTTTGTTGGACCTCAGGTGTATTCGATTTTCGCTCTATAGAGTTGGCAAATCGCGTCGCTTTTATCTATCCTTCCATCCTTCTTAAAAAAACAAAACAAATGATGTCCAAACCTTCCATTTTAAATGAGAAATGCTGTAAATTTCGTCTGTGTTGTCTGCCATGTTGCTAAGAACAGAATAATGTACCAGGGCAGTTGGTGGCGTAATGGTTAAAGAAGTTGACTAAGGCCCCTGGTTCTAATCCCCCTACCGCCAAGTAACCACTAAGGTCCACTGAACATGGCACCCCCCTCATAGCCCGGGGAGCTGTAAGTGGACGCTCAAAGTTGCCCACTGTTCACTTTGGTGATGGGTTAAATGCAGAGGTCACATTTCATTGTGTGCAGTGGTGTGGATCTCAATGACACAATGTTTTCCTTTCCTTCCTTTCCTAATACCCACTACCTACACCAATCAAATCAGCCCATGTCACAGTTCACACACCCTAAGACACACAACCTGCATAGACGTGTGAATAGATGTATTTATGTGTCTATGGGCTCACCACTCTAGTGGGAGGAAGCGGCCAATGTCTAAGCGTCAATTTGTGGGCAAACCGATCCACTGACAAAAATCCAAACCATCTGTCTACCTACTGCATTTTCATTGACCAGGGCTTTTTGGACCTATACATTCGGATCGTGTAGGATCTACTTTATCTCAAAAAGTGAATTATGGCCTTACCTGCTGTGTAACCCCGACCTTTGACCTCAGCTGAGGCATCGCTGAGCCCCCCAGGTATGTCCTGGGTAGAGAAGGTGTGGTTTTCCTCAAATTTTGACGTATGTATTACTGATAGCTGTTAACAGTGAAACATAGATATATGTTATTTATAAAACATTAGCTGTGACAGCGTCTGATCTAACACCACACAACCACATACACAATCACATACATACACATGCAGACACATACACAACTTGGTCTCCTCGGTGTCTGCTATTCTTATCAATAGCCAGATGGATGACATCTGTATATCTGTTCAACAGTTCAAGTGCCCTCAGTGTCAAGCTAAGTTAAATTACTAAGCAGTCTGTATTACACACACCTCGCCTAAAATGTTTTTAAAAGACAATTGTTTGCATTACCTCCAGTTCCTCCCATACTTATCTCAAAACAGTCCCTATTGTACTGTCAGGTCGAAAAAACCTAAAACATGCACAATTTCGTTAAAAAAATGAGGCAGACATCGGCTCAAATTACTATTATTACTATTATTTCTTGAGAGGAGAATGCAAGATGTGCACAGTCTCTTAAACGTTCTCCCATACACTTCTCCGTTTCTCCTTTTATTGAAGACAGGAGGTCCCTAAGTTAGACCAATCATCCATCTAAGGGGTAGGGAAATCACTTATTTGCAACATGGCACAATGCTTAAAAACAATCCTTATACAATGTTTAAAGTTAAGCAATCATTATCAGCGTGGGACAAGTTCATCGTGGTCAGTGTTCAGCTTCTGGAGGTAAAACATGGACAACAGCAAATTTTTTCTCAGAAGGTAAAACAAGATCAACAGCAAAATCAAGGCAAAGGCAGGCAGCAAATGCTAATGTTTACTTATACTGGTAAAAGTCCATATTCAGGTCCTGTGTTGTTAGAAATGAAGTCAAAAACAATGATGACCAGGATAGACAGGCGGGCAAACTAAACAGTAGCAGACACAAAATGGCGCAATAAAGTCCTTTCAAAGTCAAATTCAGTCTACGAGGTCCTAGATCCAGATCTCAAGTAGGGTCCTTGGAGAGTAGGATTCTTGGGGAGTTGGGCTAAGATGTATAGGTGTCCTAAGTCCGGCCCACGGCAATGGGAGTCTGAAGGAATAATAGAGACTCCGGGGACGTGATGTTTAGTCTACTGCAATGTTTGAATAGGGAATAAAAAGTAATTAGAGATTAGTTTTCTGTCAAACAGAAAAGTTTTTAATCTACTCTTAAAAGCAGAGATTGTGTCAGCCTTCCAAACTAGATCAGGCAGCTGGTTCCAAAGTAGAGGGGCATCAGCATAACAATGGAAGTCAATAGATAGATAGACAGATGGATGGATGGATGGATCGATGGATCGATGGATGGATGGATGGATGGATGGATGGATAGATGGATGGATAGATAGATAGATAGATAGATTTGACTCATTCAGTTTTATAGATGACTTGATTCAGTTTCGAAAAGCAGGCCTTTACAAAAAGCTAGAAGAAAAACTACTGTTAAAAGACCAGGCTCAGTACCAACCATTATGATCAGCAACATCACTCAACTGAGAACTCAACTCCTCGTCTCCAGCTGAATGGGACTCTTTTGTGGAAGAATAATTGCCTTCCTGTACCGGTTTTTATAGATTCTGGGGCTGACGCAAACTTTATAGATTCTGTTTTTTTTCCCAACAGATCGGTTTGACTACTGAGACATTAGCTTTGCTCAAAAATACCTTTGCTCTTGATGGAAGAAAAATGAAGTTAATCACCCACCAGACTGTTTCAGTGGATTTGCAGTTGTCAGGTAATCATCAAGAACAAATTTGATTTTTGACTTAATTTTGTACCTCATGCTCCTTTTTGGGAAGAGGGAACAATTGTTTGGAGTCACCACACGGAATTCACTGGAGCACCACCACGGATTGGATTGGCACTAAGGAAAACTGATTTCACTGATTTATTCAATTTACTTACGTTAAAACTGTGGTTCTGAGAACAGTGTTCTGCATTTGGGTTCAACAAACCTACAAGGCGTAACAAAGGGCTTATAATTAGCTAGGACCTGTGGGTCCAGGAAGGGTTTCTTAAGGAGTGGTTTAATGACAGCAACCTTGAGATTTAGGGAGCCATAGCTAATTGTAAGAGGTATATTTATTATATCTAGTAAGGACGTGCCAATTAAGGGGAACACCTCCTTCAGGAGCCTGGTGGGAATAGGGCCTAAAATACATGTGGAACATTTCGCACAAGAGATCATGGCAGTCAACTGGTCAAATGTGGTTAGGGATATGCCTGGTTTACCAGCTATCTCCTGCACCACGCATCAGAATGCAGATTAGCTGCAGTTGATGTCAGAAGGCATTTTAAAGTTTCCCTAATACTATTTTATTAGTAAAGAAACTCATGAAGTCAGAGCTGCTGAGATGAGCTGGAATGCTTCATGGAGTTATGCCCCTGTCAGCTTAGTCAGCTTAACTACAGTGCGGAACAAGCCTAGGATTGTTCTTATTTTCTTCTATTAGAGAAGTGCAGCGCCTGGCCCTGGCAGTACGCAGAGCTTGCCTATACTTTTTAAAGCTATCCAGATCAGGAATAAGCCGCTGTCTGTGGTTGAGCGGCATCTCTTCTCTAAATT
The DNA here is from genome assembly GCA_016785265.1 of Paraplagusia blochii. NCBI lineage: Eukaryota > Metazoa > Chordata > Actinopteri > Pleuronectiformes > Cynoglossidae > Paraplagusia > Paraplagusia blochii. The sequence goes on from JAFBJS010000190.1 coordinate 124,108, forward strand.
GCGGGACAATTGCTTTAGTTTATTGGTTTCAGGCGTATACCAAGGAGCCGTCCTCCTTCTAGTAATAGTTTTATTTATGATTGGGGCAATTGAATTTAAAGTATTTCGAAAGGAGCCAGCAATACTGTCAACCAGAGAATCAATATCAGAGGGACTGCGGTTACAAGAGTCCCCTGAAAAGTGGAGAGCCGGGACTTTACTAAGAGCCAGTGGAACTGCTTCCTTAAAGCCAGAAATTGCAGTCAGTTGTCGTGACCAAATGCATGTTTCAACATTATTGAGCTTCACTAGTAGAAAGTCAAAGGTGATTAATGGTCTGACAGACAAGGATTTTGGGGAGAAACAATAAGGTGTTCAATTTCAACACCATAGGCTAGGACAAGGTCTGGGGTATGGTTTAAGTTATGTGTGGGCCCAAGTATTCAATAACTGACATAAAAGTAATACTGCAACTATCGTTGGCTACATCTACATGAATATTGAAATCCCCAACAATAATTACTTTTAGTTTTAAGGACTAAATTTGAAAGGAACTCAGACAGACAATCAGAGTATGTGCCAGGACCACCGTAAATAATGGCGTTTAAAACTATCTACCCGCTTTAGTGAGACAGACTGATTACTAGGCTTTCAAATGATTTATAAATTATACAGTATAAGATTTGGGGGTAATTTGTAGAAAATGGTCAAAGATGGCTTCCACCCCACCTCCATGGCAAGAAACCAGAGGGAGGTGAAAATTAGTGTCACTGGGTGGAGAGGCCTCATTTAAACTAACAAATTCACCATCACGCACCGCACAGCACATCAATATTATAGTCTGAAATTAATTATTTAACTATGGTTGCTTTGGAAGACAGAGAGCGGATATTAAGCAATCCACATTTATTCTCCTGTCCAGTGGTTGTACAGTGCAGCTACTAATTTTGATTAGATTACTAGAAATAGTTCCTCTGCAAAACGCTTTGAATGACCGAGGGACAGACACAATCTCTATAGGGTTTTGTGTGAATAACAGACCCTAGGGAAGCACAGAGGAGTGTGTTAAACTACTGCTCTGACACCTGGTCTCAGTTCTGAATCAGGTGGGTGGTGATGGAAAATCCACCAATTGTTTATATAGCCCACACAATTTGTGGGACACCACCTCAGCAACCAACAGTTAAGTGATGATGCAAGGCTAAACATTTCATCCTTTGCCAAATTGGGCAGGGGTCGGGAGAGACCTATAGAGTCCGATAGCAATTTTGCCACCATACATACTGACTCCAAGCTAGTTTTAGTAAGCTCCAATTGACATAATCATGAGTCATTAACCTCCAGTCTAACCAAGAAATTGCAATGATTACACGTGTCATCCTCGCTAACGAAGGCCGGGGAATAGCTGAACATGGGGCAGATTGAGCAGGACAGAGGAGCAGGAGAAGTAGAATTAGTTGGCACTAGGCCCGAGGGGAAGCAGAAAGATGCCGAGTGTGGGAGGACAGGCAGGAAGGAAAAACCTACTTACAATGCTCATGTGTTACGGTCTGACTTCGGAGTGAGCCAAATGTCACTGATGTTCAACTCTCTTAATCTCTCTCCAAAAAAAATTCTTAATAAACATTTAGCACACACATGAAAAATTCTCTTCAACTGCTCGTGTGTCTTCCGTGTGGTGCCGCCATGTGTATAAACTTCACAGACCAAGATCGTCTCTCTCTCCCCCTCTCTCTGTCATTCTTAGTGAAATTGTTGTTGAATAACTTTTTTGTGCTTTAACAGTGCATCAGCAAATGTCTGAAGGCACAAACCTGTTTTTTAAGGCTTTTTCTCCTTCTCACATAATAGACATAGCCACCCTGACCTGAGTCCAGTGTCTGACACCCACATGATGAGGGAGTATATCTTAGAATTTAAAAATTCTAACAGAAGATATAGATTAAGAAGAAAACAAATTAACACAATAAGAAGGAATGGAAATTCTAACAGAAGACCAAAGAGTAGAGTACAATTAAAAAAAATAAGCAATTATATGACGACGTGTTGTAAAAAATAAATTCTCTTCAACTGTCAAACGGTTATCGTAAATACATCAAAATGGGGGGGCGGGGGGGTCAATACAGTCAATGTCAATGTGTCAGTGAATGCAAATATTCAATACAGACTGTAGTTATAATTATACACCGAGTAAGCATTATAGCAACAATGGGGATGAAAAACTCCCTTTTAACAGGAAGAAATCTCCATCAGATCCAGACCCAGTGTTGCCATCCACCTCGGCAAAGAGAGAGAGGGAAAAACTTGGGAGACAATATAAGGGAAAGAAAAGGGGGGAGGGAGAAGGATGGGCAACATGGATTGACACACAACACTAACAAATGGAACATCTAATGACGGTGTCATTTTGGAGGTAGGCCCTGGTTCTGGATGCACAGGAACCTGTGGGGTAAAGATAGTAAAAGGAGAGAGAGGCAGGAGACACACTAGTATCTCCTGCCCAGTGGATATAATACCACAGCCGGACAATAAAAAATGTAGGGCAGAAAAATGGAGAAAGACTCTAGTCTATCCTGACACTCAGAGTAGCATCTACAGAATGAGACTGACCAGATTGTGATAATGTGTACAATGTGTATCAGCGTACGATCATCAGAAAGGATCAGAGGAAAGGAACAGAAAGGATGGCACGGAGTGTGGAATGAGAAGGAAGCAATCTTCCTAACTCAAGGTAAGTTAAATAAATTTTGAAACTTCACAGCAGGACTAGCAAGACTGTGTATATATGTATTATACAAAGATTTTCTGGAAAACGTTATAGCCTTAGTTAATTTCTGAAACATACTGCATTCCATAATACAAAACATTATCTTATTATTATAACTATTATAAATTTCAATTTTTCAATTTATTAGAATTTCTATAGTGCCAAATCACAACATACGTTGCCTTAAGGCGCTGTACAAGGTAAGGTACAGTGGTAAAGAGTAAAAAGTAAGTAAAGTAAATAAAAGTAAGTAAAAGTAAGTAAAGTAAGTACAGAAGTAAAAAACAGAAGTACAGAGGTCACAAATATTAGAGAATTATAAATATAATATAGTTTATATAAAACGTCACAGATAGGCATGACCAATAATCACATATATACATGAGATATTTTGAACTTTACTGTTTTATTTACAACCATTTCTACCTGTAGAATTATCTTTTGTACTAAAAGATTTTAATGATTTTTGAATGCAAATTGAATTTACTCTTAAAGAACATTGAAGTGCCTTCTACAAAACTGTCGAGACAAATAGAATTTGTTTCCTTGCTGCCTGTCTGTCACGGGTGAGGATCCCCTCCGTCACCCTGTTCCTTCTGGTTTTCCCCTATCTGGTTTAGATGGGAGTCCTCAGCCATTGTGAGGGTCTATGCCGGCAGGGGTAAATTAACCTGTTTCCGCATTCCTGTCTTTGTTTCTTTCTGTGTCTCTTCTGCTTGTACAGAGCCTTGAGGTAACAGTTTTTATGATATGGCACTATAAATATATAAAAGGACATTAACTTCTTACACAGTAGCTCCTTGTTTATTTGTTGTTATTTTGAAATTGTCTTAAACTGTATAAATGAAAGGGTGTGAAAATTGTCACTTGAGCAGATACAGTCAGAGGCTCAATTTAGCTCAAAGATTTGTTCTCACAGATTCCTTCTCACCAATTGGTTATTGTTTGTCATGTGACAGGCAGCTAGTAATGAACTGGACATTTTCCTCTTGTTTATCATCAACAACAGTTATGATGCCAGACACAAGTCACTTCATTATGATGTGTTTTTTTTTTGTTTGTTTGTTTTGTATTTTTTACAAGAGACTGTGAGGTGTTGGGTTCTCTGGACAGACAGACTCACGGACAACGGACAACGTTTGAATGAATTTATTCTCCGCACAAAGTTCACGGGGCAGTCCCGTGTCTGCAGAGTTCGCTTCTGACTCGTGTCCAGGCTTCACAGCAACTGTAGTGTCACACAGCTCAGCTCTCTCCCTGTGGTCCCGGCTCCTACTAATAAAGGGAGAGATCTAATTACAAGAATTGCGCTAACCTGCGCCCGGTACAGCGTCAACCTCACCACTGGTCCGCGCTCCCAGCCGCAGCTGACCACTGCCCCGCCCTCACATACCTCCACCGCTGGACTGAGGCCGGCAGACTGTCCGGCCGAGCGAACTCCCCCGCCGTCCCCCTCGCCCCCCAGTCGTCAGGGGACGAGAAAGAAAGTCCGCCACCGCCATCTGTGCTCCCGGCCTATGAACAAGTTTAAAATTAAATGGTTGCAACGCCAGGTACCACCGTGTGATCCTGGCGTTGCTGTCTTTCATCCGGTGGAGCCACTGGAGAGGAGCGTGGTCCGAGCAGAGAGTGAAAGGGCGTCCCAGGAGGTAATAACGCAGGGCGCCGACCGCCCATCTGATGGCCAAGCACTCCTTCTCTATCGTGCTGTACCGACTCTCCCTGTCGGACAGCTTACGGCTGATGTAGACGACAGGTCGGTCGGTGCCCCGCACCCGCTGGGACAACACTGCCCCCAGCCCTCTGCCCGACGCGTCAGTCTGCAGCATAAAAGGGAGAGAAAAGTTAGGTGTGAACAACAGTGGCTTACCACAGAGAGCCCGCTTCAGCTGCTCAAACGCCTGCTTACACTGCTCTGTCTACTGGATCGGATCTGAGGCACTCTTACGGGTCAGATCCGTCAGGGGGCTGGCCAAGTCAGCGAACTGTGGGATAAAACGCTGGTAATACCCCACGAGCCCCAAGAACTGTCTAACCTCTTTATTAGACTTGGGACGCGGACAGGATGCGATCGCTGCTGTCTTATCCAGCTGCGGACGCACCTGACCCCGCCCCAAGCAGTGTCCCAGATACCGTACCTCCCTCCGTCCAACTGCACACTTACCTGGGTTGGCCGTTAGCCTCGCCTGCCTCAAGGACTGTAACACTGCGGTTACGTGCTGCATATGTTCTGCCCAGCTGCCACTATGGATGATGACATCATCCAAATACGCAGCAGCGTAGGCAGCATGTGGGCGGAGCACCCTGTCCATGAGGCGTTGGAAGGTGGCCGGGGCACCAAACAACCCGAACGGAAGTGTAACAAATTGGTACAAACCGTACGGAGTGGAGAAGGCCGTTTTCTTCTTAGATTCTGGCGATAAGGGAATCTGCCAGTAACCTTTGGTTAAATCCAGTGTCGAAAAAAATTGAGCTGTGCCAAGCCGATCCAAGAGTTCGTCAACCCGGGGCATTGGATAA
>JAFBJS010000190.1:137916-150169 GCA_016785265.1 Paraplagusia blochii
TGAGAAAACTTACCGCTTCTTCCCCCAAGCACTTCCATACCTCCACTGGTATGTCATCGGGACCGACTGCCTTTCCACTCTTCATCCTTTTCAGAGCTTTTCTAACTTTCTAACATCCTTTCTAATCTGATCGACCTTCTCCCTGTTGGGAGCTGGCTCCTCATTCCTACGCTCCCTATCATTTTCCTCATTTAACAACTCCTCAAAGTACTCCCTCCATCTTCCCAGCACACATTCCTCACAGGTGATGACATTTCCGTCTCTGTTCTTAATTAATCTCACCTGCTGCACATCCTTCCCAGATTGGTTTCTCTGCCTTGCCAATCTGTATAACTCTTTTTCTCCTTCCTTCGTGTCTAACTTCTTGTACAACTCCTCGTATGCCTTTTGTTTGGCCTTGGCCACTTCCCTCTTCACCTCCCTTGCCCTCTCTATGTATTCCAGTCTATTCTCCTCTGTTCTGTCATTATCCCATCTCTTCTTTGCTAGTCTCTTCCTCTGGACACTCTCCTGGACCTCATCATTCCACTACCAGGTCTCTTTGTCCTCCGAAACACCTAGCACCTTCATAGCTGTCTCCCTAATGACTCTAGCAGTGGTCTCCCAATCATCTGGGAATTCCCCACCAGAGCCCAACACTGTTCTGACTTCTTTTCCAGAGTCATCACAACATTCCTCTTTCCTTAACTTCCACCACTTGATCTTCTGCTCTGTCTTCACCTTCTTCCTTCTTCTCACCTCCATTGTCAGCTTGCACACCACCATTCTATGTTGTTTGGCTACACTCTCACCTGCCACCACCTTACAGTCACTTAATTAATCATAGTTTAACTCTATTTATTTTACTCATTTAATTAATATGACTATTAATAAATGTTAGTCTGTTTTATTTTAATAATTGCAGGCTGTGTTTTAACTAACAACGGCCGCCAACAAACAATGACCGCCAACAGTGCTGTTAACCTACAGGGTACTGATGGAAATTGGACTACTGTTGGTTGAAGACAAAGAAGATGAAGAGGAGGGAGACTGATAAAGACAAAGAGGGAAAAAAAAAGGAAGGTTAGAAGTGTTGGTCTGAAAGTGGGAATCTTGAATGTAGGTACAATGACAGGGAAAGGTAGGGAGTTAGCTGACATGATGGAGAGAAGAAGAGTGGATGTGTTGTGTGTACAGGAGACCAGGTGGAAGGGCAGCAGGGCTAGAAATATTGGGGGAGGTTTTAAGTTATTCTACCATGGATTAGATGGGAGGAGAAATGGAGTAGGGGTGATCATCGGGGGAAAGTATGCAAGTAATGTGGTGCATGTGAAACGGGTGTCATACAGGTTGATGTGTGTGAAGGTAGAAATAGAAGGAGTGATGTTGAATGTTGTCAGTGGTTATGCTCCACAGGTAGGCTGTGATTTAGCAGGGAAGGAAACGTTTTTGAATGAGCTGGATTTGGTTGTAGAGAGCATCCCAGCGGAGAGAGTGGGGATTGGAGCAGACTTCAATGGCCATGTAGGAGAAGGAAACAGAGGGGATGAAGAAGTGATGGGTGGGTTTGGAGTTAGGGATAGAAATTTGGAAGGAAAAAAAGAATGCAAATGGCCGTGGTAAACACCTATTTCCAAAAGAGAGAGGAACATCGGGTGACATACAAGAGTGGAGGCAGGTCCACTTAGGTAGATTACATTCTCTGTAGAAGAACTAATCTCCAGGAGATAAGTGACTGTAAGATGGTGGCACGTATTGTAGAAAGTGTTGTCTACAAATAAGCAGGCCAGGACACACTTCTCCGTCTCGGGGGATTTATTGTATCAAAAAGGTTTCTGACCATGGCAGGTCCAACACGAATCAACTCATCAGCAGTCTCACCAACAAATCCCAAATACTGATACAGGCGTGCTCTTCTTATACAGCTGTTTGAACATTCTCAGACAGTCATATCACATGACATTCAAGACATCCGTCAAACCTCTGAAATGTAGAATGTTGTGCCCCTGTGCCTTGACATTGACGAGGGTACATCTTGTTACTGTTATCTAGGCCCCATTTATGTTGTTTCTTAATCGGTCTTGAGAATGTGCCTTGTGTCTGTTACCCAGGTGCCAATTTCTGTTGTCTCACATACCGTGGATACTAAACTTTCTGCAATTCTACAGTGACCCTGCACATGAATGTCATCCTACACTTTGTCTGTTCATAATACACAATTCTCCACGAAGCAGGTGAGAGTGTAGCCAAACAACATAGGATAGTAGTATGCAACCTGAAAATGGAGGTGAGAAGAAGGAAGAAGGTGAAGACGGAGCAGAAGATCAAATGGTGGAAGTGAAGGAAAGAGGAATGTTGTGATGACTTTGGAAAAGAAGTCAGAACAGTGTTGGGCTCTGGTGGGGAATTCCCAGATGATTGGGAGATGATTATGAGCTAGGGTCATTAGGGAGAAAGCTAGGAAGGTGCTAGGTGTTTCCCCTGGACAGAGAAAGGAGGACAAAGAGACCTGGTGGTGGAATAATGAGGTCCAGGAAAGTGTCCAGAAGAAGAGACTAGCAAAGAAGAGATGGGATAGTGACAGAACAGAGGAGAATAGACTAGAGTACAGAGAGACGGCAAGGGAGGTGAAGAGGGAAGTGGCCAAGGCCAAACAATAGGCATACGAGGAGTTGTACGGGAGGTTAGACACGAAGGAAGGAGAAAAAGAGTTACACAGATTGGCAAGGCAGAGAAACCAATCTGGGAAGGATGTGCAGCAGGTGAGATTAATTAAGGACAGAGATGGAAATGTCATCACCTGTGAGGAACGTGTGCTGGGAAGATGCAGGGAGTACTTTGAGGAGTTGTTAAATGAGTAAAATGATAGGGAGCGTAGGAATGAGGAGCCAGCTCCCAACAGGGAGAAGGTCGATCAGATTAGAAAGGATGAAGTTAGAAAAGCTCTGAAAAGGATGAAGAGTGGAAAGGCAGTCGGTCCCGATGACATACCAGTGGAGGTATGGAAGTGCTTGGGGGGAGAAGCAGTAAGTTTTCTCACTCGGCTCTTCAATAGAATTTTGGAGACCGATAAGATGCCTGATGAGTGGAGGAAAAGTGTTCTTGTACCAATTTACAAGAAGGGTGATGTGCAGAGCTGTAGCAATTACAGAGGGATAAAGTTGATGAGCCATACCATGAAGATTTGGGAAAGAGTAGTTGAGGCTTGGTTGAGGAAAGAGGTAGAGATTTGCGAACAACAGTATGGTTTTATGCCGAGAAAGAGTACCACAGATGCAATATTTGCCTTGAGGATGTTAATGGAGAAGTACCGAGATAGGTCAGAAAAAGCTTCATTGTGTTTTTGTGGATTTAAAAAAATGCTTTGACTGGTTTCCAAGGGAGGAACTGTGGTTTTGTATGAGGAAAGCAGGAGTGGCTGAGAAGTATGTTAGACTGGTGCAGGATATGTATGAGAACAGCACAACGGTGGTGAGGTTTGCTGTTGGAAGGACAAAGGACTTTAAGGTGGAGGTGAGACTTCATCAAGGATCTGCCCTGAGCCCCTTTTTTATTTGCTCTGGTGATGGACAGATTGACAGATGAGGTCAGACAGGAGTCTCCATGGACAATGATGTTTGCAGATGATATTGTGATGTGCAGTGAGAGCAGGCAACAGCTAGAAGAGAATCTAGAGTGGTGGAGGTTTGCACTGGAGAGAAGAGGAATGAAGGTCAGTCGTAGCAAGACCGAATACATGTGTGAATGAAAAGGAGAACAGTGGAGTGGTGAGGTTACAAGGAGCAGAAGTGGAGAAGGTGGAGGAGTTCAGATACTTGGGCTCAACTGTTCAGAGCAGTGAAGACTGTGGAAGAGAGGTGAAGAATAGAATACAGGCAGGATGGAACAACTGGACAACAGCTAAGGTGAAGGGAAATGTTTACAGGACAGTGGTGAGACCAGCCATGATGTATGGACTAGAGACACTAGGAATAGGTAGAAGACAAGAGGGGGAGCTGGGGGTGGCAGAGTTAAAGATGCTGAGATTCTCTTTGGGGGTGACAAGGATGGACAGGATCAGGAACGAGGTGATTGGGGGATAACACAGACAGGAAGGTTTGGAGAAAAAGCTACAGAAGCCAGACTGAGATGGTTTGGACATGTTCAGAGGAGGGACAGTGATTATATTGGGAGAAGAATGCTAGACATGGAGCTACCAGGTAAGAGACGAAGAGGAGGGCCAAAGAGGAGATTTATGGATGCAGTGAGGGAGGACATGGAGGTGGTTGGAGTTGGAGTTGAGGATGCGGAGGACAGGGTGAGACGGAAATTATTGACTCGCTGTGGCAACCCCTGAAAAATGGGATAAGCCGAAAGGAAAAGAAGAAGAAGGCTGTGTTTTAATTGCAGGCTGCAGGTTATTGCACTATGGCTCAGATGGCTCAGCCCTACATTTTCTATTGTCCGGCTGTGGTATTCTATCCACTAGGCAGGTGATACTAGTGTGTCTCCTGCCTCTCTCTCTCCTTTCACTATCTTTACTCCACAGGTTCCTGTGCATCTAGAACCAGGGCCTGGCTCAAAAAATGACATTATGATCACATGTTCCTTTACACATTTGTTAGTGTTGTGTGTCAACCCATGTTCTCATACTCCCTCCCCTCTTTTCTTTACCTTATACTGTCTCCCAAGTTTTTCCCTCTCTCTCTTTGCTGAGGTGGAGGGCAACACTAGGTCTGGAACTGATGGAGATTTCTTCCTGTTAAATGGGAGTTTTTCATCCACACTGTTGCTATAATGCTTACTCGGTGTATAACTATAACTACAGTCTGTATTGAATATTTGCATTCACTGACACATTGACATTGACTGTATACACCTCCTTTTCCCCCCGACATTTTAAATTTAATCTTAATCTTAAAACAAATATAATTTGTTAATCTGGCCCATACAAATAAAATTGACTTGACTTGACTATCCCAACATTGTCTTGCTTAGTACTTAAATTAAGCGTTTCGGAAGGGGGTATTTTGATTTATTTACGATGACCGTTTGACCATTGAAGATATTTTTTTCTACAACACTTCATCATATAACTGCTTATTTTGTTTAACTGTACTCTACTGTATTTAATCTTCTTTGAACATTTGTTGATGCACCCGTTTGCCACTGAAGCACAAAAAAGTTATTCAACAACAACTTCACTAAGAATGACAGACAGAGAGGGGGCGATCTTGGTCCGTGATGTTTATGCATGTGGCAGCGCCACACAGAGGACACAGGAGTTGAAGAGAATTTTTCACGTTGTCCGTGTTAAATGTTTAATATTATTATCTGTAAAACCAAATTCTCCTTTTCACCCACTGCACGAGAGTATTGTGAGTCAGAAAAGTTCTGCCTCTAAGCGTCTCCTCCAGCTGCGCACTGTTTGACGGCCGTACTAGTATGGTAATGGTATAATCCATATGATGGACAGGTGGGTGCCTCCAATTAGGCCACCCGAAAAGGGTGGGCTGAGGTATTTTGATATAAAAGATCAGAAATATTTTTTCTATCCCTCTTTCTTCTGTCTCTGTGGGAGAGGTGAGTGGTCTTTTGTAGCTTTTATTTTTATGTATCTATTGTAGCATGCACCTCACTCATGGTGCCACATAATTAACATCCCAACTAGTACCCGGTGAAAACCCCTAAAACCAAATAAACAGCACAAACACACGTAATGGCCCCTGGTCCCTGCTACCAAAAGACCCCAAAGCCTGCTGGGAGATCCCAGCCACCAATCCCAAAACACGCTACACTGCCCCCCTCTCAGCTTGTTAGCTGTCCCCAGCAACCCCTGTGTCCACCACGTAATCCTGGAGAAGACGACGATGCTGTTGGGCCCGTCCTGTAATCCTGGTATTAGTCTGCTCCCGCAAAGGTACAACATGAGGCGATTCCAGGCTTTTCTCCCCGGTTGGTACCCGTGGCTGGTAAGGTGCCAGCCGATCCCGGTGAAGTACCACAACTCGGTTTCTCTTCACCAGTCACACCCGTTACACCACATCTGACAGCCTTCCAAGAACTGTACAAGGACCACTCCAGTGGCTCATCAGTTTGGGTGAGAGGCTCCTTTTCCTCCCTGGACTGTAGACCCACACCAGTGCCCCAGCAGCGAAGTCCTGACCCTTGGAGTAGGAATAATAAAACCGTTTTTGGCGGCATCCTGCAGCTGTAGGGTCCTGCCTGGTGGATTCATGCACAGTCTGCAGACGGTCCCGGAGTTGGTAGAAATAGTCCAAGCCAGGTACTCTTGCCATTTCTGACTCTGGGGGTGGTCCGAACACCAGATCCACAGGTGTGCGGAGCTCACGTCCGAACATCAGGGCTGCCGGGGTACATTTGGTGGACTCTTGGACAGCCGTCCGGTGTGCCCACAAGACCAAGGGCAGATGCAAATCCCAGTCCCGTTGCTACTGGCTGGTGAGAGTGGTGAGTTGGGTGGCCAGAGTACCGTTAAACCGCTCTACCAGACTCTGAGGATGCAGTGGAGTGGTTCTAGTTTTCCGGATGCCCAGACGTCGACAGACCTCACTGAACACCTGAGCCTCGAAGTTACGGCCTTGGTCACTGTGGAGCTCCTCCGGGGCACCAAAACGACATTAAACATTTCCACATCATGCCGGCATACTGGCCAATAAAACCGCAACCTTAAGCATTGGACAGTCTTGGTGACTCCAAAATGGCCTGCTTCCACTGCACCATGAAACAGCTGGAGAACAGTCTGATGAAGGCTGCAGGGTACCAACAACTGGAACACTTTCCGACTCCCATTGGGAGTTTCCCAGCAGTGGTACAGGAGACCATCCTTGACACTGATTATAGGCCACTGGGAGTACAGGACTTTGGTCTCTGGGTGAAGGGTAGAGATTTCTGCCCAGCTCGGCCTCTGACCCCTCCCCACCCAGTCCAGAACACGGGCAAGAGGAGGGTCCTGGCTCTGTCCTAGCCGAAGCTGCTCAGGCTCCATGTCCATGAAGCCTGACATAGTGAAAGAGTCCCCCGCCTTACCTCCTGAGGATGGACCACTGTAGCAGTTAGTATGTGTCTTAGGGCGGCTACCTGAGGAGAAGCTGCACTTCGGTCCTCCACCCATTGGCACTGCCGACAGTCCTCCTCCACACATGGATGTCGAGACAAGGCATCAGCGTTCATGTATAGTCGTCCTGGCCGATGGCGGATCTCAAATTCGTAGTCCAGTCACCTTGCCAGTTGTCCTTCAGGCTCCTTGAAATGAAGTAGCCAAGTCAGTGACGCATGATCAGTGCGTAAGAGGAACTTCTGTCCATACAGGTATGGTCAGAAGTGGCGGAGACCCAGGATGACAGCCAGCAGCTCACGACGAGTAACACAATAGTTCCTTTCTGGCCGGATGAGGGAACGGCTGAAGTAAGCGATCACCTGCTCCCCATGCTCCCCATCCTGCAACAACAAAGCACCCACTCCCAAATTTCTAGCATCAGTGTCCACTATGAAAGGTCTGTGAGGGCTTGGGTAAGCCAACACTGGTCCCTCGGGGAGTGCAGCTCAGAGTTCAGTAAACATTTGGGCACAATCTTCACTCCAGTGAAACACTTGGCCCTTCTGTGTCAGCCGGTGTAAGGGGCTGGCAATAGTGGCAAAGTCCTTCACAAACCGCCGGTAGTATGATGCAAGGCCCAGGAAACTGCGAAGCTCCCCTGAGTTGTGCGGTACCGGCCAATCTGTCACTGCAGCAATTTTTGTCCGGTCGGTGGACCCCCCTGCAGCACTGACCACATGCCCCAGGAATTACGTCTCTCGCCGGAACAGGTGGCACTTCTTAGGATGGAGGCGCAGCCCAGCCAGTCGGATTGCATCAAAAACTGCCTGCAGGGGGTTGAGTTTGTCCTTGAAATTACTGGGATGGATAAGGAGATCGTCCAATCCCCTGATCCCGATCCCCTGTACCATGTGGCTCTTTTGTTGATGGAAGGCCCACTGTAAGTCCCCTCTTCATTGCCCCCTTGGCTGCATGAAGCATCACAGCCTTCGCTCCCAGGTGGAGGACTGCCTCTGCAACATCCACCGCAGCTTTCCACCTCTTCAGCAAGTCCAGCCCAATTATGCAGGGTTAATGCATCTTAGCTAGCCAAAACTGGTGGTCAGTGACATGACCAGCGGCTGTCACTTGAAGGAACTTACTTCCAAGCATTCTTGTATGGTCACCGGTGACTGTTTTGACATGAAGCTGTCAAAACAGTCACCAGTCACCGGTGGACAGATCTAGAAGGACAGGCTGCAATCCTTTGCAATTAGTACCAGGCAGGACATCTGGTTGAATCAGGGAAATGGTGGACCCTGTGTCAATCAGAGCCCTACACTGGATGCCGTCAATGTCACAGTTCACATACAATCCATGAGCATGGCCCAGTCGGCCTAGTTGTGGCTGTACCATAGCTGGGGAAAAAGGGTCAGTTGTGGGTGAAAGTTCCCCGGTTGTGCCACCCGGGTTTTGTTTAACAGCTGTTGGGACCAAAATGTTTGGGTGACGGTGCAGGGCAGTACCATGCCACGTGTCCAGTTTCTCCACATCTGAAACATCCCACTTATCACACCAATATAACGTGGACTCGAGTTATTCTTGGGACAAGATGGCTCTTGAAGTAAGTTTATTCGCATTCAGGCCTTTATATTCATTCACAACAGCTTGTACACAACATAGATACCATGAGACCCACAACCAACCTCACTCAATGTGCCACATAATAAACATCCCAACTACTACTAGGTGAAACACAAGCAGAACATTCACCATAATAACAAACCCCTTAACAAACCAAATAAACAGCACTAACACACATGCTCAAAAAAAAATGGCCGTCGGGGTGCAGACAGTGCTGAATGTTTGCTTAAAAAGCCATACAAAAAGCAAATTCAACCTTGTGTTATATTGTCAGAGTATTCCTCTGTTGCTTGGATAACTTTGTGTCTTCTGCTATGTTCAACCTGTCCAAGAAAAAGGGACACTCAAACATTTTATCCAGCCAGATGGAGTCAGCACATGCTATTCACAAGCATACTGGACTATGGGAATGCAAGGCCACCATCAGGTGAGCAGGTAAAGGCTGTTACAAACAAACCACTCCTGGGTGTTTTTAATCTTCTGCTGATACTTATTTTGGCTGGTGATGTTGAATTAAACCCTGGGCCAGTACCAGCTGGGCCCGTACCTCTGCTAGCTGGGCTAACATCACTGCTAACTTGGCCTCCAACTCATGCAGCTAGGTTAACAACACTACTAGCTCAACTAACGTCGTTGATAGGTTAGGCACCTATCTCTGCTAGCAGGGCCCTCACATCTGCTAGCTGAGCCTCCACCACTGCTACCTGGGCCTCTGCTACCTGGACCTTCACCTTTGCCACCTGGGCCTCTGCTACCTGGGCCTCTGCTACCTGGGCATCCGCTACCTGGGTCTCCGCTACCTGGGCCTGCGCTACCTGGGCCTCTGCTTTTGCCAATCTGGCCTCCACCACTGCTACCCAGGCCTCCACCACTGCTAATTGAGCCTCCACCACTGCTAACTGGACCCTTACCTCGGCTAGCTGGGCCTTCATCACTGCTAGCTGGACCAACATCATCGCTAATTGGACCTTCACCTTTGCTAGCTAGTTCTTCTCCTTCTCCTCCTCCGTCAGCTGGGCTTTCATCTTTCACCAACCATCCTATTAACTCATCCTGTACTTCTGCATTGAAGACACTCACTAGTTTACAAGATGAAAATCACTCACTGAAGTTTAATATGGAATCTTTGTGTAAAGCAGCAATTTGTGCTGAGGAAGTAAACACTGGT
The DNA here is from genome assembly GCA_016785265.1 of Paraplagusia blochii. Classification (NCBI taxonomy): domain Eukaryota; kingdom Metazoa; phylum Chordata; class Actinopteri; order Pleuronectiformes; family Cynoglossidae; genus Paraplagusia; species Paraplagusia blochii. The sequence continues at coordinate 147,726 of JAFBJS010000190.1, forward strand.
TTGAATAATGCTACCACCAACAATATTAGCCCCACTGTTTGCCAAAGAAATCTTGCAAAATTAAGTAGTAGTTCTTAGTCAGCAAATAAGCAAAATGAATTAAAATATTTCCAGATTGTTAACCATGCAAAAGTAATTTGGGACTCCGCAGCCAAACCAAAAGGCATATTTGGGGGTCACCTAAACATTAGAAGTCTCCTGTCAAAATTAGATGAAGTCCAACATTTATTAAGCAATTCTAACATTGACTTTTCACTAAGTGAAACCTTGCTGAACAGTAATATCCATACAAACATGATCAATATCCCAGGCTACACATACTACAGGAAAGATCGTTTATCCGGTAAAGGGGGAGGTGTTTTGATTTATATTAAAGAGAGTCTCAAATGTTCAGTTACTGAACTGGATACTTTTGGAATTGAATGTCTCTCTGTAAGTGTCATGCTATCACCAAACATGAAATTTAATCTGATAGTTTTGTATAACCCTCTGTCCCATGGTACATCTTTCTATCAGAATTTTGATGAAATGTTGAAACAAATCAATCCAAAAAGTGAAACTATTTTACTAGGGGATTATAATATAAACTGGATGGAAAAAAACAAAAAAGACAAATTAAAATCAGTGCTATCAAAACATAAACTATGTCAAATTCTTAAAAAAACAACCAGAATCACTAGAAATAGTCAAACTCTAATAGACTTACTTATCACAAATAAGCCAGAATGAGTAACCAAAACCTATAACTTTGTGACAGGTTTATCAGATCATAATACGGCACTTTTGGTTAGGAAATTAACAAAAAAACGGTTAGAGGGAATCTTCGCAATCCCTAATGTCACAAATAATCATAGAGCTATCCCAAAAAACAAAAATGAAAATGAACTAAAAAATATAAACTGGGGAAGTATAATTCAAATGGAAAATGTTAATAAGTGTTGTGATCAATTAATGGAAGTCATAACAACTACTATATAGAAGTTTACTTGCATTATAAAAAATAATAGAAAACGAGTGCATCTGCCATGGTTAAACCATCACTGAACTTATGAAAAAACAAGATCTTGCACTCAGAATCTCCTTAGAAAGAAAATTACAAACGGATATACTTAACTTCAAAAGATTACGAAATAAAGTTGTTCGTGAAATAAGAAAGGCAAGGTCTTCATACTTTATGCAGCTGTTTGCTGAATCAGGTGGAAATAACACTTTAATATGGAAGCACATTAACAAGTTAACCAATCGCAAATCTGATTCAGGAAAATGTCTAGCCAAGCTAAATATAAATGGGATAGTCTGTAATGATCCTGCAAAAATTGCAAACGAATTTAACTCATACTACTACTATGACTTCAGTGGTGAAACTAGCAACAAATTTCGAGACTATATCTCTGCCAGACAGCCGTTGAAGAGTAGTTGCAGTTGATCTAAAAAGGATGGAGAAAATTATTAGCCAACTTACTTCTTCAAAAGCAAAATATATCTTTGGCTTAGACACCTCCTTTCTCAAAAAAAAAAAAAAAACAGTGCCACTCTGGTACAACCAATAGCACACCTGGTAAACCTATCAGTTAAAAAAGGTGTATTTCCTCAAGGGTTTAAAACTTCTGTGATAACACCAGTCTTTAAATCTGGAGCAGTTGATGAAGCATGCATGTAATTATCGTCCCATATCAATTGTACCTATTCTCTCAAAGGTTCTAGAGAAGCTGGTGGCTGACCAATTAATGACCTATATTGAAGAAAATCATATACTCAACACTAAACAATTTGGACCAAGACATTCCACTGAAATGGTTGTATGCCATTTTACAGAATATGTAAAAAGTAATCTGGTTAATGGGAAATGTGTTGGAGCAGTATTTCTTGACTTTAAAAAGGCATTTGATACTGTAAACCACACAGTTCTACTAAGTAAATTAAAACAACTACATTTCTCTAGACATTCATCGAGCTGGTTGGAGTCCTATCTCAAAATGCGTCAACAGTGTGTTAAAATAAATGGCATAAAGTCAGGAATCCAGAAATGCAACCTCGGTGTACCCCAAAGGTCGATCTTGGGTCCACTGCTTTTCTACATATCTACATATCTTCTTTTCCTTTCGGCTTATCCCATTTTTCAGGGGTTGCCACAGCGAGTCAATAATTTCCATCTCACCCTGTCCTGCGCATCCTCAACTCCAACTCCAACCACCTCCATGTCCTCCCTCACTGCATCCATAAATCTCCTCTTTGTCCTTCCTCTTCGTCTCTTACCTGATAGCTCCATGTCTAGCATTCTTCTCCCAATATAACCACTGTCCCTCCTATGAACATGTCCAAACCATATTAATCCGGCTTCTCTAACTTTTTCTCCAAACCTTCCTGTCTGTGTTGTCCCCCTGATCACCTTGTTCCTGATCCTGTCCATCCTTGTCACCCCCAAAGAGAATCTCAGCATCTTT
>JAFBJS010000190.1:150190-164497 GCA_016785265.1 Paraplagusia blochii
TAACTCTGCCACCTCCAGCTCTGCCTCTTGTCTTCTACCTATTCCTAATGTCTCTAGTCCATACATCATGGCTGGTCTCACCACTGTCCTGTAAACCTCTCCCTTCACTTTAGCTGACACCCTTCTATCACAGATCACTCCAGAGACCTTTCTCCAGTTGTTCCATCCTGCCTGTATTCTATTCTTCACCTCTCTTCCACAGTCCCCACTGCTCTGAACAGTTAAGCCCAAGTATTTGAACTCCTCCACCTTCTCCACCTCTGCCCCTTGTAACCTTACCACTCCACTCTTCTCCTTTTCATTCACACACGTACTCGGTCTTGCTACGACTGACCTTCATTCCTCTTCTCTCCAGTCCAAACCTCCACCTCTCTAGGTTCTCTTCTAGCTGTTGCCTGCTCTCACTGCAGATCACAATGTCATCTGCAAACATCATTGTCCGTGGAGACTCCTGTCTGACCTCATCTGTCAATCTGTCCATCACCCTGTCTCTTATACACATCTAGATGTGTATAAGAGACAGCCTCTGCGCTGCTCTGGTCTGTTACCCACACAAAACCCTATAAACCCCATAGAGATTGTGTCTATCCCATGGTCGTTCAAAATGATTTGCAGAGGAACTATTCCTAGTAACCTCTTCAAAATTAGTAGCTACACTATACTACCACAGGGCAGCAGAATTAAATGTGGATTGCTCAATATCCGCTCCCTATCTTCCAAAGCTAAGGCAGCACGGCTTTTATGTCAGTTATTGAATCCATTGGCTCATCAACTTTATCCCTCTGTAATTGCTACATCACCCTTCTTGTAAATTGGTACAAGAACACTTTTCCTCCACTCATCAGGCATCTTGTCGGTCTCCAAAATTCTATTAAAGAGCCAAGTGAGAAAACGTACTGCTTCTTCCCCCAAGCACTTCCATACCTCATCGGGACCGACTGCCTTTCCACTCTTCATCCTTTTCAGAGCTTTTCTAACTTCATCCTTTCTAATCTGATCGACCTTCTCCCTGTTGGGAGCTGGCTCCTCATTCCTACGCTCCCTATCATTTTCCTTATTTAACAGCTCTTTAAAGTACTCCCTCCATCTTCCCAGCACACGTTCCTCACTGGTGATGACATTTCCATCTCTGTCCTTAATTAATCTCACCTGCTGCACATCCTTCCCAGATTGGTTTCTCTGCCTTGCCAATCTGTATAACTCCTTCGTATCTAACCTCTTGTACAACTCCTCGTATGCCTTTTGTTTGGCCTTGGCCACTTCCCTCTTCACCTCCCTTGCCCTCTCTATGTACTCCAGTCTATTCTCCTCTGTTCTGTCAGTATCCCATCTCTTCTTTGCTAGTCTCTTCCTCTGGACACTCTCCTGGCCCTCATCATTCCACCACCAGGTCTCTTTGTCCTCCTTTCTCTGTCCAGAGGAAACACCTAGCACCTTCATAGCTGTCTCCCTAATGACTCTAGCAGTGGTCTCCCAATCATCTGGGAATTCCCCACCAGAGCCCAACACTGTTCTGACTTCTTTTCCAATGTCATCACAACATTCCTCTTTCCTTAACTTCCACCACTTGATCTTCTGCTCTGTCTTCACCTTCTTCCTTCTTCTCACATCCATTGTCAGCTTGCACACCACCATTCTATGTTGTTTGGCTACACTCTCACCTGCCACCACCTTACAGTCACTTATCTCTCGGAGATTACCTCTTCTACAGAGAATGTAATCTACCTGAGTAGACCTGCCTCCACTCTTGTATGTCACCCGGTGTTCCTCTCTCTTTTGGAAATAGGTGTTTACCACGGCCATTTCCATTCTTTTAGCAAAATCCACCACTGCCTGTCCTTCCAAATTTCTATCCCTAACTCCAAACTGGCCCATCACGTCCTCATCCCCTCTGTTTTCTTCTCCTACATGGCCATTGAAGTCTGCTCCAATCACTACTCTCTCTCCCCTGGGGATGCTCTCCACAACCAAATCCAGCTCATTCCAAAACTTCTCCTTTTCTGCTAACTCACAGCCTACCTGTGGAGCATCAGCCTACCTGTGGAGCATAACCACTGACAACATTCAACATCACTCCTTCTATTTCTACCTTCACACACATCAACCTGTCTGACACCCGTTTCACATCCACCCCATTACTTGCATACTTTTCCCCGATGATCACCCCCACTCCATTTCTCTTCCCATCTAATCCATGGTAGAATAACTTAAACCCTCCCCCAATATTTCTAGCCCTGCTGCCCTTCCACCTGGTCTCCTGTACACACAACACATCCACTCTTCTTCTCTCCATCATGTCAGCTAGCTCCCTACCTTTCCCTGTCATTGTACCTACATTCAGGGTTCCCACTTTCAGACCAACACATCTAACCTTCCTTTTTTCCCTCTTTGTCTTAATCAATCTCCCTCCTCTTCTTCTTCTTTGTCTTCGACCAACAGTAGTCCAATTTCCAGCAGTACCCTGTAGGTTAACAGCACTGTTGGCGGTCGTTGTTAACCCGGGCCCCGACCGATCCGGTATGGAAATCTTTTTATTGATTCGCATCATAGATTTGGCAAAATGTTTTTATGCTGGATGCCCTTCCTGACGCAACCCTCACCATTTATCCGGGCTTGGGACCGGCACTAAAAAACACTCGCTTGTGCTCCCTAGTGGCTGGGTTACTAGAATACAAGAGTACACGTAATGCATTTTGGGTAATGTGGTTTATTAAGATGACACATAACAACACATTCGGTACAATGCCATGTGTTTAAAATTCTGTCTGCACACTGACAAAAATCTCATTCAATGAGCCTAGTTATTGTAAAATCCCCCCAAGGGGGGCCTGACCCACACTTTGAGAACCACTGATCTATAATATGTATTATTAAGATTATTATTTCTAGCTCTATTTGATGTTTATCTATAATTATTTTATTATCAATAATCAATTATTATAATAATTGTTAGTGTTTGAAAAACACATTAAGACAGTTTTAGTGTAATTCATGGTTAAGCAGTTGTTTTGCAGCCACTCTGATATACTGCCTAGTATAGGGTTTGATATCAGGAAATGTGATCAGAACCATTTCCCGGGAATCGGGAAATGTGAAGACAGGTGTCCTGCCGAGGTACGTCCCCCCGTCTGAATTTGCCCCCCCTAAGTTTCTAAGCTCTGCTACGCTATAATTGCCATCAGACTTCGTCTAATTTATGAAAAAATAAAAAGTATAAGAGTCCTTTTATGTGTATTTCTGAGGTAGATTCACCTTCGAGGCTCTGGGAAGCAGCACTTTGGTCGTTTTTCCGCCGTTCCTTTTGTATATGTTTGAGCGTCTCGCTGCACGCTAACTTTTTACAGTGTAAAGAACCAACCAATCTCTTCTCAGAATGCTTAAGGTTTTCAACTTAGGATGGGTATTCCGTTGATGCAAATGTACATTCAGATGGTCACTCACAAATCATTTATGTATTTTACACTTTATGAATATGTCAAAAATAATAATAAAATATATAAATTTTATTCTTCCTCCTGCTTCTTTCTTCGACCATAAAGTGTACCCTTATCCAATACAGATATGACAACACAACTGTCAGAATTTGCCCCCCCACCATAACTTGGGAATGCTTTGTCCTATCATCACCATTTTTGCTGTGTATGCTATTGGTAATATACCTGATAACTCCTGGGATCCCCCCATGCAATCTGGAGTTACCAGGGGGGGGACAGATTCTGGCAGCACACCATGTCAGAATATGATGTTGACAAATTCGCTTTTTTCCTAATGCAAAATGACAGCCAAACGCAGCTGCATATAGAAAATAAGTTTCATTAGATAACAACCTGGTTCAGCGAGATACTCATAATACTGAGAAGGATTGTCACTATGGGACATACTTAGAAGTCAAATCAAAAGCATCTGAATCTCAGGCAGAGTACAGTTGACATGAAAGAATTTGAAATTGTCGTAAATATCAAAATTTGGTGTTTTATTTACAAAAGTTGTACACACTGTACATTATTAAATAGAACAATTGATTATTAGATTAATATAGTAACTTCAAAACTTCAATTTTTATTTGTTTATAGTGCCAGATCATAACAACTGTTATCTCAAGGCACTTTACAAACAAGCATTGATGAAAATAAATAATTAAAGTATAATAAAGAATATGTAAAGATAGCCCCTGCCTTTATAGACACTCACACAGGCTGAGGAACAACTCCCAAAAAACCCAGACAGGGGAAAAAGGAAGAAATCTCAGGGTGATCGACAGTGGAGGGGATCCTCACCCAGGACGGACAGGCGGGCGAACTAAACAGTAGCTAGTACAAAAACAAAATGTCTTCATTTCTTTAATAAAGAGATGGGAATGTAAAGTCCATTCATAGTCTAATCAGGTTTTATGCTCCTCAAGGTGAAGGTGAAGTCCAGGGTCCAGATCACAGACATAGAGTCTGGTGTGGTTACACCTGTGGTTAGGTGTTAAGTCAATTGCAATGGTTGAATAGGGAATAGAATAGTATATACTATATATATATATATATATATATATATACCACATATATATACACTATATACCACAGTACTCTGTACTTATACCTCTATGGGAGTGGATTCTGTGCCCTTTCTTAGGGATACCCCAGCAGCCTGGCAATCTTGGCACTGGCACACCTGATGAAGACATGTTATGTTAACTTTGGAAATGATACACAGAAGTGTGTTTTAAGTGCTAGTTGTTATCACTCACAATACACTATCAATTATCAATACAGAGAAATAGCAGTGACTTTGACTTTAATGGAGAATAATGTAATAATAAAGATAATTTGTATATGGTGTCAACTTACCCACTTATCAATGTCTACTGACATCCCTGGCCAGTAAAAGTGGTGGGAGATAGCATCTCTGGTCTTTGTTTGGCCACAGTGGGCCCCAGTTGGACTGGCATGAAAATCAACAAAGATCTTGTCCGCCTCTTCAGTACCACAGACCACTTTGGTCTTAATGGTGTTTGTGGTTCCTTTGCGGTGCAAGTAGTAGAGCTCTCCCCCTAAATAGATTAAAAGAGTCAAATTTGAAAAACCTTTGAAATGCAGAACTCTAGATGCCAGCTGACCATCACTATTTTATCAGATTTAATCTGCATTTTCGTTTTATCAGATTTTATTTTATTGTTTTTATAAATGGATCTTTTCCATCTCATTTATTATATATTCATCTACAAATTGTGGTCTTTTAACTTTGGTACATAATGTGACACCATGTCACTCAATAGGATGCACTACTTTAGATACTGTATAATGCTCACTGTTTTTAAACATTTTTGCAAATGGGTTCTTTGAGTGTTCTGTGAGTGGAGACGTGGCTGCAAACCAAATCTACCTCCGGACACCAATACAAGTAATCTAATTTAAAACAAGACAAAGACAAGGCATGACAAAAACAGAAGCATGAAAACATTTTTGCAATAAAATCTTCAAATGCAATCTATCTATCTATCTATCTATCTAGACTTTTGTCTTAATAGGATTCATATTAATGTCATACCAGCCCGTAGTTTAATTAGCGCAATTCAAAATATATATATTGCCATCACCTTGACTTAATGTAATTACATATTGAAACGCCTCCTATGAACAAGGGAGACAATACTTTATTCTTAGGTAACATAAATATATTGTAATAAAGTCATCTCACCTTCCACTTCATATAACTCCGCTTTACGCCGAAGTTGTCGTTTCTCCGCCTTTTTGATGTTTGTGGGATACTTTGGTCTTAATGGTGTTTGTGGTTCCTTTGTGGTGCAAGTAGTAGAGCTCTCCCCCTAAATAGATTAAAAGAGTCAAATTTGAAAAACCTTTGAAAGATGGTTTGGTGTTCTGGAGTGTTCTGTGAGTGGAGACGTGGCTGCAAACCAAATCTACCTCCGGACACCAATACAAGTAATCTAATTTAAAACAAGACAAAGACAAGGCATGACAAAAACAGAACCATTAAAACATTTTTGCAATAAAATCTTCAAATACAATCTATCTATCTATCTATCTAGACTCTTGTCTTAATAGGATTCATATTAATGTCATACCAGCCCGTAGTTTAATTAGCGCAATTCAAAATATATATATTGCCATCACCTTGACTTAATGTAATTACATATTGAAACGCCTCCTATGAACAAGGGAGACAATACTTTATTCTTAGGTAACATAAATATGTTGTAATAAAGTAATCTCACCTTCCACTTCATATAATTTCGCTTTACGCCGAAGTTGGCGTTTCTCCGCCTTCTTGATGTTTGCGGGATATTGTTGACATGTTTTGTACCTCAGAACATCTCCATATTGAATTGGATCCATATTGCAAGATGAGGTAGATTGAAATCAAATCGAAGAAAATGATGAAGACGAGCAACGATAACGTCTCTGCAAAAATGGCGCTAGAACGCTGTAAATTGTTTTGATTGATGACGTAGGAAACTAGCCAATAAAGTAACGTAAATAATACACGAAATAATGTGTTGTAACATTAGTTTGTAGAAGTGACAGATTTCCAAAATCTTAAAATTGAGATACGGAGAGATTGTATTATTGAAAGAATAATACCTGTCTATAGTTTATGATTTTTTTTTCGGCAATAAGTAGTATGAATAATAATAATAATAATAATAGTATGAATAAGTGAGTACAGTACCTGTGGACATTGCTTGTTAGATTTACTTAGGTTTTTACTGTAAAAAAAAGGTGAAACCAGGAAGTAAATTCTACTTGAAATTATCCTGAGTAAAATTTACTTGGACTTTCTGTGTGGAAAACGTTGCCTAGCTTTTTTCAAGTAAATATCACCCCCCCCCCCCCCCCCCCCCCCGGTAACTCCAGATTGCATGGGGGGATCTTCTCCAAATTTTCAGGAGTTATCAGGTATTTTACCAATAGCATACACAGCAAAAATGGTGATGATAGGACAAAGCATTCTCATGTTATGGTGGGGGGGGCAAATTCTGACAGTTGTGTTGTCATATCTGTATTGGATAGGGGTACACTTTATGGTCGAAGAAAGAAGCAGGAGGAAGAATAAAATTTATATATTTTATTATTATTTTTGACATATTCATAAAGTGTAAAATACATAAATGATTAGTGAGTGACCATCTGAATGTACATTTGCATCAACGGAATACATATCCTAAGTTGAAAACCTTAAGCATTCTGAGAAGAGATTGGTTGGTGCTTTACACTGTAAAAAGTTAGCGTGCAGCGAGACGCTCAAACATATACAAAAGGAACGGCGGAAAAACGACCAAAGTGCTGCTTCCCAGAGCCTCGAAGGTGAATCTACCTCAGAAATATACATAAAAGGACTCTTATACTTTTTATTTTTTCATAAATTAGACGAAGTCTGATGGCAATTATAGCGTAGCAGAGCGGGGGGCAAATTCTGACGGGGGGACGTACCTCGGCAGGACAACCCGGGAAAAATTGGATGGAAAAAAAATTGACGTTCGTCTATTTGTTGTCATACAGTATTGCGGACAGCAAAGGGTCTTGCAGAGCGTTTTTTAATCCAGCCGCTTCCCCGAGTAGAGCGCAAGCGAGGACGTGTCCTAGTGTCTTTCCCCTCTTTTGCTGCCGCTGCGGCCTACAATCATGAACTTTTAGGATACATGCCTAATTGATTAAGAAATGTTCATGAAATAGTTTGCTTTAACATATTTTCGTTTGGAATTGGTTGGAGTTATGTAAAAATATGATATGGGTTGTAACGATAGCCCAGTTTTTCAAAACACAATTTACAAACGAACCTGCCATATTAATGCAGCAGATGTCGCCCACGACAGCGCAGGTGGCTGAGCCTTTATAGGCGCTATATGGAGATAAAATGTTATGTAGGCCAATTGTTTTGCATCACTAATTGTAGGCTAAAATAGCAATACTTTCATGTAAAATGTAGTTTGGTACGAAAATTTGAATGATAGTGTAGCGTTCCTGATTGATGTTTCAATTGACAATTTCAATGCAAATGTTCGAAGAGTTCTGTTGTTTCCTATGGTCTGTGAATGTGTCTGCGTGAATGCATGAGCGAGGGGGGGGGCGGAGTGTGTGAGCGTGCCCGAAGTGAGAGTGGGAGAGACGAAGCAGGTCCGTGTTGTTCTGAATATTGGCGTGGTTACGGCCGACAGTGACCAAATTATGTGAGTAAGACTTCTCAATAAATGCGGAATTGTTAAGCAACGCCTCGACTTTAATTAAACGTACGGCTGGACGTTACAATATTTAAATAAGGCCTATACACGGGGTACAGTAATAAATAAATAATTGATTTGATTTGTGTAATTTTTGGGAAAAAAATATTAAACCCTTCTGCCTAGCTGTCAGTTTAGCAAATTTGAGGTCTCTTTAGGTGTGTCTGTTAATCGCATCATCTGCATGACTATGTCTTTTGCAGATTTCCAGCACATCATTTATATATATATGCAGAAAAGCAGTGGACCCAAGATCGACCCTTGCAATACACCCAGGTTACATTTCTGGATTCCTGATTTTATGCCATTTATTTTAACACACTGTTGATGCATTTTGAGATAGGATTCATACTGCCATTTTTGTAGAATGTCTAGCTCTAAATCCAAATTGATAAAGTTAAATTGTTAAGTATATGATTTTCTTCACTACAAGTCAAGTCTAGAACCTTTAAGAAAACAGGTACAATTGATATAGGACTATAATTGCATGCCTCATCAACTCCTCCAGACTTACTGGTGTTATCACAGCCGTTTTAAACGCTTGAGGGAATAGGCATGTTTTAACTGATAAGTGAACTTTTGGTTTTACCACAGTGGCACTGTGTTTTTTGAGATAGAAGGTCTAAGCCAAACGTATTTCTTGCTTTTGAAAAATGTAGTTAGGTAATCATTTTCTCAATCTTTTTTTTCAACCATTGGGATGTTAAAGGAACTGCCTGAGTCCTCAACAGCATTGTCTGGCAAAGATATAGTCAAAATTTGTTGCAAGTTTCTCCACCGAAGTAAAAAAAAAGAGTTAATTCCGTTTGCAATTTTTGCAGAGTCATTACATACTATCCCATTTATATTCAGCTTGATTACATATTTTCCTAAATCAGATTTGCAGTTGGTTAATTTGTTAATGTGCTTCCATATCAAAGTGCTATTTTCACCTCATTCAGCAAACAGTTGCATAAGTTACGACAGCGCTTCTCAATCTTTTTCTGTTACGCCTCCCTTAGCAAGAAGAAAACAATTTGCGCCCCTTCAACCCACCACCCACTCTCCGCCACAACTATAAATAACAGCATTTGTCTATAAAATAGTTATAGGTACACCTCTGCATAACATCATATCCTTGTTAACATAAAGAAAACACAAAAAAAGAGCTGTAGTTCAACTTACCAAGGATGTGCAATTACACTTTATGGTAGTATGGCGGAAAAAAAGAATGTTCCCCAGGGTCACACGCGCCCCCTCAGCATCACAACGCACCCCCCCCTGCGATCTTGAGATCTTGAGATCTTGCACTCAAAATCTCCTTAAACCTTACAAACTCATTAAAAATACAAATATACTTAACTTCAGAAGATGCTTCTCAAATTGTGGGGCGGGCCCCCCCCCCCAGGGATCGAGATCACTGATAGTATGGTCTATCCATGGCAGATGCACTCGTTTTCTATTATTTTTATGACGCAAGTAAACTTCTGGATAGTATTTGTTATGGCCTCCATTAATTGATCACAACATTTATTAACATTTTTCATTTGAATTATATTGGAATCAGTTTCTATATTTAGTTCATTTTCAAGCAAAGGTAATATTTTTGTTGGGATAGCTCTATGATTATTTGTGACATTAGGGATTCCAAAGATTCCCTCTAACCATTTTTTGTTAACTTCCTTCCAAATGTGTCATATTATGATCTGATAAACCTGTCACAAAGTTATAGGTTTTGGTTACTCGTTCTGGCTTATTTGTAATTAGTAAGTCTATCAAAGTTTTGGCTATTTCTAGTGATTCTGGTTGGTTTTTCAAAAATTTGACTTAGTTTATGTTTTGATAGTACTGATTTTAATTTGTCTTTTTTGTTTTTTTCCATCCAGTTTATATTAAAATCCCCCAGTAAGATAGTTTCACTTTTTGGATTGATTTGTTTCAACATTTCATCAAAATTCTGCTAAAAAGACCTGATGAAACAGTTGGAGCACTCTCAGAGGAGACTCTGTGTCTCCTCCGCCAGCAGTAGAAGATGGAAACTGTCACTTGCTACAGTGGTAAAAACAACATAAAAACAACAATCAGACTGGATCATATTTATATTATTTAATAGGAAGACAGAAAGATGGTTACCAGCTGTTACTGATATGTTACAGTGTCAGGGTTTGTAGTATGAGAGGCAGGAAGCAGTTGGTAGAAACCAAATGTAGAATCTGGTGCACTTTCTTGAGTGGAAAGAAATCTCACTGACAAAAGGCCAAGCAAGAACAGAGCATCAACTGGGAGGAAAAGAGAAACAAAACAGAGGCTAAACAATACTAAAACATGAACAGGAGTTAACCAAACAGAACTACATGCAAGGAACATCACCAGGTAATAGGTACAGCTTACAATGATCCAACAAGACTGAGTGGGGGAAAGGGATAGATATACTGAGGGCACCAGGTGACACGAGTGAGTCTCGTTGACTGAACAGGCAAGTGTGATTTAGATATGATGACTCCATACACCTTGCCCAGAGACGACAGCTTGTGAGACTATCACGGTGGAAATCTGCTTGTGCTGACAATTACTCCCAAAAGTCAGATTTATTTTAGTTCATGCTCAATTTTAACACCACAATGTTCCACAGAAGACCTGTGGGAGAAACAGAAAGAGGTGGAGCAGAGGGAAGAGAAGGAGGAACGCAAGTAGGAGCAACAGGAAGAGGAGTAAGTGACAACTGTGGTCAACTACACCTCTTTATTTATAATATAAGATATAATAACAGGAGGAGAAACTGGAAGCCTGATGTTGCTCCTGGTTGGGGAGTATGTATAAAACCTTTCCTCATAATGCCAAAACAAACAGGATCAGCCCAGTGGAGGGCAGCATGTTCAGCAGCAGAGACGCTAAACTCTGGCTCAGTGTTTTTACCCCTCTCCCTTGTCAGTGTTTGTTTTGCACTGGGGGCAGTAAAGCTGGTCAGTGAGTGGTGAGTTGTTGAAATCAGAACAAGCTCAATAGATGAGAACGTGAGCACCACCTTACAAAAAGTCTTTGTAAAAGGCTTTTGTAAGAACCCAGCCTTTAGACCTGATCCGTTCGAGATCTCCATCCTCATCCAAATCATTAGCCCAATCCTAATCCCGGTCTACATCATTATACTCTTTGTTTGTCAGTTGGTTCAGAGTTGGACCAGACATACCATCTGGTAAAAGAACAAAACAATCAGATGATACGGGTACCATGTAGTTTCCAGAATCGGAATCCTTTATTTTTATGTTGCAAGATAATTATAATCTCATGACTTGGTTTACGATTCTTTCATTGAGTTGTATTAGATCAGGTTAGCACTCACCTGCTCCTCAGTATTGCATTTCATTAATTTGTGATTTTTATTGTCATGCTGGTGAACTGCTGTTGTCTATCTATCCACCTGTCTACCGTAGTGGTGTCAAACTATTTTTTTACCAGTGGCCAATATCAGTTCAGTTCAGTTCAAACTCAACATAATAAAGGCTTTAAGTTTCCGCAAGCCATAGAAAATGACTTGGCAGGCTATATGTGGCTCCCAGCCTTGAGTTTGGTTCAAGGTTCAGGGATTTTATTTGCCTTTGAACAATAATCAACTGTCCAAACACAATGGAAATCTTGTACAGTCAGCTAAGTCAACATACTCAATTTGATACGAGTCAGACTATCATAAGCAGTGTATGAAATAAAATATAGAAAAAAAACAAAGACAAGAAAAGGGTGGTTGTTTATTTTCTTCTCAAGTCATTAATTTGTGATTTTTATTGTCATGCTGGTGAACTGCTGTTGTCTATCTATCCACCTGTCTACCGTAGTGGTGTCAAACTATTTTTTTACCAGTGGCCAATATCAGTTCAGTTCAGTTCAAACTCAACATAATAAAGGCTTTAAGTTTCCGCAAACCATAGAAAATGACTTGGCAGGCTATATGTGGCTCCCAGCCTTGAGTTTGGTTCAAGGTTCAGGGATTTTATTTGCCTTTGAACAATAATCAACTGTCCAAACACAATGGAAATCTTGTACAGTCAGCTAAGTCAACATACTCAATTTGATACGAGTCAGACTATCATAAGCAGTGTATGAAATAAAATATAGAAAAAAAACAAAGACAAGAAAAGGGTGGTTGTTTATTTTCTTCTCAAGTCACTTAGCTCATCCTAGAATTCTGGTTGATTTCATGGAACATGAAGAAAGTTTTAGCTCATAGCTGTCAAACACTGAACAAGTGTCGAATGATGACTAGTGGAACCAGTTCTCACATTTTCTCCTGTAAACTCCTGAGATTGACATCCATCTTAAAAAAAGGCAGGGGTAAGGGGGGGCAGGGCAGTGCTGACACACCCAGGACTGGAACCACTACAATGTACAATGCTGGAGTGCCAACCACGTGCATAAGAACATGTTCCATCTCGTCTTGTCATGCCCACTCGACAGGTCCACTATAGACAAACAGGTCTTTGATTTAGTAGACTTTGAGGCTGAAGTGACGATGTCACAGGCAGACACGCCTCAGTCTGAACCTGAGCAGCCATCATGTGTTTTTTTTTCCAGTCCCATCATGTCTGTGGAAAGGAGGTGGAGGAAACCTCCGCCTCACCTCCACCAGAAGATCCAGCTTCATGATAAACAGTGAAGGCGAAACTAAGGCTGAGGAGACAGGCTTGAAGACTAACCTGATCAGAAGATGAGGCAGAGTCAACAAAATGTTGTTTAAATACTTTAATTTTTTTTTTTTCTAAACATGAATATATATATATATATTTTTTTATTATTATTTGTTTCAACATTAAATATGACAACAGTGAAAAAACAAAAACAGCAGCTGGGCATTGACAAAGACCAATCTAAACAAATCAAGATTTTGCAACTATGGAGTCCGAAGTTCCTGGTACTGTTTCTGTCTCCACAGCAGGCGCTCAACCCGGATGTCACTGCTGTGGCCAATCAGTGGGTCCCAGCAGTACTCTGGGGATAGAACCCTGCTGGGTTTATGGAGCCATAGGTACTTGTTCAGGTGACTCTCATCGTGCCACAGTGCCTCCACACCATTCTTCTTGTCCTCGACTATGCCCTCGTAGCAAGCGTCCACCATGGCCTTCACACGCTCACATCGCCCTCCAAAGACAGCGGCATGGTAGTAAAAGTCCCCAGTTTCCAGGTAGGCCATGGACTTGGGGTTCCGGTCATAGGTAAACATCTTCTTGGGCAGGCGGTAGTAGTAGGCGTGGAGTAAAGCCACCGAGTCTCCTAGAGCCTCAGAGCCAAAGCGGCCATTGAACACCTGGTCCACATCAAAACAGAAGACGTGTGAGCAGCGACGCCTGATGTCAGACTGGATGATGTCAGAGATGGTCTTCATCCTCATCATGGAGATGTCCTGCCAGCGCGACTGCTTCTCAACCCTGACAATCTTCAGGCTGCGGCCGGCAGGGAGCTCTAGTCTGGGCACTTTCTCTGGGATGTCAGTGAACACATAGTAGGTCACAGGCAAGCCCAGCATAAAGAAGCGCTCTGAGGAGTTGAGAAAGTCGATGAGGTAGGCTTCCAGGTACCTGAGGGAGCAGAAAAAGAGTGGTGATGTGTTGTCAGGACAACGGCTGCTCATACAGACCAGAGGGAAAGGGGGCCAGACCTGCCGACAGCAAACACAGTCAGAGCCACAGAAGAACCTTGTGTCTTGTGCATCTCGTCATAAAACTGAGGGTCAAACATTCCCTCCCAGATGATGGGCGCTCTCCAGTAGGTGCATGATTGAACATCACTCCTGACCCTGGTGATGGTAAGAAATGTATCAGTTCCCCTTCTGAACCACAGTAACAATTGGAAGCTTCTCATTTTCTCCTTCCATAATCCCCCCCACTTCTGCCATTTCTGGCTGTACTCAATCAAAAATAAATCATCCATGTTGTTATATTCCCATGTTAGGTCATTGGGTTGGTTGTGCGCGATTACAGCGTTTTTCCCTGTGAAATCTTCAACTGGGAGGAGACCCAGAGGAAGACCTAGGACACGCTGGAGCAACTATGTCGCCCGGCTGGCCTGGGAACGCCTTGGGATCCCCCCAGACGAGCTTGAGGAAGTGTCTA
>JAFBJS010000190.1:174535-254180 GCA_016785265.1 Paraplagusia blochii
AGTGAGGTCAACTCTGAGAGGGTTATGGGACTAAATTTTTCTAAGGGGAAAATTGGGGCCACCACTGGTTTTATTATTTGTGGAGGTACATTGTCAGATTGAATGGGGAGAAGAAGGTTAATTCTATCTCTGATCTTTTTAATTTTATCATTAAAAAATGTGTTAAAGTTATCACTAGTCAGAGATAGAGGGATTGATGGATTTACAGCTCTATGGTTCTCTATAGATATCTATAAGATATCTTGTCATTCTCTGATCCACCCTTTTATTCAGTCAATCTTTGATCCACGCAATCTATGAATTAAAAGTACCGGTAATTCAAATGATTTGAATTACTTTTCATATTGTAGAACGTGTTCTAGTTTCCCCAAACCACAGACAAAAATGTCAGAATTTGGCGATATATGCCGTATTTTCCGCACTATAAGGCTTCCCGGGTTATAAGGCGCACCTTTAATGAATTACCTATTTAAAAAAAATCATACATAAGGCGCACCGCATTATAAAGCGCATACAATAAAAGTAGTAGTGGCGAATGTCAACAACACAGTCAGACAAGTCAGTTAAACTTTATTACCGGTAATAGAATGCAAACCAGCGTTCTGACAACTTTGTTCACTTCCAAATTGAATAAACATCCGTTATTATTATTATTTTTTTCCGAGGTCAGAGTAATGTCAGTAATGTCAGTGACGTTGTATTTTCGTGACAGTTTATCTTTTAACAACAGCAAGAGGGACAACAACGTTTTTATCACGCAGTGGAGGGGAACGTTTACTCGATACAGTAAACACGTAAAAGAAACAGACAAATTAAACGTTAGTGCAATGACAGTATAGTAACTCTCTAAATGGTGCAAAGTAATAACAATATAACAATAACTCACAACGTTTAAACGTCAATGTCCATATTCACAATATGAACCACCTTGTTCAGCTGTAAACGCATAAAAGAAACACGTAAAGCTCTCTAATCAGTTCATTCCTCACCCACGAATCGCTTGAATTCTGCTTTTTCAGTGTTCGAATTGAACAGTTGGGCGAATACGGCATCCAATATGCCCGGCTGCGTCTCGTCCAAGTCGGCGACTAATTTGAGATTATTCTGTCTCCATACTGGTGCATTTATTCTGAAAGCACATTTGTGATTTCTTTAAAAATACTGTTATGTCTCGGTGACAGACCAGTCAGTACGCTATCGTGCACTGAAGAACTTTATTCACGATTACAGCAAACTTATAACTTATTTCCAGACTCTAATTGCCGCACCGCTCCCTGCAGCTTCGCTCCTCACTCTCACGCTCTAACATCCACAGTTGTAACCACGCCTCCCCACACTTGGAAACGTTAACCTGCTGTATAAAACCTTATAACCACACGTTTGTGGATCCGCGCTCGTGCATTTATTCTGAAATACATAGTGTAATAATAATAATAATACATAATACATAGTGAATAGTGAATGAAAATGCACGCGTCCCACAGTCACATATCCCAGCATGCACCGTGCGCTATTTCCACAGGAGAAAATGGAGTCGGCTGCTGCTTCTTGTTGTTGTGAGACCTGTTGCGGCTCAGTATTGGTCCATATATAAGGTGCACCGGATTATAAGGCGCAGTGTCAGCTTTTGAGAAAATTCAATACGAATTTAGGTGCGCCTTATAGTGCGGAAAATACGGTAGATGTTAAATGGTACAGGCAGTGTGGGACAACTGGAGAAAGGTCTCTGGAGTGATTTGTCATAGAAGAGTCTCAGCTAAGGTGAAGGGAAAGGTTTACAGGACAGTTGTGAGACCAGCCATGATGTATGGATTAGAGACTCTAGGAAAAGGTAGAAGACAAGAGGCAGAGGTGGAGGTGGAAGAGTTAAAGATGCTGAGATTCTCTTTGGGGGTGACAAGGATGGACAGGATCAGGAACAAGGTGATCAGGGGGACAACACAGACAGGAAGGTTTGGAGAAAAAGCTAGAGAAGCCAGATTAAGAGGGTTTGGACATGTTCAGAGGAGGGACAGTGGTTACATTGGGAGAAGAATGCTAGACATGGAGCTACCAGGTAGGAGACGAAGAGGAAGGCCAAAGAGGAGATTTATGGATGCGGTGAGGGAGGACATTGAGGTGGTTGGAGTTGGAGTTGAGGATGCGGAGTACAGGGTGAGATGGAAATTGTTGACTCGCTGTGGCAACCGTTATAAGCCGAAAGAAGAAGAATGTTAAATGGTCTGATCAGAAATGTAATCACAGTAACAGAGTTTAAGCAAAAACAAAGAGTAAAATTACGTTACCAAGCTTGGGAGTCAGGGCTGTACCTAGCTGCCTGCCGATTACTCAGGTCTCAGTACCAGGAGCGCTGACTGACTCCTTGGAGTATAAAGGGGTATAAAAACATAGGTTTTTATGACTCCCAATATTGTCCATGTAGATTCATTGATCTGAAACTTCCTGCCTGTCCTTATCTTATCTGTCCAGTCTGGCTGGACAAAACAAAAGTCCCCAATTTTAGACAGAGTTTCTCCTGTGACCTCTTTACTCTGACCTCTCTAATGCAGAGGCAACTCTTATAATAAAAGCTAGGATTGGTTGAAACAGTCTGAAAACTAAACAGGATATCTTTAAAGGAGAAACATTATAACAATATGTAATCATCAACATAACTTTCACAACTTATTAAGATGAACCCCTGAGCAGGTGAAGTGTCAGTTGGTGCATATACACATTGGTATAACATTCTTTGCATCCATCAATCTAGTATATATAGTATATCCTATTAACACTCATTGTTTTGATGCAAGGAGTCACAAAAATAGTACACAAACCAAGAGAAGTATAGCTAATGCAGGAGTGAATACTTTTAAACCAGATTCTACCAAGGTTAATAAGTAGGTCAGTGTAAAATTCTCCAGACCTTCTCAATGATGCAGGATCTTCCTCTTGGGCAATGGTTAATGCTTTCTCCCTTAACCTAAACTCCCTACAATCTGGGCTGCCTTCAGTTTATTAATGTCGGTGCCCTCCACCAACACTTCTTTTAACAACATCTGTCTTTAACAGAATCTCTGGCCCTTTACTCACAGATGATTTATCCTAATTTACAACTCTGTCTGGGCACTTAACTCACCAATGGTTAACCCTAGTTTACAACTTTGAGAGCTGACAAAGAAAAGATCATTGTAAGGAGTCCAGCTTATGTTTTACCATAGTTGAACATTCTTTGACCATTGTCAGGATCTTTTGCTGGAAGGACCTCATGTGTTAAAGTCAAATTATAATATAAATTTAAGTTATGTTACAGCATGGATTATCAATATTTTCATTATTAGCTTATTGCAGAGCAAATAATAAACACTACTATATCAATACAAAACGGTTTAAAGTGAATTTGGCATAATATGGGCCATATCTAAATCAGAAACATTTGTTTACGTCAGATTCCTGAGATCCAGGAGATTTGAGGACAGCATTAAGTTGTCACTGCTCTAAGCCAATAGAGTGCACTTTAAGGGCGGGTGTATTGTGGTCGTGGTGGTCTGGTTGTATGGCTCCAGGGAATTATTTCATGGCTGGTAAGTAAAAAAAATCCATGGAAACAACATACAATAGTACATGAATAACAATGTAAATCTGTCGATGAAGGTTCTTAGTCATCCAGGTCATAGACATTGACCGAGCACTCTACCACCGGCTTTGCCCGGATGGTAGCTCTCCCTGGTGTCTCCAATAGTGGCAAACCTCTACATGGAGAATGTGGAAACACAGACTCTGCTCTCATAAATTGGAACAGCTCCAAGTCATTGGTTTCGCTATGTAGATGACACCTGGGTCAAAATCTATGGAGCCAGAATAGTCTCAAAAAGATCCGTGTGCGTAAACACGGATTCGCGTGCGTAAACACGGATTCGCGTGCGTATTCTGAGAAGAACACGAAAGAACACACGTGTAAACACGGATCCGCATTCTTCCAAATACGTTTGTGAATTGTGGTACGCGCACGCAAATCGTGCTTTTACTTTGTGAAACTACGCGCACGCTAATTTGTATTTTTGAGACTCATTTTACGCCGACCAGATTTGTAAGCGTAATTTTGCAACGTCACTCCGTCCCCAGCCAATCAAAAGTTTCACTCATTTGCAGCCAATCACACGGTAGTCTCCCCACGAGGGTCCGTCTGTGACGTCACTAAACTGCGTCCAAGAACCAAGTTAGAGGTAAGTGATTCCTTAAGATTTCCTGAACTAATTTGTGTATTTCCTGGTGGGTTTGCGTGAAGACATGGTAATACCCCTGTCTCTTATACACATCTAGCATGTTATCACATGATACTTACACTTGAATGCTCGCCATTATTGTAAGACATAAACTTGGTTCTTGGACGCAGTTTAGTGACGTCACAGACGGACCCTCGTGGGGAGACTACCGTGTGATTGGCTGCAAATGAGTGAAGCGGATCCGTGTTTACACGTGTGTTCTTTCGTGTTCTTCTCAGAATACGCACGCGAATCCGTGTTTACGCACACGGATCTTTTTGAGACTATTCTGGCTCCATAAAAATCAAAGTCCAGGAGATTGACAGCATCACTGACCACATCAACTCAGTGAACAAAAACATCAAGTTCACCAGAGAAGATGTTAAGGAAAACAGCCTTGCCTTTTGGACTGGAGTTCACAATATGGAAGATAGACATCTCAACATAGAGGTTTACTGAAAACTGACCCACACTGACCAGTACCTCCGTTTTGACTCCCAACACCCACTTGAACACAAACTGGGTGTTATCCGAACGCTCCAGACACCATAACCCACCACGAATAGAGGTAAGATGAGGGACAAGCACACGTCAAGACATTAGATTCAGTTTAAATTCCTTTTTTAATCAGCCTTTTTAAAAACCCACTAAGAAAAGGCCTACAGAGAGGGAGGACATCAGGAAGGGCAATGTCGTCATTCCTTACGTCATAGGGGTCTGTGAGTAATTCTGAGCAACACCCTAAGACAGGAACTGATTCATCCCAAAGACAAGATACCAAGACACAAGCTGGACAACGTGGTTTATGCCATTCAATGCAGCAAGGAGTGTGCAGACCTCTACATTGCGGAGACTGAGTAGCTGCTAGACAAGCACATAGACCAACATAGGAGGGCTAACCCCTCAGGCCAGGAATCAGCCGTCCACCTACACTTGAATGCTATCAACCACTCTTTTGAGGACCAAGACGTTCAAATCTTGGCCAGAGAAGACAGATGGTTTGAGAGAGGTGTTAAAGAAGCCATTTTTGTCAACCTGGAAAATCATCCCTCAACAGAGGTGGTGGTTTGTGGTTTGACATCCTTTCATGCACTTACAAAGCTCTTTTGGGAACAATACCGAAAAAAAAAGGTTCCACTCTCAAGAACCAATTTCACACATCAACGTGTGAAACTGTGACCAAAGCCACTCTGACAACAACCCATCAATACCCACACAACGACTGGTATCACACTTTACAGATAACCCCAGGTCCACCCAACAGGAGGGACCTGAAACACCCCTTTCTCCTCACTCACAGGATATAACTTTGGTTACTCCCCACTAACAGAACTGAAGAAGCCTCTTGGATGAGAGGTGAAACATTTTCCAAAAACTGAATGTCCAGTTGCCTAACTTAGCTCTTTAACCTTGACCACGACCTGGATGACTGCGAACCTTCATCGACACATTAACCTTTAGGGAGTGAGGTTCGGTCACTGCTACATACTGTGTGCTGTCTAAAATATATATAATCCAAATCAGGTCTGAGTGTAATTATATATTCTCTCCACTTCTTCCATCGTAAAACAAATATATCTCTTTTGCTGTTCACCTTTCCATTCTGTATATTTCCATGGTGGTCTCCATCCACATGTTCAATGTTGGAGCCTCTTGTGAGAGCCACCGTCTAGTAAGTCTTGTTTTCCTGCCACCAGTAAAATATTGTATAGATATTTATTCTTCTTTGACTGTCCTTCAGGGACAAGTCCAAAACAATAGAGCTTTACTGTCTAGAGGTAAGTGATTCCTTAAGATTTCCTGAACTAATTTGTGTATTTCCTGGTGGGTTTGCGTGAAGACATGGTAATACCCAAACGCAGCACTGGGAGGCTTCTCTTTGGTGTTCAAGGATTTATATATAACAAAAACAACAAAACCTGACATAAACTAAACATACACTTTAAACATGCACTTCACCACGTACATGAATGCTTTCTCTAAACTTCATAAATGGTTTGGCTACTTAAGCCCAAACCAAACCTGACAACAATATACATGAAACCTCCAAACAATTCCTGACATTACTAAAACAACTGTTCCAAACAAACAATTATCCCACGAAGACTGAGTGAAGGAGAGGGGTATATATATTACGGACTAATAATGAACACAGGTGACTGTGGTGACACTGATTACCCAACACCAGACAACAGCAGGGAAAGGGAAAGAGACAGACAAGACCTCACATTTCCTCCCAGTAAGCCTTGATAGGTCCCAGAAAATATGGTAGTGATCTGCATCAGTATTTCCACACTTTCTCTTACAAGCTGTCGAATTACCTTCGAAGTTGAAATTTTGGTAAGGTGTTCTATCTGATCAGGCTTTTCCAGCCAAACTCTCTCCTATTTAGTGAACTGCTATATTTCCACTGGTATTTCCAAATGTTTGTCCATTCTCTTCAGTTATTTCTGTTATTTTTGAGATAATATCCCATTCTCATTTCAGTCGTATGCCTTTTTAAATCACTCCAATAGCTGGTTACCTAAGTCTGATACATGTTTTATCTTTTCACTAACATAATGCTGTACTCAGCTGTTACTCAGCTGTAAGTAATGATAAAAATTGTTTGTTTGTAATGAAAATTTCTCTTTGATCATTTCAAAACCAAGTTGCGTGTTGTCATTTATTATCTTACATAAAATCGTTAATCCTTTTTTTTGCCCAATCCTTGAATCTAATTTATTTGGGGTAAACTGTGTATCATATGCACACCACCTAAGTATCGTAACATTCTCTTCTGATTCATATTTTGTTATTATCGTTTCCCAAATTTTGAAAATCAGCTTAATCCATGGGTTTTCTTTATTTTTTAAATAGTCATGTAGACTACTGTTGCCTCTCAATGTGGGGATAGATGTCAGACATTCTTCAATGTTTTTTCATTGTGCTTCATATGCTAGGTTACACCAGTATATAATGGGTTTTTATTGTGCTGCCCAATAATAGTCTCTGAGGGAATGAGGACCCCATTTTGTCCTTTTGAGTTTTAAATCAGATCCTAGGCCTTTTACCTTGCCATATACACTGGAGATCAAAATTAGAGAACAACTCATAAAAAATGGAATAATTCTGAAATAATACCATCTTCACTGTTCCATATCTGGTCTATATCATTGTACTACAACACCTTTTTTCACAAAATGACTAAAGGTATTTCGCAAAAAAAATATTTTCCAGAAAATGCACTGATCAAAATTAGAGAACACAAGTGATCAAAATAAGAGAACAACCATGACTTTGTCCTGGAAAAAAAAATCTGAAGGTTACAACAGTCAGCAATTAATAAGAAGTATACAGGCCTCTGCTGTGAATGACTTCAGCACATCTGCGGCCGCAGGATAGCACTAGTCTCTCACACTGCTCTGGTGTGATTTTGGTCCATTCTTCTTCCAGTCTCCTCCACAGTTCGGTGATTGTAGAGGGTTTCTTGGCCATAACTTTGTCACCTAGGTTTTTCCAGAGGTTCTCTATTGGATTGAGATCAGGACTCTGGGCAGGCCATGCCATTAATTCAATGTTTTGACCTTCAAGGAAATTCTTTACCCGTTTTGCTGTGTGACACGGGGCATTGTCCTGCATGAAGATAGCAGGCTGATTGGGCGATGAACGCAAGTGAGGAACCATGTGCTGTTGAAGAAGGTTCTGATACACATTTGCATTCACTCGGCCATGTAGCTGTACAAGAGGCCCAACTCCTGCTGCAGAAAACATCCCCCAAACCATGACACTTCCTCCTCCACCTTTCACTGACTTTTTAACACACTTTGGGTTTAGTCT
The DNA here is from genome assembly GCA_016785265.1 of Paraplagusia blochii. Taxonomy (NCBI): domain Eukaryota; kingdom Metazoa; phylum Chordata; class Actinopteri; order Pleuronectiformes; family Cynoglossidae; genus Paraplagusia; species Paraplagusia blochii. The sequence goes on from JAFBJS010000190.1 coordinate 182,599, forward strand.
TTCTCCAATGTGTCGCTGAACATAATGCTTCCCATCAGACCCAAATAAATAAAATTTGCTTTCATCACTGAAGTGAACTCTGGACCAGTTCTCCTCAGTCCACACAACATGCTCCTCAGCAAAGCTCAGTCTAGCTTTTTGATTTTTTCGGCTAATAAGAGGTTTGGTCCCTGCAGTGTGGGCCTTCAGTCCAAATGCTGTTAAACAGCGAGACACTGTATGGCGAGACAGATCCTTACCATGTTCAGCACTGAAATGGTGAGCAATTCCAGCTGCAGTGTGGAAACGATTACCCATTGACATCCTGCGCAGTGACCTGTCCTCTCTTGCATCTGTCTTTCGTGGATGACCAGCCTTCTTGGGCGACTTGAATGAGTTTGTAGTTTTGTAAAGATTCAATATTCTTGAAATCACAGATTTGGAACGACCAACTTGTCTTGCTATGGCTGATAGGGTCATCCCGTTGGTTTTCATCTGGACAACCTGCTGCCGGAGGCCTTCAGTCACTTTAGAACAGCCCACCATCTTGCAAAGTCAGTGAAACTAGCAGTTAGAATGCCAGTTAAATAAGGGTTGACAGATAATCAAGGAAATTAGCACCATGTGCTTGATAAGCACCATTAAGTGGGAGGCACCTGAAAGTGTTCTCTAATTTTGATCAGTGCATTTTCTGGAAAATATTTTTTTTGCGAAATACCTTTAGTCATTTTGTGAAAAAAAGTGTTGTAGTACAATGATATAGACACAATAAAATGTCATTTAGCTGTGGAACAGTGAAGATGGTATTATTTCAGAATTATTCCATTTTTTATGAGTTGTTCTCTAATTTTGATCTCCAGTGTATATCTGGATATTATTTTATCCCATTCGTTAAATTGTTTTTGTCCAATTACTATTGGAATAATTTGAATAGATAATGATAGAATAGATAGAATAAATAGAATAGAAAAGATAGAATAGATAAAGTAATTGCAGTAGAATATTAATTTTGACAGAATCTATTCTAGAACTAAAACTAAGATATGGGACTAAATTCCATCTTTCTGTGTTCTCTTTAATATTCTGTTGTAGTAGGTAAATGATTATATTGTAGTATTTCTATTAAGTCCTTGGGTATAATGACTCCCAAATAGTTTAAATATTCTCTTTGCCATTCTAGGTTGTATTTGCTCTTAATTCTATCTGTTGGACTGTAATGATATTTAAGCAGCTGTGTTTTATTTATGAATTTTATTAATATTCATTTATTAATTTGTATCATGCTACTCGACCAAAATATTCAAATGAGTTAATTCGCTTGGGGAGAGTGCTTGTGGGTTGACCAAGAAAAACCAAGATATAATTTGCATAGCAGGGCAATTTGTGCTCCTTCCCTCGTATTTCAATGCCTTTTATTTCTTTGTTTTGTCTTACACATGGAATATATGGTTCTAAATATAAAGCAAATAATAATGGTGAGCATGCACATCCCTGATTTGTTCCTCTTTCTAAAGTTAAACTATTTGATAGACAACCACTCACCTTAATTCCAGCGGTTGGTTTATTATACAGTGCCTGTATTGTTTTGATTAAAAAAAATCCAATTCACTCAAAGTCAGGCAATGACTTTTTCATTTGTGGCCTTTTCATGACTTAAAACTACTACTCTTTGCTGCTCAACGCCTGACTGTGCTTCTGTTGTTTAAGTCTCTACAGCCCCCCATTTGTAATGACTGCGGTGGTGTATCTGTCTGTCGTTGTTGAACTCAAGCTAAAGATGTATTTCTGAAAAAAAAATCATAGGAATTGTCCCTCATTCAGGTCTGTGTGTGTTATTGGAGCAGAAAGCTGTTTGTCAGGCCAGATCAGTCACACTCACAGTGGTATGTGGAGTGTATGTTGGTAATGTCAAGCTGGAACGTCACTTTAAGTAAGTAAGCGGAGGGTTAAAACAGGTCTGAGAGACTGAACCTACTGCAACAGCCTCATCTACAGAGGGCAGGGACCTGGGGCAAAGGTGTGGGTTCTGAATATGTGTCTGAGCCACCCCTCCCACCCGGCAGTCCCTCGGCTCAGCAGAATTCCTGTCATCTGAGAATAATATGCAGCATAAGTACTGTAAGGGTTAAGAGTAGAGATGACTCTGAGGGGCGGGGCCTTAGTCAGGAGCCAAGGATCCTGGGAGTTCTGTTGCACTCACTCACTCACTCATTTGTGGCCTCACTCAGGTAACTTTTACAATTTAGGACTGCATGGTCCTGGTTCTAACACCAGCTGTCTGATGGTTGTGGTCCTGGTTCTTCATTGGATTTAGTCAAGGTTGAGAAGCAGCTGACGAGCAGGTGAACCCTGGACAGGCTTTATCAATCTGGACACTCGGGCCTGGGTGTTTCCTATGACATGATGACTGTTGGATTTTATAGCAGAAGGAAGTGACTAGGGCAAGATTACAGTGGAACATGACTTCCTGTCTGTCTTACACCTGTCTGTTTCACACCTGCTGGGAGAAGTGAGGACTCTGACTTCACCTTCACCATAACTCATGCAAAAATGCCAAAGTCTCAGGAGCAGAGCCTGGACGATGATGCTGTCTTCCTGAAGGTGACTGAATCTTCTCCAGATTTCCTCTACTGTGAGAACCAGCGACAGGCAGTGGAGAGACTCATGAATGCTGGCCCAGAGGCCTTCTATGGCTCTGTGGGCTCTGAGCGCCACGCTTGTTTCCTGTCCCCAGAAGAGGTCAGACAGATCAGCAGCTGGACACAGGACTACCACTGCAGCCAGCCACAGCTGCATTTGGACGAGGCCCAGGCTGAGGAGGGCAGCAGCAAGGATCAACTCTGCTCCACCTACTTCCCCAGCCCTTCCGATACCCCCGCCCCTGACCTGGACCTGGGCTGGCCCGAAAAGGCCCTGTGGGTGACAGCAGGCTGTGCTGCCATCCACACCAACCCTCCTGCAGAGGGAGAACCTCACATCAGGGAAATCATTCGACACCAACTGCAGTCAGCCTCTCAGGTAGGTAGACATCAGCCATGAAGTGGCTCAGGATAGGAGATAATGCGAAATAATAAAAAAAAGAAGCAAAGATTCCAAATGAGGACCTTTTCTTCTAATTCTTTTCTTCTCTGTAATCCATGTCCTGGTCTCAGACCAAGAACCAGTTCTTCCTTAAACAACTAGTTTAGAGCCCTCTCTCCTTCTCCTTAGACTGGACACCTGGAAGGAGTGAAGTCATTCAAACAATCATGTATATGTGTGTGAACATTGTGTGTGTTCTATCTTGGGGACTTCTACCTTATTTGCATTCCGATATCTATGTTTCCAGGTGGGTAAATATTACCCCCTCCTCCTACATGTAACTATTGTTTGTGACATAACTGAGAGGTCAAAACATCTGTGACCTCACATGGACCGCACCCCTCTTCCGTCTGCTCATGTGACCACAGACAGTCAGTTGCTCAGGTCGGGCAGTGACTTCCTGTGTCTTATTTCCAGGTCATTGCCATTGTCACTGACAGACTGACAGATGGCACCATAATAGAAGATCTACACAGTGCTGCATCCCGGTCCATTCCGGTCTACATCATCCTGAACCAACGGTCTCTGCACAAGAACTTCACCCTGAACAAACTCAGGCATCCAGTCAGTCTCCTCCTCTACCTCTTTCCTTCAAACTTCTTCTAATCCATTCAGTTTGGACTCCAGATAAATGACTTGAGTAACTGATTGGAGGAAGTCCTTACTGCTGCTAAGTCACAGCACACACTGTTGTGGTTTAGGTGGTGTATTTTCCCAAACTTACCTCTGACTCGCCTAATTATTTGTCTTACATAGAACATGCGAGTCAGATGTCTCGGCGGCAAATCTTTCTGCTCCAGAACTGGGAAGATGGTTGCAGGAGAGATGAAGGACAGATTCCTATTGGTGGATTTGGAGACGGTGATTCACGGGAGCTACAGGTGTGTAAGTCCACATGCTTTAAATATTTGTCTGCTACATGGACAAAGATGCAACTAGGAGTGACACAACAGGCCTTCCCTGTTCTCCACAGCCTCACGTGGACGGACGCTCACCTGCATCGACAGTTAATTACCGTACTTACAGGCCCCATCGTTGAGTCCTTCGACCGGGAGTTTAGGATTCTTTTTGCTGCGTCGCTTCCTGTGGCAGACACATTCAGAGTGACAGGTTCTCATGAAGATGTCAAGCAGCAGCTGAAAGATTTGTCGGAGTTCCGCCTCCACAAACAACTGCCTCTGGAGTCGGAGCTGATCAGCCCTCCCTCACCCCCTCCTGACTCCCACCTGGACTGGGAGGCCATGGGTGTACTGCAGAGAGAGTCCATTCCTGAGAGTCCTCTGGGATGCCATGATGACTTCCTGTTCAAGGAGATGCCACTCAACCTGTTGCTTGATTATAACAAACCCACCAATTGTTTCAACCACAACATGCCCCTCCTGGTGGACAGAAAATTGTATATGAGATTTTGGAAATTTCCAGTTAGCTCTAAATCAGTGACTTGTTGTTTTAAGGTTATGTATTGACTGACTTTTCTGCTTTTTTGCACAGGGTTTTTGAAACCTCTTTACCAGTTGCCAGATCTGGCCCAGAAAAAACAGTGTTCAAGTGAGTCTGCCACGGTCTCTGGTCTCGGTGGTGTCAACTCCAGGGTTTTCCTCCTGGACTAAATCCAATCCCAGTCAGGAAGGTTGGCTCTTACCAGTGGACTGACCACCAAAAACGAATGTTTATGAGAGGCTGGTACAGTGGTGCAATAGAATTTGGGTGGGGTCCTTGAGACTGCTGCCCCTGTGGGTGAAAGACATTCTGTAGAGGAGTTGTCACAATATTGACTAAGAGACCAGATTATCTCGGCTGGTTTTCAGGGTCAGGTCTATTCGTCTTCCTCCTCTTCTCTGTCCCCTGTTCTCAGGGGCAGCAGTCTCTACCACTGCCAACCAGATCTCGCTGCTCCATACTGTCAACGTTCCAATGTGTGGTGAGCTCACTGGAAGTGGTGTAGGTTGGGATGATGCACCTCACTGAGATCCTAGGATCCTAGATCTTAGGTTAAGGACTGCCAAGGGAAAATGAGACACTTCAATTTGAATGTCTTTATAAAATATTTTCTTCAGATCAAGGCTCAGATGATCAAAGATGAAAATAATGATCCAGTTTGGAAAAAAGCCTTGGAAATTAAGTAAAGAAATCACTGACATGGGAATTTGTTGGTTTAGCGATCAGCATGCCTGCATTAAGAGCAGGGAGTCCTTGGTTTGATTCCCTAAGGGAACACATAGTTGATAATGTTTACCATTCTATGCTAGTCCCTTTGGATGAAATAGTCTGAAAAAAAAGTTGCTTAATGTTCAAACACATACAACACCCTAGAGCAGGGGTGGGCAAACTTTTTGACCTGCGGGCCACAATTTCTCCTAAAATTGGACACGGGACGGAGTCAAGAGCAGAGAGATGGAGCGTTCGTGTAAGCTAAGATAAATGGCTAGTAAAAGTCATGTATCAAACCCAAAATACTAAATTTCTAATAGCCTATTATGTCATCTACTGGGAAAATGCCGGCATTGTAGGGAAAAGTCGGAAGTTTAATTATAGTATAAATAAATTATTTAATTTGGACAGGGATGGCAGGCCGCATTAAAAGGCTCAATGGGCCGCATGTGGCCCCCGGGCCTTAGTTTGCCCACCCCTGCCCTAGAGGATGGTTTCCATTACTATACATGTGTATTCTATTGTATAACATACTAGTTCTTTTCATCATTTCATGAATTTATATATTTTTCTCACAGCAACACCCGAGTGACATCAACAGAACTGACCCCAGAGAGAATGAGAAGGTAACAAGTTGAATAAAAAAAGTTTTGGGCTTTTTTTATTTTGTTAACCCTTAGTGTGGGCGGCACTTAGTGGTTAAGTAAGCAGACTTGGGTCGGCAAGGCTTTGGGTTCTAATTCACCAGCTGCCAGGTTGCCACTGATGTGCTCTGTTGCCCACTGAAAGCGACAGCTTTGGACCATTTTGAACCACAGTCAAGCAGATAAAGATGAACAAGTGATTGAATGATTTATCCCTAACTTTGGTTCTCTCTGAAGAGTGGACCGCATGTTGGAGAAACACATTTCCAGGCAACTCTCAGAAAATCCCGCCAATGTCGACGAGCGACTGATGCTGAGAGCAAATGACAGAATGCTGGTCACATCCTCACTCACCAATGAACAAGAGCAGCAGAGGAGGTCAGAGATCAGGGTCACAGAGGAGACTCTCACCAGAGTCGAGAACGCCCCAACTTCAAGAGTAGGTTTAGCACTGGAGGTCAGGGGTTTTGACTCTAGCACAACCTGAACCTGAACCATTCTCCTCCTCATCTGACAGCCCATTATCCTGAAAATGCCACATTTGGAGTGCTCCAGCTCCCTGAGTGACAACATGAAGGAGCTGCAGCCTCAGCTCAGCTCTGGACGGCTGCCGCAGAAAGGAGTGACTGTGGCCATGTCTGAGCTGAGCCAATCCATGAAGAACTTGAGTGTTCACCAGTCAGATCCTGATGACAGAGATGTCGGTGTGCCCAAGCGGAGAGCCATTGTGAGTAAGCAAAAGAAAGTGAGGTCACCTGTCCACATTTAAAAAAATGCTCATAATTAAGTTTAATTTCAGAGCTGATTTCTGGACATTTTGCATGGTTTTATTGACAGTGACAAAAATCTACTCCGTTCCTACATCACTAGCAATAACATTGTACTGACGAATACAGTGCTTTTAGTCATTGCATGGTTTTGTGTTCATTGTTTCCCCCAGGTGATAAACCTTTAGTGGAACAAGGCATTAAGATGAACACGGAATTGAAGAAAACAGCGGAGTGGTCTAATAATTTTTTCCATGACTGTAGTCAACTGTTAGCTACAGTTGGCTAATGTTTAGCCTTGGATACCTGGCATATTAATCACTTACATTATATAATTATCTAACCTGCTGTAGATCCAAAATTTTTTGTAGAATGTTGACTTCTGCTGTTTATTCCTCCCTCTGTACCGCAGCAGTGCTACGACCCTGAGTACATGACGCCGGCATTTGCTCTGATGAAGAAGAGGAATGATGACTTAAAATCTGCGCTATTCAGAAGTCCCACGAACATCCTGCCGAGGGATAGACCCCGAACCTCCGCTCTGGGCCTCAACATGCAGTGGAGGAGGTCACTGGCTGAGAGGGACCTGGAGCTGGAGTGAATCGGAGGAAGAAAAAGAAGAGAAGCTCCTCTTCCAGGAGTGAAGACAGCAGTCAGTATGATATAGTACTGTACCCTACATACTGTACTGTAGTGTTCAGTACTGTACTGTTTTGTTCTTTACTCTATAGTACTTTATCATACTTTACTGTACAGTACTGTTTTCTAACATAATGCAGGAACTGTACAAAAGTGACCCTATGCAGTGTTAATTACCACAGATAAGCAGGACAGCTAACACCGTTTGTGTTAGCTGTGTGTTTTTGTTTGTGTCTGTGGTCGGTGTTTGGTTGTAGGGCTGCCCATGTTTTAAGTGCATAGCGTCTGAAGTTGAGTTCCTATGTGAGTTCTTGTGTGAATTAAATATTATCCTTCTGCTGCTGACACTGACTTATGACTGGAGGAGAGTTTGAGACAAAATGTGGCACGATCTCATATATAACATCTGCTCACTAACGCCCTTGTCTGTGACCAATGGTACTGACAGGTTTACTGATTACAGGCTTCACATATTTAACGTAAAATATATATTAGTGTATTCTAAAAATATTTTGTAGCAAAAACACAAACGAACGTTAGAGTACAAACACTGCTTCCTCTCTCCCCGGGACATCTGTGCTGTGATTTTTTCCAAGCTCTAAACCAGAGGTCTCTAACTGGCGGACCGCGGTCCGTGTCCGGACCCAGGGGTAATCCTGTACGGACCCAGATCTATAATCCATTTATACGGCAGATGAATTTAACGGGATGTTTACGACCAAAGCCATTGGAAACACAGGAAAAGCTGCGCCGGTATCAGGAAATAAACTGACCAATCGTGTACAGGTTAAATTATCCCACGTGGTGCTTTTCAGCCAATCAACTCTCGGTATTCTCGGCAGTTAACAGCGGCAGGCAGAGTAAGAGGGAGAGAAACAGCCGCCACAGAGAGAGAGAGAGTCAAGGGAGACAAGGGAAGCGGGTTCAGAGAAACTGAAAGTGTTTAATTATTAATTGTTGATTTGTTATGATTTGTATTGTTAAAGTGGTTGAGATTGTTCTGACAAGAAAAATTATATAAGCTGTTGCTACACCTTATTTCTCTTAAGTTAAGAGCTTTATTTGAAGATGTTAATACTACTACAACATATAACACTCTGGCAAGTTGGACATGATGCTCCGGACCTTTATTTGAATATTTTTTTTCTGACTGGACTTCTTGGCGTTTTAGTTGAATACCCCTGCTCTAAACCCTAATGTTTGGATGGAAACAGAAGAGAGAAACGATGACGTTTTTTGGAAACGGTGCAAGTGACTGGGCAGTCATCCTCCCATACAGTAGGTGGCAGTAGAGACAGCTTCCTGTGGACCGCCGACTTCACTTCATTGGCGCAGAAGTGATCCTGGAAATGCGTGGTCCTTGTACGAGGTGGTCCGATGAGCGTCGTGTTTGTTAGAGATTTTCTTTAAAACTTTATTTTCACCAGACTTTTCTTAGATCCGTTGAAGAAGAACATCTTTGGAACATTTGCCATGGTTCGAATCCAGAGGTAAGTGTTGGTTTAGTATCCGCAGCTTCACGACAGAGTCTCCGGCTCAGCTCGATCTTCTCCGTAGGTCCAGACCGAGCCGAAGACCCAGGACGTCGGAGCGTGTCGACCAGGACGATCCCGATTCCTTTTCCAAAATGCCTGTTCCGGACAAGGTAAAAAAAAAACGAGCCCTGCTTTGGTTTATTTAGGTGTTCATAAAATGTTTAGTTAATGTATGGAGGGAAACGTAACAAATGTAGTCAGAATTGTTAAGTTTTTATGGATTTAATGTTGCAAGAAATATTTGCCCAATTTTTTTGGAACCATACCGATATGCGAGGTGGTTTGGTCGAGATAAGCTCAGTGTGTGAACAATATTAACATTCACTGATTATTCTAATTATACTTAGAAAGGAGGACAATTTACTTTGTTCTGATATCAGATAGGCTGATACCAGTGTTGTCCAAACAATTTCTGAAAATAAACGGTACTATCAGTTCTGGTCATGTTTGTTTATTCATTTTTACAGACCACTGTAAGAGGAGGTGGGAAATACAGCCACCTAGTAACTTCTTAGATATGCAGTTTCCTACCCCAGAACTGTTAAGAGCAGACATTATAAGGGTTTCTTACAGAAATTAGGTTAGGTTTTATTGGTTTTCCCTTCTTGTTAAATCCTGTGGTGATTCCGACTGATCTTCTCCACAGGAGTCAGCAGAGTTCACCAGGGACCAGGTGGACCAGTTCCATGACCACAAGATCTCAGTGTGTGAAGCTGACCTGTCTGTCTTGCCTTTCTGTCTGTGTCCATCAGTCAAAACAGTCAAAGAGTTTGTTTTCCTCTGCCCTAGGAACTTCTGGCTTGTGGTGTTCAGATGGACAGTGATGACGAGGATGTTGGTGAAGAGGTGTTTCTTGACTTGAGTTTGAACATTGTCTGAAAACTTGTCTGGACCAGGAATTAATGCATTTGTCTTTGTTTGGCAGGAGGAGGTGATGGCTCTGGATGACTCTGGGGAGGAAGAGGAGGTGCAGGAAGAGGAAGAAGGGAAGGACATGGAGAGTGATCTAGAGAACAAAATAAATGAAGGTGAATACAGCCCTTCTCTCAGCCCTCTGAGCTCTTTATTCCCGTCTTTAAGGAAACAATTTTTTTCTGTTGAACTAAAACATTTTATTTTCAGATATTCCAAATGAGCTGGCTTGGGGCTGGAAGAAGAAAATGTTCTACAACTCTGACTATGTTCAAACCAGTAGGTGCTCCTTGACATCCAGTGATGTGATTGCTCTGACTGCCCAGTTGTCCAGAGCTGTGTTGTGAGCTGTGTTGTTACAGGGGGAAAGAAGGTGGAAGTGCTGGAAGCTGAGGAGCAGGAGGAGGAAGAGGAGGCCAGGAACATCCAGCAGCGTCTGGCTTCCAACCTGACAGAGGACGACTATGACCTCAGTTTTCTCCAGGTCTTCTTCATCCCACCACTTTTGACCTTTTCTTTACCTTGTATCATCCCCTCAGCTGATCTGTTGTGCATCGTCCACAGGAGTTCACTACAGCAGCAGGTGAAGGTGAAGAGAAGGCCCCGGCTAGAGAGGAGAAGATCATTAAAGACCTGCAGCAAATGCCCAGGAAGGAGAAAATGAAACTGCTAAAGAAAGAATCTCCGGAGCTGCTGGAGCTGATCGAGGACTTTAAGACCAAGGTAAGACTTGGACCGACAGACCTCAGGAGAACTTCCAGCTGTGACTGGGACATAACATGACCCCTCTATTGCAGCTGACTGAGCTGAAGGATGAGCTGCAGCCTCTGGTTCAAACGTTGGAGGATGGAAAGATCCCAGAAGGAAAAGTCAGTCGGCTTTCATATTTTTTACTCGTGTATATATAAACACTCTCTCCCTTGTAAAAATAAGCAGCCACAAGTGTGGCTGTGTACAGCCCACCTCACCACTATTGTACTGTTCTTATACATATCCTTTAGCAATCTAAAGTACTTCTCTGCCACTCCTGACTTCCTCATACAAAATCGCAATTCTTTCCCTGGCACCCTGTCATAGGCCTTTTCTAAATCTACAAAAACACAATGCAGCTCTTTCTGACCCTCTCTGTACTTCACCATCCTCAAGGCAAATATTGCATCTGTGGTACCCTTTGTCAGCATAAAACCATACTGTTGTTTGCAAATCTCTACCTCTTTCCTCAAGTCCCAAATCTTTATCATGTGGCTCATCATCTCTGTAAATGTTACAACTCTGCACATCTCCCTTACTGTAAATTGGCAAAAGAACACTTTTTCCCTACTCATCAGGCAACTTGTCTGTCTCTAAAATTCTATTTAACAACCTAGTCACAAAATTTACCGCTACCTCCCCTAAGCACTTTCATACTTACATGGGTATGTCATCAGCAAAAACTGCTTTTCCACTCTTCATCCTTTTCAGGGTTTTTCTAACGCCATCCTCTCTAATATGATCTACCTTCTCCTTGTTAGAATCTGGCTCCTCATTCCTTTGCGCCCTATCATTTTCCTCATTCAACAACCCCTCAAAGTACTCATTCCATCTTCCTGGCAAACCTTACTCACTGGTAATGACATTTCCATTAATGTACATTTCCTTAATCAACCTCACATCCTTCTCAGATTTATTCCTCTGCCTTGCCAATCTGTATAACTACTTTTCTTCTTCCTTTGGGTCTAACCTCCCATACAACCCCTCATATGACTTTTGTTTGGCCCTGGCAACTTTCCTCTGTACTTCCCTTGCCATCTCTCTTTACACCATTCTATTCTCTCTCTGTTCTGTCGCTATTCCATCTCTTCATTGCTAATCACTTTCTCTGAACATTGTACTGAACCTCATCATTCCACCACCAGGCCTCTTTGTCCTCTTTTCTCTGTCCAGAGGACATACCTAACACCTTCCTACCTGTCTCCCATATCACTCTAGCTGTGGTATCCCAATCATCTGGAAATTCTCTACTACAGCCCAGAACTTCACTCTCTTCCTTTTTGAAGTCTTCACAACATTACTCTTTCCTTAATTTCTACCACTTGATCTTCTGTTTTTCACCCTCTCCCCTCTTCTCACCTCCATTGTCAACTTGCACACTATCATTCTATACTGTTCGGCTATCTGGACTTGGCACGCACGCTTTTTTTTTTGGATTTCTGATTATCACTGTTGTGAGACCAGTCTCAATGTATAGTTTAGTGACACTATCAATAAGCAGAATGTGGTCATTAGTGGGATAACACAGGAAGGTTTGGAGAAAAAGCTAGATTAGGATCTTTTGGACATGGTCATGGGAGTAACCATAAATATATTAGAAGAATGCTAGAGATGGAGACAAAGAGGAGATTCATGGATGCACTGAGGGAGGACAGGGAGGTAGTTGGAGTTGTAGAAGATACAGAGGACAGGGTGAGATAGAAAATGCTGATTCACTGGCCACCCCTAAATTTTTTGGAATTTATGAATCGATTTTAAATTGTTACTGCTTAAATCTACATTTAATTCAAAATTTGTATTTTTATTTTATTGCAGCTATTTTTATATATACTGTATATGTATCATTACTTCTTCTGGAAATGAGGGTGCTGCCCCGCTGGTGGAACGTGTTGGAGGTGGTGGAGATGAATTACAAGTTTCAATGTTACATCTTATAACATTAGTTGTAGCTGTTCAGATTGACCTCAGCTAACATGGTGTCACCAAACTAACGTTAAAACCTGCTGTTGTTCTTTGAAGGGCGCTAACTACCTGAGGACCAAACAACAGCTCTACCTTAAGTGAGTGCAGTTCATTTGTCACATGAGCGGAGCCTTGTCATTGTTGCTATTGTTGTGTTGAAGATTAGTCCTCACCTACGGTTCTTTTCTGACAGTTACTGTACCAACATCAGCTTCTATCTGGTGCTGAAGGCCAAGCGACTCCCTGCTCATAACCACCCTGTGATCGAGAGACTGCTCATCTACAGGAACGTAAGTGCACCATAAACAGGACCACGCCAATGGAATCTAACATACGTCACTGACTCGGACCTGTTGGCCAGCAGCTCATCAACGGCCTTGCAGCAGTGGATACCAGACTCACACCAGAGTTCCGCAGGTTACTTGCTGAAGAAGGAAACACCAAAGAGGCGGCAGGGGCCAAGAAAGGTCAAATGTCTAGTAGGAAGGAGAAGGTATGTTAGTTTTAACTTCTGTCTCTGCTGCAGTTAACTCTGACTGCTTTTTCTGTGGCTCTGTCAATGCAATCACTGGGACTGTCTAATTAATTTCTGTTGGAAAAAGGGTTCAAGTCAAATCATCCTTGATGCTGAGAAAGACTCGGACTTGGACCTTGATGAGGAAGCAGCTTTGCGTTTTTACAAAGAAGCAGAGAAGCGCGTGATATTGAAGAGAAATAACAAAAACCCAGAGGCTCTGGAGTGAGTCCGAGTTAAGAGCATTTCAGTCTTACGGGTTTAGTTTGCCACTTAACTCCAATGACCTTTTCACAGGCCTGAAGATGGGTATGATGATGACGAGGAGCTAACCCCAGAGGCAAAGAGAGGAATCACCTACCAGGTACAAAGATGTAGATGGGTCTTCATGTTGTAGAGAAATGAAATGTTTTCTGTGTGTTCTGGGGGTCTGCAACTGGAGACACTAGTACTGTTGTTATCACATTTTCGTTTCGCTGTAGTTCCCCATCATTCCAGGAGGTTATGATTTAAATAGGCTTTATGGGTAGTAAATCTGTGATATTAGGGAGGCACCTGCTGGACAGAATTTGACTTCCAATGCATAGACAGCATAAAATCAGAGTATTTAACTAGCAGGTGTATTCTTGGTGATTTGCTTTAAAAATGTTCTTCATGTTCATTCGCCGTCCTTTTCACAGATGGCCAAGAACAAAGGTCTGACCCCGAAGAGGAAGAAGATTGACCGCAACCCCAGAGTCAAGCACAGAGAGAAGTACAGACGAGCCAAGATCCGTAGAAAGGGACAGGTTGGTTTTCTGGAACAAGCCATAGTAATTAAAATTATTATGGTGATAACTGTTGTTCATTGTCTGTTCTAATTTCATCACACATCTTTGTCTATAGGTTCAACAGGTGCGTTGTGAGGAGACCAAGTACAGTGGCGAGCTTTCTGGTATTCGTGCTGGCGTCAAGAAAAGTGTCAAACTTCACTGACCAGTATTTTATTAGAGTGGCCAAACTGATGTAACAGTGTTCTAAACAGAGTTCTTGACACCTTAAATAATCATATCAATTATTTCATATAACATAATATTAATAGTAAAGTTGGATAAGGAGGAAAAAAATCTGGTGAATTTCTGGAACTTTCCATAGTATGCTGCAGAATTTTATTTCACTCGTCTACAACCACAACTATTTTGGTTTTGCCATCAGCAAGCATCCATGCCACATTCAATAAAAAAAAACAGATTTATCAACAGAACTTTATTTGTAATTCTTCAACAGGGAACAATCAATTATTTTAAGGAACTCCAAACTTTTTGCATAAACCTTTCAGTCAGAGGATTGGTAACAGTGTGGCAGGTGGGTGAAGGGGAAATATGTTGGTAAATAATGACAACTATATGGCCTCTTCATAAATTTCCTCTTTTGCGTTGGGTTTTAGTATGCTTTTAAATATGGAAATTTAACATAATCTACAATGGAAAATTCCCAGCTTATAAAATTGCTGGAATTTTGCAACCCTAACCCCTAAATAATCATTTGGAACAAAAAAACAAACACTTTGAATTATAAAACCTGGCAGCTGTGTCAAATTTTTCCTCATGGTGCCACCTGTTAGTGGGAACCATATCAAAACAATGGAAATGATTTTGCTCACAGCGGTCCTTAGAAACTTAATGCAGCAGACTGAACACAGGGAAGACTGTGGACAGCAATAGTGCCATTATGGGACATGGTACTTGGCAACAGAACTTCAGGACACTCTGGAGACTCTGCATCTTACTTCCTACCAGGTCAGCTAATCAGACAGAAATCAACTTCATGTCACGATGGAGGAGAACTCCGGGGTGAAATGTCTCAACTTATCTGTGGGTTGATAAACTTTTGGTGCGCAGATATCAGGGTGTCCACTATCCTCTTTTCGATCTCCACCCCAGTCTTCAATTCCTCCTCTGTGAGACTGAGCTCCATCTCAGTCTCAGGGGTCACCACCATCACATAACCTCGTCTGGAGTCCAGGATGTTGGCCACTACCACCTGGTGGTGGTACGTATCCAGAGCCCGTCGAGCTTTGTGCAGCAGGAGGGACGGATCTGTCTCCAGTTTGAAGGAAATTACAAAAGCCTGAGGAGCCCAGTTCTTCACCAGCGGCGACAGGACCTTTGGCACCATCTTCAGACTCAGCTGAAGAAGAGGAATAAAGAATCACACGTCAGGAAGTTATATAAGCTGGTTACACAGTGATTGGTACACAGTCAGGGCAAACCTAAGCTCAACATGCCACCAGTACTAGATTACACCAAAAGTCTGGTGAAGCCCACTCACTTGAAGAGGACCATTGGAGGACTGGATCTTATGTTCAGGCATCTCTGACGCCGGGATGTAGAAGTCTGACACGGCTGCAGCCAAGTAAAATATGGCCCTTGGTCCTGCAGAGGACACTGTTAGTAAGCCGGTTGGGCAAGCTCATGGCCTTTCCCTGACATGCGTTGTTAAACCACACCTATCCCATTCAGAGCCTGTGCTGCTGCCTTCAGGAGGTGCAGATACTCTGACAGTGTGCTGAACTCCACCGGTAGGAGGAGGCCACGTTCCTTCACCTCCTGATAACTTCTTAGAACCTTGTTGATTTCTGGAAGCTTCTCTTGGTCTACCACCACTTCCACAGAGGCGTTGTCACCGCGGAGCTGCAAGGCATCCATTATGGTCACTGTGGAGAAATGATGGGTGTAAGGATACAGGGAGCGGTGTCTGTGCAGGAAAACAACGGCGTATCCTGAGTCCATGAAGTACTCAGCCGAGGAAGCTCCTCGTCTGCCGCTGCTGAAGTTGTCCAGGAAGCGAACGGTGCGAGATTCCAAGGGAACCTTGGTGCCTCCTGATGTGATCAAAACTACTTTGCGACCCGCTTCATCGTGACACCGAGCAAATGTGGCCATCTTCGCTTTGACCTCCTCAACATGTGACGGAACGGCAAATTCTTCAGCTAACTTGCCATCGATGGAAGAAATTTTGGGTTCAGCCATGACCTAAGGAGATGGCGGGAGAGTGGAACTTTTAATATTAATGTACCCTTGACAACATGCATTCATTCATTCATTACCGACCACGTATGAAGTACCGCGTTGAACTAAATCATATTGCACCACATCATACCCTCCTGTGGATGGTGAGCCCACTGGAAGCCAACTGCCCCTAGCAGGATTTATACTATCCTAGGAGGTGAACCCTCGAGTTTCACATCATGACATCATCCGACGCAGCTAATTATATAGAACCTAAACCTGTCTTTGGACTGTTAAGTAAGGTAGATCGACCAAAGACACCTCAAATGGAAAGACCACCAGTGTTTATAAACCACTTCACCGTGATATAGCCCAGTCACAAGATGAGGCTTGGATGGCAAGGAAAACAACAGAGTCAAAGAACGACGATTAGATACCGTCAACAATTGATCTTCAGAGCTGGCGAAATACACTACATTCACACAATAGAGATGTCTTATATCAGCTTAATTACGTGACCATATTAATCAATATGAGTTTTTCCTCAGAAAGTGAAATTTTGAAAAAACCCACAATGGGTGGGTATTACAAATGTGTATATTACAAGAAAAAGAAAAAAAGTATACAATACAAACCAGTCTTATAATTTGGAGACAGTTGGCGCGCCAGGTTACAAAGCTAAACGGGCCGCATTAAGCCCCTGGGCTTTAGCTTGTCAGACATCTAAGTGGCCATTATTTTGTTTTTTTACTTATACTGTGGGTCTACTAACAAGTATGCGTTTAAGAGGAAGATCAGCTGCAGATATCCTGAACTGAAGACCAAGGCGAACAAAGACGAACGCTGTCTTCGTTTCTGCAGATACAATAGAGTAGTATAGCTGTCAGGACTCCATCTAGACAGTAACACATTAACACCGCCTGTGATTGAAGTAACAACGCGACGTTAACAAAACCAATAACACGCGAGAAAATGGTTCATATATATCATATATACTAAAGTAGTATATACTAAAGTAGACACATGTCAGGATCTTACCGAGATCGACGTAGAGTCGCAGCTTTACAACTTCTGCATTTCCGGAAACAGCGAGTTTCTTTTTTGTCGTTCTAAATTGCAATTTTAACTAATTAGCGCCTCCAAGTGGACATTGTAGGAAGGTTAACTGAGAACGGAGATTTTGATCAGAAACGCTGGGACGGCTGCGCGTCAGTGTCATTAATACCGAAACATTACGACATGACGGAAGATACACAAGTTTTCCATGAAGAAAATACGTGTGTTGTCATCACTGATGCATGACCAAAAATGTATACACTTACTTATAACTTGATGAAACTGGCTAACAATGTAATTGCTAAAATTGGCCTGCAAAAGGTGCTCTTGTCCTGCTGAATCAGTGAAAGGTTACGGGAAGGTTGTGAGAACAGCCACGATAGATTGATTAAGAGACACGCGCAATAGGCAGAAGACAGGAGGCACAGCTCGCAAAGATAAAAGTGATCTTCTAAAGAATTTCTTTAGAAGTGAGAAGAATGAACAGGATCAAATGTGAGGTCATTAAATTGTTGACACTGACAGGAAAGTTTGGAAAAAAGCTGGAGAAGCCAGGTTAAGTTGGTTTGGACATGTTAAGAGGAGGGACAAGATTGAAAACCCTGAAAAGTAGTTTATCAATCAACAAAACTCTACTTGTTTGTCAGTTTGATAATTAATGCCTGAAACATGAGGTGTGGTTCATCATGTCATGAGGAGACATTTATTTAGAGTCTATTTGTCTCTGCAGCACATAGACATATAGTTATTTCATGTCATAGTTATGCTATGTCATTATATAATTATGTCAAATTTCTACAGTTCTACAAAAAGCTGGTTATTGTGTATTTCCACAGATACTATGTAACAAAGCACTGCAGATGGAATAAAGAAAAACAATATGAAATGGACCAGGAGGATCCTGAAGACCAGGGATTTAGAAACGTGAACTACATGATTTAACAAAAAAAATGATGATCAAATTTAATCAATATATCTACTGATAACAGTATTAGACCACTGTACTGTACTTCACTATTTACTTTAATAAATCCCAGGGGCTTAGCCAGAACCCATAAAATGGATGGAGCAGACCTGGAGCAGATTGACTTAAAACTGACCTTATGATTATAATATATTATAATAACTTATAATGGGACCTTAATTTATAATTTATAATGTATGATAATTAGCTGCTGTTACGCTGCCACTGTTTTGCCACCCTGCCTGTCCGTCCTGGGTGAGGATCCCCTCGCTGTCGATCACCCTGAGGTTTCTTTCTTTTTTCCTGCCTGGGTTTTTGGGAGTTGTTCCTCAGCCGGTGCGAGGGTCTACAAGGGCAGGGGGTCATTGTCGTTATGACATTGCAAGCGCGGGCGGGCCTGACTGATAAGTAGCTACGCCAATGAAAAATCCACAGTGAAGAAGTTTAGATCATTTCAGAATAATTATTTTCTGACCAGCATGTGTCATCGGTATGTTGTCAATCCTTCTCTCGTTAACCCAGGGCATATTTTTTATTTCTGAATTTAGGTATTAACGACTTGCAGAGAACCCCCTTGATAAATCTAACATTAAACTCTCCTAACGAGACAGGTTCACAAGATATCAATCCATGGCCCATGTGTTGCAGGTTTGAAAGCTCCGCTATATAGGTATATATATATAAATGTACATTTGACTAGGACGTCAATGTTGTTGCCGACTCTCCACGGGGATCTGTGGATGGTTGGCGTTTGTTGTTCCTTTGACCTCCTCTCTGGGGCAGTAGTGAGTTCTGTCCTTATGCTGGCTCTGTTGTAGCAAAAACGGGTTTGCTTGTTCTAGAGAGCTGAATAACTGTTTATTCCATTCAGTCATAGTATGTATGTTCAACTACAACTCTACTGTCCTAAAAAAACAGGAACACTGACCTGCATTATTGTCCATCTGCCTAAATTTATTTCCTGTATTTACTCCATATGCAAAATATTTCATTTACAGTGAAATTAGGATCAAGTTCTTGTAATGCTGTTACTTTTTTATATTTGTTACATCTTGAGAGATTCTGGGTTCTGTTGCTAAATATTGTAATTAACACATTTTAATTTTGTTTGTCCAAACAGGGATAACAGGTTCAATCATAATGAGATTGTAGTCAACAAGGCTGTTATTTCTTTGTTACTGAAGGAAGACATTGGTTAATAAATGAACAGAAGGAAATAGTTAGGATCTACTAGAACTTATCAAACAGTCAATAATGGAGGAGTGGCCTTATTAAGGTTATTAACTAGATTCCATTTGTTCATGTTTTAGACTTTATTTAAAATATTTGGTTAAGTGAACTGACTCCTTTTTTCTTTTTGTGTGAACTGATTGTCCCACTGTGTCTCGAGGATTTGAACACGTACTAGTTTCTGTCGCAGGGTTGGTTAGGAGTAGTGGAAAGTAGTTCCGGGCGCTGTTATCCAAAAGCAGCGAGGGAGGAGTGGGGCAGAGACCCGGATGTTGGCACGGCAGCCAACAGAAGGCGAACGAAAGAAGGCGGAGAGAGACGCCGAGAACGAGACGCCGAGAAAGAGACGCCACAGCACCGCGGCTTACACCGGCGAAGCCTCGGCCACAGTAGCCCGAAGACAACGGGAAAACTGTGTGTAGAGAAAACGGACACGCCTGGTGGAGTCCCGGCGGCTGACGGAGAGGACTTTAACGGAAGGGGAGAAGGCACGGAAGGAGAAACTACCGTGAGGATTTTAGCAGGGAACCGCCGCCCGTCCGTCACAGCAGCAGTGTAAGTGAGCCACACGGGCATGGAAGTTACATCAAGGCCCATCTAGTATACGACTTCAGCGGTGAAGATGTGTTGGTTGACCCCGCCAGTGAATAGGCCCCTGTAGTCGGCGACCAGCCTACGGGGAGAGACGCTTTATTTCCCCTCCCAGAGAGCCACCGTCCTCGGTGTTATTCTACCCGTGTTGCTTGAACTCTCCAAGTTGACAGCTCTTGTATTAGCCTGTTAGCTCTGACGTGCAACCGGTGACAACTGACAGCGCAACTTTGACAGACAGGTAACCGCTCTGAGCGGGCGGCTGGTTGTAGCAGAGCTCAGTCTGCGCCCCCTCCTGGTCGGGGTAGCATCTCATTCGGGATTTGTTTGTTCGCTGTATGGGAAATATTATGCCTTAAGTCCAGCACTCGAGCTGCTATCGTTAGCTAGCTGTTTGGTATGGTGAGACGCGTGCGTGCGTGCGTGCGTGCGTGTGTCAGTCAGACAGACAGGGAGAGAGGGAGTATGAGACAGGGAGCTAGAGAGAGCTCCGCGCCGATTAGGCTTACAGCTGTTGCAGCCTGTTTTCTCAACTGTCACTCGTCTGTTTCAAAGGCGGCCGATAAATTCCTCCCGAGAAATAATGGTCCTCGGCAGAACTTGGACACACTGCTGCACTGTGCTTAGGTTGGGAAATCAACAAGTGCAGAACAGAACATGTTCAAGGCCGTTTGGTCGCTGGTTCCTTGTGGGTTCTGATGGATCTCTAATGGTTCGGGCTCTCTCGGGTTCTGTTTCTTAAGTCGAAGGCCGATGTTGATTTGTTAATCCGACCTTAGTCTGGACCATCAGGGCATTAGGACACGGAGCCCGGTACTGTTTTAGTGAATGGATGGGTGAACTGTTAATCTCACTCGTGTTGGTTCCGTGCAGTTATGGTTGTAAACATGTCTGATCTACATAATATAGTATAATTACGTAAAAGTAATAAAAATTCGAAAACACAATGCCAGTTTTACCAGATGTAATCTGCTGGAATCACTGATTAACCTTTTTTTTGGGGGGGGTGGGGCATACTGTCGTAAATCTGATTCTCATGCCAAAGTTATTTTATCATCTCACTGGAAACTGTGGATTTTGACTTGATGTTACAATGTGTTTCTTAGAGTGTTCTTGTGTTAGATAAATCCAACCCATTAGTTTGATGAAAAACTCTGAGATTTATTAACAGCTGAGTTTACTTAAGCTAACAGAGAGCCATATGTCTGATGGTAACATTCACTCTTAAGTGATCCTTATCCTTATCCTTTATTAAACCAGCAGGATATCCTTTACTTTGTGTTCGGAAGAAAAAAGCTAACAAAATTAAGTGGAGCAGGTGAGGCCCATAGTCAAAGGATAGACCTGGTTAGCTTCTTAATCACCCATTCTTTAAATAGCATGGCCAGATTCAAAACACAGCAGGCAGTGTTTACTGTGAAATGATGGGAATATGGTCCTTTGGTTGTGTTTAAGGTCTTGCTAAAGAACGACTGAACAAGTATCTTTCCTGAGTGTCATTTATTATTTGCCCATCTGTTGATTCAACCTCCTGCTCTACAGATTTCTCAAAAAGAGTTTGCTTGCACATGGATTTATGTTTCTAATATGTAATTAAGAGTATATGTTTTTTAACCAAAAACAGTGTTTCTATATTTTCTATATTACATTTGAGGTTAAATGTAAATAATTATTTATTTACTACTTTGGACTGTTCTGAAGTTTTCAAACAGCAGCGTTCTATTCAGTTATTTATTTTATTTTCATTTTTTGAGGTGATAAATATTGACATTGGCTCAGTCAGTGTGGGATGGTGGATAAGTGGTAAATAAACAGGACATGTTTTGGTTCTGATGTGCATGTGCAGATTATCAAGGGGTCACCTCACTTGTATTACAGTGAATTGAAAATCAGCCTTCGCTGTTTGAATGCCAGCCTTTCATTTGGTATTCGACATCGGTGTCTTGTCCCATCGCACTGAGAGGCTTTTTAATTTCTCCCTTTGTTTAAATGATTATTCGAATTACTATTTTTGAGATGCAGTTATCAAGACTTACCCTATCCAAGTTCCCCCAGCTAACTGCCGTAGTGGTTGGACATCACCCAACAGGCTCCCTACTTCTTCTCCCCTGGCCGAAAACCCTAGCTATTTGTTTCGCCAATTTCTTTGCTTGGGTTTTGTGAGGTTTTTCCCCCCACATGTTTTTATGGTATGCTGAAGAACAATTACACACATTTTACATGTTTTAGAGACTTTTATTGGCAAATACATCTATTTTTGGCTAAGAGTCAGTATTTGCAGTGCTGACCCTTCTTCTTCATAACTTCACCAATTCGCTTGGGCATGCTGGATATCAGATTCTAGACTACATCCTGACTGATTGTGCCCCATTCTTGCCTCATTATTGCTCAAAATATGTGGGCTTTTGCTTCTTCATCCATTTTTCGAGGATGGACCACAGGCTCTCGATTGGATTGAGATCTGGGGAGTTTTCTGGCCATGGATCCAAAACATCACTGTCATGATCTTTGAGCCACTTCATGATCACTTTTGCCTTGTGACATGGTCCTCCATCATGCTGAAAAATGCACAAATCCTCACCAAAGTGCTCCTGGATCGTTGGAAGGAGTTGCTCTTGGAGGGTGTTTTGATACCATTCTTTATTTATGGCAGTGTTTTTGGACAGGATTGTGAGTGAGCCCACTCCCTTGGATGAGAAGCAACCCCAAACATGGATGGTCTCGGGATATTTCACTGTTGGCACAGCACAGGACTCATGGTAACATTCACCTTTTCTTCTCCTGACAGCTGCTCTTCGAGATGTTCCAAAAAGTCGAAAGGGGGCTTCATTGAGGAAAATAACTTTGCACCAGTCTTCTGCTCACCACTCCTTATACCTCCTGCAGAATTTCATTCTGTCCTTGATGTTTTTCTTGGAGAGAAGTGGCTTCTTTGATGCCCTTCTTGACACCAGGCCTTTTTTCAAAAGTCTTCGTCTCACTGTGCGTGCAGATGCAGTCACACTTGCATGCTGCCAATCTTGAGCAAGCTCTGCACTGGTGGCAACAGGATTCCATAACTGACTCCTAAAGAGAAGACCGTCCTGCCATTTGCTGGAGACTCTGGGACGTCCTGAAGCCTTCTTGGCTACAGATGAACCTGTCTTTTTGAATTTTTTTATGATGCGGTAAATGTTTCTTTCAGGTGCAATATTCTTAGCAGCAATTTCCTTGCTTGTGAGTCCATTTTGATGCAATGCAATGATTGCTGCATGGGTTTCTTTGCTGACACAAGAAGATAATGATGCACAAGCACATCTCTGACTTTTATAGCAATTAGTCTGCTCCGAAAATTTAAAGAAAATGTTAGTGTGACTTCAACTGACTTGTGCTAACTCACACTTCTATTCTGACCTGATAATATGACACTGAAATGATGTTAGGCATCATTTTGTATCAAGACCAAATACAGTGAAAATGTTGGGATTTTTGCTAAAGTCATTTTTTAGGCCCAAGAAGCTCTTTGCAATTCATTAAAGTGCTTGAGAGAAACAAAGTGAATCACCAAACCACTAAAGTGAAGCAACAAAATTTGAAAAACATAAAATTTGTGTCACTGCCTAAACGTTTGGCCATGACTGTATATGTGTATATATGTGTATATATGTGTATATATGTGTATATATATATATATATATGTTTATATGTATATACATGTATATATTTATTGGCCAAGTGCTGATGCTGTTGGTCACATGTCTTTGATTTTGTTTTAAATGTTTTTATGTTCTTACAATCCGTTTAGTGCCAATTCTTTGCCAGCCCTATTCTGATTGGAGTCTGTCTGCTCACAAAAGTTTTTAAGCTGGAGTTTCCCTTTACAATGTTTGCTGTCATCTTGTCCCTTAGTGGGTATTTCACCTTAAGAGTGGAATAAAATGAAAAACAATATATTCTTATGGGTTTGTGTCCGTTCTTCTACCCAGTGAGAATATTGCACTTATTTGAAATGTTGGTAGGAAAGAAACCGACTCAGTCTTCATTATCAACTGTGTGCATCACCAGAATGTAGATGAGTTAAGGAGCCATTCATCTGCAAGAAATGCCTTCCTGATTCCAATTTGAATCTTGTTTGCATTTACATTGTGTGAGCCCACTCCTCCATGTTTTAGAAGTATCTTTATATGAGAGATCAGAGGGGGATAATTGCATTTAAGTGAATTCCATTAAATGCTGACCAGGGCAATTAATGTAACTGCAGTAGGTATTGTGGGTGCCTAGAGCAGCTGTCATTCAGGCTCTCTAGCTGAGATATGGAATGGTAAATAGAATGACATTGGCACGACTTCATGGGAACAACAGATCCTTGGATGGTTTCTAATTAGTTTTTGCATACATGTTTTTTCTGCTCTATTTTTCATCCAGAAAGCATAATTGATGCTTTCTGGATGCATAATTAATGACAACAAATAGGTTTTTAATGACAACAAATAGGTTTTTCAGTAATGATTGAAAGAATGTTAATCTCAAAGTGGAGCAAGGTGAAGAAAGGCATTGCCTTCTCTCCAGGCCAAACCCCTCTGGGCTCCAAGGACCTGTTTTATCTCTAATGTTATGCATGAACCAAATTTTGTGTTTTTTTTGAGTTTTGCTCAGCTGAGTGCTTAATCTATTTTTGCCATAAATTTATGATTTTTTTCAGGAACACCTCTCGGAATATAGGTGAATTAGGGAATGCAATGCTGGTACGCTGGTCAAACAAGCCTCCTCTCCACCATCAGCTCCCAACAGCCCCTTGCACCACCAACCCTACTCATATGATGTAGAGCACAAATTTACTAAGTACTGTGCTTTCATTTTTTTTATTCATCCAACAATGCACTGCACAGTTTTCCTTAACCCAGATCTTTACAAATCTGTCTGTATAGATACAGTCTTACAGTAAGTAATTATTTTATCCTGTTTTCCAGTTCAGACTCTGGCTGGTGTTTGGACTCAAACAGGTGAAGACGATCGTATTGTCTTTAACTTTTTTTGGTTAAATGGATTTTGTTGCTGCAGGTTTTTACCACTCTTTATTAAAAATAGATTAACTTTTGTAAAAGTGACTCATAATACATTTATATATATATATATATATATATATATATATATATATATATATATATATGCACTATTAACTACAAAGTTTTTTGATGGAACGCTGTGATATCAAAAGTTGCTCTCTCTCGCTCTCTGTCTCTCTCTTCCTCCCTTCCTCTCTCTCTTCCTCCCTTCCTCTCTCTCTCTGTCATTCTGTCTCTTTCTCTCTCTCTCTCGCTCTCGTCATCTTCTTAGTTAGCGGAAGTATGTGGTCTGACTTTTTTCAGATTTTTTTTTTCACACAAATTAGCCCCCCCATCAGTTAAATCACAGACGTGTCTTTATTCAAATGCCTTCGTTATCCCCCCCCAAAAAAGCCTGTTTTTTTTTCACTAAGTTCTCACCCATTAACGGCCGAAATATATATATTTTTAATTATTATTATTTTTTTAATAACTTTATTAATCCCTCGGGAGTATCCTTCAGGAAATTATGCCTCTGCATTTAACTGATCAACGTAACTTGGGTCATTTTTGTTTCAACACCTGAGAATGCGCGTTTGCTCGCTAAGGCTAGCATCGTGGTCATGGAGTGCTGCAAACAGTTACTTCGCTGGGACGTCCGGTGAAGAAAGTTTTCCTGTCAAACGAAATGAGTAAACGCTGGACAGTTGTGTCACCAATTATGAGAGTGTCAGCGATCAATGAAGGTCGGGCGTCGCCCATGAGCCGCTTCTGCCGGGAGTGTAAAATCAGCAACAAGAGTGTTGATCTGATAATCATCACGATCAATGCAGATGATTGTAACTATGTCATTAACATACAATCAGGGAAACCCAAATCCTACAAGTGCGGCCTCACCAGCCACTTTGTTAGAGACTCCCCCGTTGTTGTTGCCGCTGCTGTGGAGAGACGGGGGAGATTGACACACCACATATAGGGAATCCTGGGAGGCAGGAGGAGAAGGTCTGACGTCTGAGGTCAGTGGCGGTGACGTGTGTGTGTTGTATGACAATGACTTGCCTCCCTTGCTATAGACTGATGCCCAGGCATACTCTGCAGCAGATCTGGCTATATTCCTGAGACAGACATAGGGATGAAGGAGTGTGATTTTTCAGAAATATTTCCTAAATCTGGAAGGATTTTGCACCTCTACCAGACATTTCATGGGACATAAGGCAGAGTCAGAGTGTTTAGTGTGGCCTCCCGTAAACATCTCATCATCGAAGCCTTAACATCAGTGGTGCCGTAGTGGCAGGTAAAAGAGCTGTTCTTTATGATATGGCCATTACATAACTTCATATGTTTCAGCTTGTTTTGGTCTCCGCTTCTGGTCCAGTATCTGTGGAGTGTGGCAGCTGCACTGTGGCTGTTTATTTCTACAGATGGAGGATCATCTCTGATTTGTACCAAGTTAATAAAGCTTTGTCAGTATGTATATTATTGTTATATGTCAATTGTGAAAGAAAAGAGACAGAAAGAAAAGAATCGAGCGTCAGTAATGCAAGTAGTGATTTATGTTAACCTTTATTTAAAAATAGTTGGTTTGATAGATTTCATATGACACAGTCAACGGTAAAATGTTTATTTGTTCATGGGTTCCTTGTCGACCATGTGTGGCATTATCATATTCTTGCCAATCTTGCCATATTTACCCCTGGAGTATTTCAAATTAGGTTTGAGCTGAACTGAGTGAACGCAATGATGACTCATGCTGCTGTTACAACAGAAACCTGTTACTGCCACTGTTCTTCTGAGAAATAGTGTGATAGCCAATGTCACTGTAACACATAACACTACATCAAACTTATCACCGGACCCGTATTTCATTAAGAGATTTAAAACCGTAACAACGCATCACAAATCGAGGAATGGACAAGTGCAAGTGGGTAGTTCAGTCATTGTAGAAGTTGCTGTACCCATCCAGCATCCAGGTTATGGCTGCTTTGGTTAAAATGTGAACAATTTATTGTAGGTGAGGACAGCTACACAGACTGTAAGTGCAATGAAAAGTAGCTTTTTATCTCACCAAGTGGTCAACAGACTGCAAAGACTTGGAGAATTTAGGTTTACATCCAGGCTGTTGACTGTAGTGAGACTCAGTGTAGTGAGAGCAAGTATTGTGACCTGATTTGTGTGCACTACTTCATTATTCAAACAAACAACTCCTCTTAAAGGAAGCAGCTTGTTTACCTTGGTGGTGTTAGTGTTTATAAAGAAGGTGTAGACCAGGGGTCCCCAATAGGTAGATAGAGATCTACCAGTCCATCTCCAAAGGTTGTTTAGAATAATTTGAATTGTAATCCGAAACAAATACCACAGCCATTCCACACTTGTGTTTTATAGTTAAACAGTTCCAAGACTCGTCTCAGGCACTTTTAAGTATATGAAGGAGAGTTAGGCCTTCAAAGTACAAAACCAGTGGTTTCACAATTGATGAAATTTGCCTTAAATACTTAATTTTCTGTAGCTTGAGGAAAAAACATTTGTTCATTTAACCAGATTGACGATTTGGGAGGATTGGGAGATTTCCATTCTTATACTGTTCATCTTAACGATGGCAAAAGTGCAAGAGAGAAAGCATTCGTCTTGTCCATGGATAGCGTGACTTCATTGATCAAATTCCATATAAAGCCATCTCTGCCGAAGTTTACCATTGTTTCAATATATGTTCTTACACAAAACAATCCTTTGGAGGTATGACGAGGTGAAACCCTGTGTTTGAGTTCAAGCTGACCAAGGGTAATTTGAATACATATAATCCAGCATTGACAATGACACCTAACTGTAGCTGTAGCAACATGCTGCCCCCTTTAAAGGCACTAAGTATGTGTTACCTCTTGTAATAAAACCCCAGACTAGCATCTCTCTTTTATGTAGTGTTGAACAACTAACAAGCTCTATGAGATTGCTTTATTCCTATCTTTAAGTGGATTAGATGTTTGTCCCGATACTTATGAACTGTCTGGCCCAAACACAATTTTGTCCTAAAAAGAAAAATGATATAATAATAATGATAATAATAACAAATAACTTCTGTGCTATTTGGCTACTTGGGTGTCCATCATCCCTTTTTTGTTATGTTTTCAGTGTGAAATCTGATTAATTGGCTTTAGATGTTGAACTGGGACTCTTCATGTGTGAGTCAGAAAACCCTGACTAGAGGCAGCCCTGACAGACAGTCTCTAGGGCCATTTTCTCATTCAATTCTATTAACTAACCCACATTCGATTCACTTTGCATTCACATTCAGTTTAATTTGGCATTCGCTGCGCATTCAATACCCGCTTTGCATTCACACACAATAAGGGAGCGAATGTGCATTATTCATTTTAATTTTGTCCAGTCTGAGTTGCCTTACAGCTGTGACGGGTTGTTGTTGGTTCTGTTGGAGTTGGTGTGGTATAAAAAAGAATAATAAAGACGTTGTGGCGACTGAATCCACTCTCTTATCTCCTGCCTCAGTCATTGTGTTCTCAATAACACGCACAGCATAGAAGAACCCAAGACGCTCGGCTACACTAATTATGCAGCAACATCTAGCGGTTGACAAGGCGATGAGCCGCTCCCGTAACATTTTACAAGCTCGTTAAACTAATACGGGTGTTGTTGTGTTCACACACACGGGGAGCGACAACCGTTATACTTTTTATTGATTTACACCCGTATTAGTTAATTCGGTATTGAAACCACCAACTAGAGGTGGATTAGGTAATGCACATAAGTTGAGGAGCGAATGCTTGTTAGTTTGTGATGTGAATGCAAACCGGGAACAACACTGGCTTCGCGTCGCAGCGAATAACGAATTAAGTGCCAGTGTGAAAACGTCATATGTGGAATTAGAAGGAATGGTGATCTTTGAGGATCGGGAACACTCTTTCATTCCTTGGTCAATGGGATTTTTTTTGTCTAATTTAGGTTTAATTTGTGCCTGTGTTTTTCTCTCCTTTGAGCAGTTCTTCTCAGTGTAGCATGTCAGTAGTGAATTCAGAAGAATGCGTCTGTTACTCTGAGTCATACTTCCTCTGCCCTGCACTCTGTTCCGTATTACTATGCAAAAAGTGTTGCAAAAGTTTAAACTCATGAATGGTTAATGTGTGTCATGGCTCTGTATATCACTGAAACCAATTGAAGACACCTGTTGTAATTCATTTGGCAAGTGAGTCCAGTAAAACGGGAGGCTACTAAAGAAGGTTGTTCCACATTATTAAGCAGGCTACCATTTTCAACCAAGATGGGCAATAGTTGAATGTTTGGGTCACAGAATGATGACAATCAAAATTTCCAAGAAACTTAATCGCGATTATAGCACTATCGAGAAGTATGTAGCTGATTCAGAGCACACACACGTGTGTGTGCTGATAAAGGAAAATCCAGGACTCTTTCTAACAGGCAAATATGTGTGATGAGCAGCTTTAAAAATGCCCCATCACAGCAGCAGACAAGTTTTTGAAGCTGCTGGTGCCTCCAACGTGCCCCGGACAAGATGCAGGGTCCTACAGGGGTTTGCAGCGCTGGGTAAGCCATCGTTTTGACCTAAACTATCTATTGCACACAAGCAGAAAAGGCTCTAGTGGACCAGACAATACCTGAAGACTGACTTCAAAACTGTTCTGTTCACCGAGGAATGTCATGCAACCCTCGATGGTCAAGATGGATGGAGTAGCGGATGGTTGGTTGCCTTTCGGGATCCTTGACGGTGTGAAGATGACAACACAACGTATGTGGAGTTCCTCAAAGAAAACTTCCTGCCATGATTCAAAAGAAAGAATCAAGCTTTTTTGGAACAAGATAATTTTCATACATGACAATGCACCATGCCATGCTGCAAAGAATACATCTGCATCTCTGGCTGTAATGGGCATCAAAGATTTATGGTGTGGCCCCCATCCTCCCCTGAGCTCAACCCTATGCAAATGCTGGCATCATCCAAAGATATTGTATGTTCATTCCTCTGTGGTTTTGTGACCAGTATGAGTCAATGATGAAAATGTCACGCTTTGACCTCTCAAATCTAATTGTGGGCATAAGGCATAACCTTAAGCATTGGAGAGTCCAGATTGTCAGCACAGAATGTCCAGGACTGCACCTGCAGTCAGAAATAGGAGTCTGTGCCTAGTTGCCAAACTGTAATTAATCTCAGGGGACTGTGCTATGATTTTAAATTCAGTATAAATCATCGATTGCAGTTAAATGTGTAACGTGAAACCTAGATAGCTTTGCTGAATATCCTCAAGCTCTGCATGCAATTTAATATAAGATTGTGAAAAGAACAAAGCAGCAGCAGAGGTAAAAGAGAAGTTGATTATATTTATGATTCAGATTGAACAGTATTAGTAAACCATTAGGCCTCTGCTAATACTCTCCCCTAGTCTCAACCTCTCTCTGTCTCTTCCTCCTCATACCTGCTCTTGGTGTTCTGCCAAAATCTATGACTCACAGGAGAATGAGTGACCTAGTTTTTAAGTCTTCTAGGAGTGCCAGAAGATCTTTTTTATTTGCAAGGCAGTACACTGGATAAACACAAGGCAATTAAAGGCCATTAATGCCTTTTTTTTTTAATTCTGCAACCTATGGGCTGTGTCAGCATCGCAGGACTCATAAAGGATTCCTTGAGTTATGCAAAGGGAAGTAAATTTGTTGTAACTGTTGAACTTCCTCGTCTTGTTAAAAGCAAACCCAGTCCACTGCTGCTGTGTTATTATTAATGGCAACAGTTACAGTTGAAAACTCATAATCCTGCAACGTCAGCATACTTTTCACCTGCAAATTCCTAGATTATCCAGAATGTCCAGGCTTTTGGTTGGATGTTAGGAATTAATCAGAATGATTCAGTGAAGGTATTCCCAGAGCCTTGTTAGTTTGTTTAGTGTTATTAAAGTGTTGGCTCCGGAGCAAAGCTTGTACAGTAGGTATTAAGTACTATTTGGATGAGGATGAAGGTATTATCTTGTTCTCTTGGAATCCTGTTTGGTACTTTACCAACATTTGCTTAGAATATTGCTGTAGGTTTAAACTTTAATAGCTGTTTTGAATGTATTTACTGTTGAGGAATCAAATGTGGTGTTTCATGCCTTGTCACAGTTTTTCTTTTTCTCTTCTACAAGCTTTGGTTGCTTTGGTATATCAGTTACATTGAAACCTGTTGCTTCTGTCGTGACATGATTGGGCCCACAAATGCCAACCCCCTCTCACAAGAGTCCCTGCGTCACTCCCACTCTGCGTTCAGTCACTTTTCTGCTTCCCCTAAAGCTAATGAACATATCTGCACTTCCTCACACTCTCTTCCCTCGTCTTATTAAGATGCAGAAAGCAGAGCATCATTTCTAATGAAGACCTTTGTTCTCCAGCAGTGAATCCTTGTTCATCCTGTGATGAAAAGAAGTGAGTGGGGTTTTAGCACCAACAGAAGATGCTGCTGCTGAATTTTTTTTTTTCTTTTTTTACATGTGCTATTCACGGGACAGTCCATATGAAATCAGTCCTCCCCTATGATCTGGTACATTTTGGTTCCAAAGGGCAGAAACTAAAATTTCTGTGTCCTATAAACGTATTCGTCTTGGTTTAAAATACAACGCCCTTATCTAATCTAAAACAAAGACATGTGCTTGTTACTATGATACAGCACTTGGCAACCGCAACCTCCAAATGATTTCACCCAAATGTGAAAGCTTAGTCTATCAAGTAGGTCAATGGCACGTTTTAAAAGTAGCCTTAAATAATCTGTTTGTCCTCCCTTATAAGAAGCAGCTAGTGTTTAAGGCTGTTAAAGGTCAGTTAACCTTAAAAGCAGGTGGAAAGTAATTTAGATCACCTGGCCTGCTGTGTGATCTGAAAGAATTTCACCAAAAACTCTGAAAATATCTTTGCGCTCATTTTCATAAATTTTATTTGATATGTAGGAGGTTAAGTTGGTGTTCTATTTCTTTGAACTAATTAAAAGTTTATTTGGTAGAAATGTCAACATCTACACTTGTATGAAAAAGGGCACATTGCCATTATTTTCGTTCATAAATCATTGGGTATTTGGGTCCACAACTTCATTTTGATCTATCAAATAATTGATGGACACAGTTACATTTCAGTAGTGAAATTAGGTTTATTGGATTAACAGAAAATGTGTAATATGCATCAAAACAAAATTTAGAGTGGTGCAAAAATTTGGGCACCTTAACAGAAAAATCACATCAATATTTAGTAGAGCCTCCTTTTGCAAAAATAACAGCTGCTTCAAATCATCCCACAAATCTTTAATGATATTCAAGTTGGGGGACTGGGATGGCCATTCCAAAACATTGTAGTTCTTCCTCTGCATGAATGCCCGAGTAGATTTTGAACAGTGTTTTGGGTCGTTGTCTTGTTGAAATATCCAGCCCCGGCGTAACTTCAACTTTATGACAGATTCTTGAACATTATTCTCAAGAATCCTCTGATATTGAGTGGAATCCATGCGACCCTCAACTTTAACAAGATTCCCAGTACCCGCACTGGCCACACAGCCCCACAGCATGATGGAACCTCCTCCAAATTTTACTGCAAGTGTTTTTTCTTGGAA
Organism: Paraplagusia blochii; assembly: GCA_016785265.1. Classification (NCBI taxonomy): domain Eukaryota; kingdom Metazoa; phylum Chordata; class Actinopteri; order Pleuronectiformes; family Cynoglossidae; genus Paraplagusia; species Paraplagusia blochii. The sequence goes on from JAFBJS010000190.1 coordinate 214,979, forward strand.
TGCTGTGTTCTTTTGCTGCCATGCATATCGCCTTTTGTTGTGACCAAATAAGTCAATTTTTGTTTTATCTGTCCACAGCACCTTATTCCAAAATGCAGCTGGCTTGTCTAAATGTGCTTTGGCATACCTTAAGCGATTCAGTTTGTGGCGTCTGTGAAGAAAAGGCTTCTTCCGCATCACTCTCCCATACAGCTTTTCCTTGTGCAAATTGCGCTGTATTGTTGACCTATGCACATTGACACCATCTGTAGCAAGATGACTTTGGAGTTCTTTGGAGGTGGTCTGTAGGTTGTTTTTGACCATTCTGATCATCCTTCGACTTTGCCTCTCTGATATTTTTCTTGGCCTGCCACATCTGGCCTTAACAAGAACTGTGCCTGAGGTCTTCCATTTCCTCACTATGTTCCTCACAGTGGAGACTGACAGCTGAAACATTTGAGAAAGCTTTTTGTAGCCTTCCCCTAAACCATAATGCTGAACAATCTTTGTTTTCAGGTCATTTGATAGTTGTTTTGAGGTCCCCATGTTTGAGAATCAAAGAGAAGAACAGCTTGCATTTAGCCACCTTAAATACCTTTTGTCATGATTAGATGCACCTGTCTATGAAGTTCAAGGCTTAATGAGCTCATCAAACCAATTTTGTGTTCCAAGTACTCTGTGTTAATTAGTTACAGGTGTTGAAAGCAACAAAGTGACAAGGGTGCCCATCTTTTTGCACAGCCTATTTTTCACGTTTGATTTAATCTTATACAAACTAATATTACTAGACCTAAAATTTGTGTCTGTAAAATAACCCAGTGCTCAGCTTTTATGGAAAAATGAATGACATGCCAGTTTATTATGCAACCTCAGAGGGTTCATACAACTGTATCTATGCCTACTCTACACGGGTAACCAAGCGATCAAAGAAGGGTCAAAAATATTTGGTCTATGTTTGAAACCCCCCATTTATACGAAAATTGAGTGAGAGCACCGTTGGAAATTGACCTTTGTAAAAATCAGCTTTAACAGCTAGTTTGTAAATATCTGCTTTGTGTCAATAGATCTTGGACTTGGAATTTAAAAGATATTCAGCAACAACCAAATTTGAGATTTTGGGGTCCAAAGTGCCTCCTTAATAAAGATACACAACATTAGGCAGCAGAATTGAAATTGGAACACCAAAATCTACTACAGTACATTTATCATTCATCTTCTTTACTCTGTTTTCCATGAAGTTGTGTCTAAAATGCTTATAAAAGAAGGTTTCAGTAAAAGTGAGTGTGGCACCAATGGCTAAGAAACAACTTAAGGGAGGAAGGTAAAACTTCAGATTCTTTTCCAACCAAAATGTAAATTTGCAGTGCAGGTCCGAAGCCAAAAAATGGTGAGGGTTGTGTCAAGAAGAGTATCTGGCATAAAATCTTGCCAACAAAAAGATTTCCATAACAGATCAGTCCGGCACTGGGTTAACAACGACCGCCAACCTACAGGGTACTGTTTGAAATTGGTCTGTTGTTAAAAAAAAATAGATACTTAAGATCAACTGTTGGGAGCAGTGGAGACTGTGGTAGAGAGGAGAATAGAGTACAGGCAGGATGGAACAACTGGAGAAGGGTGTCAGGAGTGATTTGCAATAGAAGAGTGTCAGCTAAGGTGAAAAGAAAGGTTTATAGCACAGTTGTGAGACCAGCCATGATGTATGGATTAGAGACACTTGGAATAGGCAGAAGACAGGAGGCAGAGCTGGAGGTGGCAGGTGGAGTTGAAGATGCTGAGGTTCACTTTAGGGGTGACAAGGGTGGACAGGATGGTGATGATTATCACAGTAAAACACTATTAAAATCCAGACCTGACAAATCCTGAGTGTCTGAAACTGATACTTTTAGTTAGTGAGAGAAAAGAAGCACAGTTAAACTCTGTATCAACAACTAATCACTTGTACTTCTTTGCCTTTTATAGATAATATTTTATGAATGGACAATGAAGCACATGAATATGATGAGTTCTCAGTGTTTTTGAGATGTTATTTCATAGTGTGTTTAGTAAGCTGTCAATGACTCACTCAGCATGTGACAGAAATGAGTTCTACTATTGTGTAATTTAAAAAATAGCAACTGGCTATTAAAGTGAAAAGCCTATCTGTTTTGGTATCCCCTCTGACTGCAGCAGGACTATTTAATCGAGTATGGTTAATAGAAGACAATTCACACAAACCCAAAAATACTGAGGAAAAAAAACATCTTTGTACTTTTAAAAGCTACAGTATGATGTATTTTGGATATACAGATTATAACATGGATTATGTTATAATCTGTGCAATTTGTTTTTTAAAGACAGGTCACAGCCACTGGCAGCCTTGCCACATGCAGCTGTTATCAGAGTTGCCAAGGCCACAAAATTATAATGAGAAGTGTTCAAAAACATTGGTTAGAAATAAGATATTCAGCTGAATGTACCTGTATTTATCACCCATCAGTCAGAGCGGGAGTGCCAGCCTAAAGGGTTGCAGCTTTCGTTATACAGTGTCATTGATATGAGGAAGGTTACACCCAGCAGACCCCTCAGTCCTTTCACGCCAGGTTTGGGTTTAACATTCAACTAAATTCTAAACCTCGAAAAGTTTGGATCAAGAGGATTAGGGTAAATGTAGGTTAAATATATTCTTGTGTACACTCTTAGCTTTGTTTGAGGGAACAGAAACAGAAAACAACTTCTGGAAACGTGTCTGATCGTCGCAAACCATACAGATTGTATTATCATTGTGTTATTACTGATTTTATAGGAACTTTTTTTGTTACTGGACTGAGTTTTGTTAGCTAACAAGTGAATGAGTCATCCTCATGGTCGTTGTTTGTCTATGGACCAAAAATGAAACGCAGAGTTTTATTTCTGTTTTCGAGAATTGTTATCAGTCTATAATAGTAGAGTAAAGAGTAAATTCCTTTTTTATGTCATTGTGACATTGTGATTCACACCACAGCGCACAATGAAATTTGGCCTCTGCATTTAACCCATCATCAAAGTAAGCAGTGGGCAGCTAATGAGCGCCCGGGGGGCAGTGAGTGGGGATGATACCATGCTCAGGGCACCTCAGCAGTAACTTGCCGGTATTGGGATTTTGAACCGGGGGCCTTGCAGACCGAAGTCCGTCCCCTTAATGAGAAGTGCTCTCCTGCCCACATAGGAGAGGATGAACTTCTGTTGGTACCTCACCTTCTGCTTTAGTGCTTGTATGTTTTATTTAGAATTATTAGTGCTAAGGTAATTTTATGTACAACAACATTAAAAACTAAAAGCATTTTCAACTCACAATCACAATTTACCATTGTTGGTCACCTAAAATCATCACATCAAACTTAACAGATTCAGATTTATTCACTTTTTATCCACTGCCAATAATTTAAACGTTTTTTCTAGAGCTTGTTTAAACATTTAGGTCCAGATGGATAGGTTTACATGTTTTGACCACATCGTTTTAGGACAGACGGAGTGTTTTTTATTGACAGGATTTGAACCTGCAGGTAAAACTGACCAAAATGAACTGCAACATCAGTCTAAACCAGAGCCCTGGCTTAGCGAGCAAGACAAAAATGGGAGACCACACACTTTTAAGTAACTTAAATAATATATTTATTTTCTAACCAAAAAACACAAACTCAAACAGGAAGCATGTGCTCTAAAAGAGATGGTATGAGAGAGAAAGAAAGAGAAGGAGGAGCCTGTTAAATAACCTGGGCCCAGCCTTCCAGATGCACATCCAATCAGTAGCTCCACCATCTACCTGAAAAAAAAAAAAAAAAACACACACACATCAAGAAATGGCCAGAAAAGAGGACACCCCCCCCCCCCCCCCCCCCCCCCCCCCCCCATAAGAGCGGAGACCCGCTAGGTACTCTGCCAAAACAGGTCACTATGCCATTTACAGAATATAGGGGATATGTCAACAGAATATACAATAAACACATTTTTTTCTCATAGCTATACCAACAGAGTTAACACAGCCTTTCACAGTTAGTTGGGAGTGACAAAGCACATACCTTCAACCGATCCCTCAGGACCTTCTCAACCCCTCCGCAACCTGGGTACCTACAGGAGCATTTTTAAGAGAGACGGATAGCTCAAAAGGAAAATAGTCAAAGGCAAAAATATGACAACACTAGCAATCACTCCCTTAACCCAACTAAAAGGCGCTACAAAGGGCATCAGCCATTACATTTTCACTGCCTTATATATGGCAAACATCTAAATGATAAGGCTGCAAAAATAAGGCCCACCTCATTAACCGCTGATTAGGATTTTGCAAAGAACACAAGAAAGTAAGGGGATTATGGTCTGTGTACATAACAAGAGGGGTTCCTGAACCCGTATACACATCAAAATGTTGTAATCCCCAAATTAATGCAAGGGCCTCTTTCTCAATTACTGAATAGTTCAACTGGTAAGAATTGAACTTTGAAAAAAACCTAACTGGTCTCTCTACCACCGCAACATCAGATTGCAGCAGGACAGCTCCAGCCCCCACATGACTAGCATCAACCTGCAAAATAAATGGTTTATCAAACTGCGGTGCTGTCAACACAGGGGAGGAACAGAGGAGAGCTTTAACATTATCAAATGCACACTGAGCCTTATCTGACCAGACAAACTTCAACTTAGCCTTCAGAAGGTCTGTAAGTGGTGCCACAACTGATGAGAAGTTCTTACAGAAACTTCTATAATACCCCATCAAGCCTAAGAAACGCATCAGCTCTTTTTTTTGTTTCAGGAGGCCCGAAAATTCATAATGGCCTCCACATTAGCCTGAACAGGGCGAACTTACCCTTGCCCCACCACTTTGCCTAGATAGGTCACGGTGGCTCTAGCAAAGTCACACTTAGCCAAATTCATAGTTAACTGTGCCCATACCAATCGGTTGAACAACGCAACGACCTTTGCAGATGGTCCTCCCAAGTATCACTAAAAACAACCACATCATCAAGGTACACAGCACAACCCACCAAACCATCTACCACAATATTCCTCAGCCGTTGGAAAGTGGCTGGACCATTACGCAAACCAAAAGGCATGACTTTGTAGGAATACAACCTGCTAGGTGTAATGAAGGCACTTATCTCCTGGGCCCGTGGAGACAGTGGGACCTGCCAGTATCCTTTTAAAAAATCAAATATGCTAACAAATTTGGCCGCACCTACTTGGTCAACGCTGTCTTCTATTCGTGGTAGAGGGAACGAATCTGGTTTAGTGACACTGTTTACTTTCCTGAAATCAGTGCAAGGACGGAAAGTCAAATCAGGTTTTCACACCAGTACACATGGGGAGGCCCAACTAGAATTGGAGGGTTTTGCCAGATTATTATCTAGCAGGTACTGCACCTCCTTGTCCAACTGGGTCTTCTTGTCTGGCGAAACACGATAAAAGCGTTGTTTAATTGTTTGAGCATCACCAACATCAATATCATGTTGAATCAGATGCGTCTGCGATGGTGTATCGGAAAATAGTGTTGGGTAACTATGGATCAATTAAACCAGTTCATTGCGCTTACCCTCATCCAAATGAGCAAGTACTGATGACAAAGACTTCAATGCCTCAGAGTTTTTTTAAACTTACCTGTAACTGACACTCGGTTGTCAGCCAGTCCCCCCCTGAAGAAGACATCTCCGTGTCCACACACAAGGCAGGTTTCACACAAGGGGCCTCCCTGAGACCAGGAGATGGCGACATACGAGTACAATATGGCTAACAAATTTACATGGCACAACTTTGATTTTCCATTTTGCATTGAAATCAAATAATCCTGCTCAGAAACTTGCTTTTTAATCGGGAATGAACCAGCAAATTTCGCCTGAAATGGCGAACCCACAACCGGTAGCAGTAACATGACCTGATCACCCAGCTTGAACTGCCGCTGTTTTGCTTTTCGATCGAACAGTGATTTCATCTGCTTTTGTGATTCTGCTAACCTGTTTTTTGCCATTTTCCCCACTATATATAGTCTGTGTCTAAAACCGTTGACATCATCTATCTAGTTTGATGGTGGCTCCGACTGTTGGCAACCACTCTTTAATACTGCCACGGGACCACGCACTGAATGCCCAAAAACTAAGTCATTTGGACAAAACCCAGTGCTGACTTGAATTACTTCTCTTGCAGCCAGCAACAACCACGGCAAACCCTCTTCCCAGTCAGGATCAAGCTCCGTGCAATAAGCACGTAAAAGTGATTTGAGAGTTTGATGAAAACGTTCTAAAGCACCTTGACTTTGAGGATGATATGCTGATGCTTTATTATGTTTAATTTGGAGCTGCTGCAAAATTGACTGCAAAAAACTTTTATTGAAGGATCACACTTTTGTTCCTCAATCAACGCTCCATGAGAGATGGATTCAAGAGGCACAGGGATAACCGTTACTTTAGACTCAGCTACGTCCTGCTTTGCAGCCTCATCTTTTCCCCGCCTCATTGCTCAAGTTGCACATACTGGAAACCACTCCACCTCAGGCAAAACCTCATGTGTTCCCACCACCTCCGTTCGTGATCGTGGCAATTCAGGAACCTGAGTAACAACATAAGGTGGATCATCAGCCCAAACTCTACTTCCTGCCAGATCATTGCCTAGAATCATGTCGATCCCTTCAACAGGCAAGGCTGGACGGACACCAACTTCCACCTTTCCAGTAACAAAACCAGAAACCAATTCCATTTTATGTACTGGCACTGGAACCACAGTCATGCCCATTCCCCTCATCAAAATGAAATTCCCAGTATCTGAATATGAGGAGAAAGGAAGGACAGACTCACAGATAAAACTATGCTTTGCCCCAGTGTCTCTCAAGATTTTAATTGGCACCTTCTCCCCAAACAGGGATACATAACTGTCTGAAATAAAGGCTGAAAAGTCATCACCCCCTTTTGACCGCACCGCAGGACAGAGGTCATTGGGACTAGGTATTTGGAGTGTCATCTGGGCTGAAGAAGCCAAAGCAGCTGGCTTTACCTGAGCATTACCTAAGAACTTAGAATTTCCTTTAAGTACAGGACAATCATTTTTCCAGTGCCCCTTACGCTGACAATAATTACATGTCTTACTGGGCTCACCTTTCTTCCAGCTACGACCAACAGAAAAGATTTGCTTGAGCGAACCACTATTCTGCACAAAACCTTTGTCGTCAACAAATGTACTTTTATGAGTGATGTACTCATCAGCCAGCACCGCTGCTTCATGGGGTGTTTTAACTTTTCTTTCATTTAAATAAGTAGCAACACTGTCTGGTACACAGTTTTTAAATTGTTCAAGTGCTACTAAATCACAAAGCTGTTGAAAAGTGACAACTTCTGATGCCGAACACCAGCGATTAAACTGGAGAACCATCTCCCTCACAAACTCAACATGAGTCTGGTGCTCTCGCTTTCTCACATACCTGAAATGTTGTCGATAGGCTTCAGGTACCAACTCATATGCTTTTAATACAGCAGCTTTCACTTTAACATATATTTTACTATCTGTTGAACTTAATGCAGAATATGCTTCCTGTGCTTTTCCAGTAAATACACATTGTAGCAACAGAGTACGTTCTGTGTCTACCCACTCACAGGTTTCCGCAATCCGCTCAAACAATGAAAAAAATGTGTCTGGATCTTTCTCATTGAATTTTGGCACCATCCTCAACTTTGTACTTAAATCAGATCTAGAAGACATTTCACCAGACCTCACACTGTCCCTGCCTAAACTCTCATTAAGCTTACCATCTCTAATCAGATTCAGCTTATAATGTTCCAACTCTAATTTGGTCTGTTCAGTTTTAAATTTCATTTTTTCAAGTTCTAACTGTACTTCAAGTGCCTTTTACTGTTTAAGTTTCTCATATTTCAATTGCACTTTTAACAATTCTTTCTGTTGTTCAAAATTCAATGTTGTATTGGACCTGTGGGCCTGAAATTCCTCCCTTTGAAGGATTCCAGACTCCACCAAGTTCGCCTTCAAAATGGTTCTAATATTTTCTTTCAACCTTTTATCACCAATCTCAACCCCATAATTATCAGCTATTTTTAAAAGCTGTTCTTTTGTGTACTGGGTGAGAAGGAGCTTGAAAAAAACGTATCAATCGAAGCCATTATCACAACTCAGATTTAAAGATAGAGATAAAGCAAACAGTACAGTATAATCCACAATATATTTCTACACTTACCTTATGCAAACCTGTATTTAGAGAAGCCAAAAATCATAAGGAGAGTTCCCCTCTAACTTTAACTAATACCAAAACTAGCTAACTAACTCAACCCTAGTCTTCTGGCAGTCACATGTGGGTGGTACTTATGCACAAGAAACCAGTGGAGAAAAGAAAGCAACCAGCAAGTGGCCACTTACCCGCAGCCACGGAGGTGCTCCCGAGCTTTGCTCTACACTTGTTCACCACCGGCCTAGAATTGAGAAAGGTGAACCTTCTAAACAAGATCCACCCCTTATCCTATCCAGGGAAAAACTCCTATAATAATGGAAATATACAACGTAGTGGATCAAACTCACTTCACTAACCAATTACCTAAACCTAAAACCAGTTAAACATGTGTGAATCTCCCAACAAATGTACCAGTAACAAACACAGAGCAGCACCTTGAAAATCTACCACCATGTAGAAACATTTCCAACCAAATCAACCTGGCACAAACTGATGAAACTTACTAAATAGTAAGTCTACAACCTCTCCAAAATAAATCAACGAGCCCCCATTTTGTCATAGCCCTGGCTCAGCAAGCATGACAAAAATGGGAGAACACACACTTTTAAGTAACTTAAGTAATATATTTATTTTCTAACCAAAAAACACGAACCCAAACAGGAAGCATGTGGTCTGAGAGAGAAAGAAAGAGAATGAGGAGCCAGTTAAATAACCTGGGCCCAGCCTTCCAGGTGCACGTCCAATCAGTAGCTCCACCCATCTACCTGGAAGAAAGCCTGAACACACACACACACCAAGAAATGACCAGAAAAGAGGACGGGGTCGTCACACGTAGTAAAATATTTCGACTGCTGGTCCACATGGCATCCTGAAATTTGTTATAGTAGTTTAGTGGCTGGAAGTCTTGTTCCATCTATGAGGAGCAGATAAATGGAGCATTTGTGTGAACTAGGAAGATGAAGAATATGTTAAAGTCATCTTTTCTACGCTATCCATTGGGGAATCCATTGCAGGGAAAAGGCAGAAGGACAATAATAATGTAAAATAAAAGTATAATTTGGTAGGCAAAAAATAAAAGCTCACCGAGCCATTTACAGTCCCCAGCCTTAGTTTGTCCTGGTCTGGTCTAAACGCTATAAATCTAACCCTTGAAAGATATGTCTCTAATCTGAGACAGGGTGAACGTAGTTTAGTGTGTGGAAGACTTGTTCTTTGAAATCTGTTTCCAGCATAAAGGTTTTTTTAAATGTGAATTAAGTGTAGCTTAAAATGTCTTACTTGTGTGTGTATGTGCAGGGCTCCAGTAAGACGCAGCCAGTGTTAGTTTGTTGCTTGTGTCTGGAGCCCAAATTTCAGATGTCAGATGAGAGAAACTTTGCAGAGACCACTGGGACTTTGTTTCCTCTCCTTACACTGCTATGGAGTCAGAATACTCTAAAAAAATACACTCGTAAGCATGGATCCACAAATGTATTCTGAGAAGAACCAAAAAACAACGCTTCACACGTCAAAGTACCGTTGTGAATTCCCCAATGTATGTTTTTAAATGCGCATGCAAATCGTGCTTTTAATTTGTGAAACTGTGTGCACACAAATTTGTATTTTTTAAGACTTTTCTTATGCGGACCAGATTCGCGTGCGTAATTTTGCTACGTCTGTCCGTCACCAGCCAATCTGAAGTTTCGCCTGTTTACAACCGATCACACAGCAGTGTCCACATGACGGTCCGCCTGTGACGTTTGGGTGTAAGTATCTAACCCTAACCCTTTCAGGGCAAGAGGCTGCCTCTCCAATGCCGTTTTCTCATTCAATTCATGATTCAATCCCGAAGTAGGTAATTCGGGATTCAATCCTGTATTAACTAACCTTCATTCGATTCACTTTGCATACACATTCAGTTTAATTTGGTATTCGCTGCACATTCGATACCCGCTTTGCATTCACACACAATAAGGGAGCGAATGCGCTAAGTCTAACCATGGTCCAGTTTCAATTTGATCACGTGGTTATATAACGAGCGCTCGTTAATATGCGGTTTTATTCAACATAAATTCTGTCAACGAACGCACGTGCAATTTTGAGGAATAAATGGAGCAGGTTAGAGAAAGATCAAGGCGATGTATGAAAGCGATGAAAAGGAGACACAAAGAACGAATGAAGAAGATAAGGAGAGAAAATTTGTGTTTTGTTACCCTGTTCCTAATGAAGCAAACTGTTTTGTGGGTAAGAAGTTGGTGTGGAAGAAAAAAGAAAAATAAAGACGTCGTGGCGAACGAATCCACTCTCTAATCTTCTGCCTCAGTCATTGTGTTTTCAATAACACGCACAGAATAGAAGAACCCAAGACGCTCGGCTACACTAATAATGCAGCAACATCTAGCGGTTGACAAGGCGATGAGCCGCTCCCGTAGCATTTTACATTTTAGTATTTTACAGCATTTTAGTTAATTCGGTATCGAAACCACCGACTAGAGGTGGATTAGGTAATGCACATTAGTTGAGGAGCGAATGCGCGTTAGTTTGTAATGTGAATGCAAACAGGGAACAACACTGGCTTTGCATCGCAGCGAATACCGAATTAAATGCCAGTGTGAAAACGGCACAAGATATGAACCACTGTGCTGTGAATTTTCTTAAGGATGACATTGTACAGTAATTCCTAAGGAGGAAAAGTTAGCAAAATTAAATTTCAAGCAAATGCTCGAAGTTGCCGCTTCCAGAAGCTATTTCTGCTGGATTTGAACTTGGATCTGACGAGCAGCTTAGTGATGTCACAGACGGACCTTTGTGGGGACACTGCCGTATGATTTGACTGCAAACGAGCGAGACTTCTGACTGGCTGGTGACGGACTGACGTAGCAAAATTACGCACATGAATCTGGTCTGCATAAGAAGAGTCCCAAAATACACATTTTTGTGCGAGCAGTTTCACAAATTAAAAGCACAATTTACAAGCGCGTATGACATTCACAAACGTAGTTTGAAGATTTCACAAACATTTTTTGATTTGTGAAGTGTTGTTTCTGTGTTCTTCTCAGAATACGTTTGTGGATCCGTGCTTACGAGTGTGTTCTTTTCAGAATACGTTTGTGGATCATGCTTACGAGAGTGTTCTTTATTATGACTATTCTGGCTAATAAGGAGGTGTTAGCGTTTAGTTTTTAGCAAAGCAAGGGGTCCTACAAAACATCTTGGATCATATGACTGATCAATCAGGTGGCAGAATATGGCACTGATATGCCGTTTTCACCCTGGCCCTTAATTCGGTATTTGCTGCGACACGAAGCCAGTGTCGTTCCCTGTTTGCATTCACATTACAAACTAACGCGCATTAACTAATCCACCTCTGGTCGGTGGTATCGATACTGAATTAACTAACACGGGTGTAAATAAACAAAAAGTATAACGGTTGTCCCTCCCCGCGTGTCTGTGAACACAACAACACCCGTATTAGTTTAACAAGCTCGTAAAATGCTACTGGAGCGGCTCATTTCCTTGTCAACCGCTACACGTTGCTGCATTATTAGTGTAGCCGAGTGTCTTGGGTTCTTCTATTCTGTGCGTGTTATTGAAAACACAATGACTGAGGCAGGAAATGAGAAGAGTGGATTCGGTCGCCACGACGTCTTTATTTTTCTTTTTTATTCCACACCAACTCCGAACAGAACCAACAACAACAACCCGTCACGGCCGTACGGCAACTCAGACTGGACAAAATTACCTACCCCACAAAACACTTTGCTACATTAGGAACAGGATTACAAAAAACTTGCTCATATTTTCTCTCCTTATCTTCTTCATTCGTTCTTTGTGTCTCCTCATTGCTTTCATACGTTGCCTTGATCTTTCTTTAACCTGTTCCATTTATTCCTTAAAATTGCACGTGCGTTTGTTGACAGAATTCATGTTGAATAAAACCGCATATTAACGAGCTCATGTGATATAACCACATGATCAAATTGAAACTGGACCATGGTTAGACTAATGCGCTCCCTTATTGTGTGTGAATGCAAAGCGGGTATGGAATGTGCAGCGAATACCAAATTAAACTGAATGTGAATGCAAAGTGAATCGAATGCGAGTTAGTTAAAACAGGATCGAATCCCGAATAACCTACTTCCGGATTCGATCACGAATTGAATGAGAAAACGGCAATAGAGTCAGTAGGTGTAGATAAGCCCTAGGGGCAAATCACTCCTTAATCAGTTTGTTTGTGTGTTTGACGGGGAATGCAGGTAGGATAAAGAGTTGTGGTGGCCATTAACTCGGTGGTTGGCCACCACACATTAGTCAAAGCAGAGGGTAGTTGGTGAGATGGTAAGGTTTTATTGTGGGTAATCTCCAAAATGCCGATTAGTCTGGGCCGGGCTCTCCAATAGCTATACCGCTGTGGTTTTATTTACTCTTTTAATTACTAGAATTAAACACCCAGTTGATGTAGGTATCATTTGGCCTCCTCCTATAATGCAGAGCACTCGGGGTTATGAACTCCGTAACCGTTCCAAGGCATAACACCCTGACTTTCTGCTGATGCAGGACATAAACAGGGAATGAACAATGAAAAGCCTAGTTTCTACATTATGTCACAAGAATGTAGAGATAATAAGACATGATTCACAATGCAATTTTAACCAGGACTACAATGTTTTGCCAATCCGTTTGTTCTGAAAAAGAACAATATTTTTTATGTTTCTAGTTTTTGTCCTCATCATAAAATTTATGTTCCTGAACACATTTGTTGTCAGCTGTTTAATTACAATTGGTGTGTGAATATATTAGGGGTGTGAATCTTTTACCCCCAAAACGGTCCTATTTAAATTTCGATTCACAGACTACATTTTTACAATTTGGGAAGTATTCATAAAAATAATTGATGATGTAGTAGGATTCGGTTCTGTTCAGTTCAGTTCGATTCAATACAAATTGACAATTTAACTGCGATGTGCTTTATAAGAAAAAAATGAAAAACAGAAATTAAATTTTAATGTTTGTTTTTTTCACTCAAGTTTTATTGTTATTGTGTTGTTTTATTTTTTTTTTACAAAAACAGCACACAACAGTGTCGGTCAGGAAATATACAAACATTTAAGATGGTATAACAATACAACTGTACAATCAGTTCTGAGGCGGTGTCTCTGTTCTGGGTTTTGTATTTTGTCCATTTCTCCTATTTAAGTTCACACTCGGCCTGTTTGATTCTCAAGATATGTGTAAGTCTTTCCGTGTCAAATATTTCTTCTATTATTTCCAACCAATTCTTTAAGATTGGCAGATTTTTTTATACCAATTCCTTGTTATGGCCTTTTTGGATGCCGCCAACATTATCTTCACAAAATGCTGATCTTTGTGTTGGATATTTTCGCTTGACAAATTATAAAGTAGCAGTATAAAGGGATTCCCATGTCTTTGGTATTTTGTATCCTAATATTTTAATCAGTTCCTTCCATACCTCATTCCAGTATTTTCTTATTTTCACACACTCCCAGAGGATATGCGTGTGCCCTGCATTTTGTTCCCCACATTGTCTCCAACATGATTGTTGTGTAGGTAAAAACCTGCCCTTAGTTTTAGGGGTTATAAAAAACCTTATAAAAAAATTCTTTCCATACCATCGAGTTGGTGGTGGTTCGTTCTACCTTGCAGATATTAAACCAATCTTCTTCAGAGATTTGTGTATTACTTTCTTTTATCCATTTATCCCTGGCGTAGAGTGTGGAGGTTCCCCTGTTGTTGACCAGTCCTTTATATAACATTGATATTATTTTTCCTGTACTATTTATATATGCTTTTTTAATGTTAATGTCACTTTGTCTAAATCCTGTGGAAGATCTGGTTTAATGTCTTTTAGGAAGTAATCCTTCACTTGAAGATATCTAAAATAGGCAGAGTCATCTAATCTGAATTTCCGCTTTAATGTTTGAAAATGTATGACTTTTCCCCTCTCAATTATTGTCCCTATTGCTGTAATGCCCCTTTCGCTCCATTGGTAAAATTGGGTGTCCATTGTCCCTGGTTTAAATTTTGGGTTGCAAGCCGGCCAACTCAGAATTTTATTTCCTTTTCTAGGTTGTATTTTCTGACCACTACAAACCAAGTTTCTAAAGTGAATTTTGTTATGGGGTCTAGTAGTTCCTCAGATTTTTTTAAACAACTCCTTTTTTGTTATCATGCTTGGAACATGCCCTCCTTCTATTTTTTATTCTATGTCTTTCCACCTTGCAATGTATTCGGGACTCCACCAGTATACCAGGGGTTATAGTTGAGCTGCATAGTAATATTCATAAAGATTTGGTAAAGCTGCTCCCCCTTTATCCTTGGGAATCTAAAGGGTTGCATACTTTATCCTTGGTTTCTTCCCTCCCCATATAAACATGAGATCTTTTTGTCCCATTCTTTAAATAGTGATTTGGGAATTTCTATGGGTGGTGATTGAAACAGGTATAGAATACATGACACAGGTAAAACATACATCTTGATTATTTCTATTTTGGAGCTAAAGTCTAATGTAAGTGTGGACCATCTGTCCATGTCTTTCTGAAGCTCCTGATTTAAACCTTTGTAATTTAATTTATATAATTTTGATCATTTCTTAGTGATAAAGACTCCTAAGTATTTTATGGATTTAGCATTCCACTTAAAATTAAACTTTGTTTTAATGTTCTGGGTTGGGATATAATTTATAGGTAGAGCCTGTGTTCTTCCTACATTGAGTTTGTAGCCTGACAAGTAGTAAAATGAGTCCAATCAAAACATCGTCTGCAAAAAGCCCAATCTTGTGCTCACTGTCTTTCATTTCTATGCCTTGTTTGTCTTTGTCCTCTCGTAATGCTTGAGCCAAGGGCTCAATGAACATGACAAAAAGTGTTGAAGACAAACAGCAACCCTGTCTGGTGGATCTATATAACTTGAACCAATTTGTAAGGTTGGCTTTTATTTTTATTCTCGCCCTGGGCTCTTGACAGAGAGTTTTGATAATATCTACTGCATCTGTGTTAAAGCAAAATTTTTCTAAGCATAGATATAAGAATTTCCAACTGACAGTGTCAAATTCTTTTTCAGCATCCATGCTTAACATCAATGCGCTTTCCCCCTTCTGTTGAACTTTATTACATGCAATGTCCTCCTTATATTATCTTGTGTTTGTCATTCCTTGATAAAACCTGATTGGTCTTCATATATAAGGTCTGCTATAAAGATCTCCAGTCGTTTTGCTAAAATAAAAGTTTAGCTAAAATAAAAGTATATATTTTGTATATTGTATATTTTGATCTCTAATTTTGTGTATCGTATTCATAAGTTGTTGTTTTCTTATCCTTCAAGCTAAAATTTCCGTTGCTTTGGGGCCAGATTTGTAGTACGTTTGTTTAAGAAATCACATTTTTCGCTCTACTTCATTTGTTAGTATCTCATTTACCTTTGACCTTACTTCTTTAATCTGGTTGAGTATGTCTCTGTCATTTGAGTTTTTATGTTGTTGTTCCAAGTTTTTAAGTTCACTTATCCTCTTTTGGTATAATTCTAGTCTAGCTTTCTTATGGTATGATGTCTGTGATATGAGTTTTCCTCCCATAACTGCCTTCGTAGCATCCTAAAAAGTGGTGTTGTCTACTTCCCCATTATCATTTTCATTTCTAAAAAAAATTGGATCCTTTTAAATCTCGTCAACAAATCCTTGGTCATTTAGCATGCCTCCATTCATTCTCCATGCTGTATTTAATTTTCTGCTATTCAATTTTATTGTTAGGTGCAGAATGTTAGGATCAGACAGATCAACCACTCCTATCTCGCACTCTTTTACTCGGAATCTATCTACTACATTATTATGAGGGTAGTCAATTCTTGTATAAACTGCATGTGGAACTGAGTAGAATGTATACTCTCTCTCAAGTGGATGTACATCCCTCCATATATCCATAAGTCCTAGTTCAGTCATAGCCATGTTCATATAACGAGCGGAGTGTTTCTTACTACGTTTTTTCGTGCTAGTTGTGTCCAAAGTCTAGTTAAGAGTGGTATTTATATCGCCTTCACATATCAATGTGTATATTGATATATTGTATATATATTCCTTCTGATTCCTGATCTATAATTTCAAAAACCTTAAAGAAAGCTTTGTCACAGTCTGGAGGTGCATAAACATTTAAGTGTGACCAATTGATCTTCTATTTTTCCCTTTACCAGAATATATCTCCCTTCTTTGTCTTTTATTTAATTTAGTGTTTCAAATGTTATCCTGTTTGAGATTAACATTGCGACCCCCCCCTTACTCTGTCTTGACCCCCTTTGTATGTGCTATAAAACGTATTTTTAAAGCCCAATTTTTTTTATTTTTCATGTTCCTGGTTTGAAAGATGTGTTTCTTGGAAATAGATCAGCTGTGATTTTAGTTTTTTGATCTCTGCAATTACCCTTCCCCTTTTCATTGGACTGGTTAACCCATTCACATTCAGAGACATCACCTTGAGTTGGTTATGTTTTTTGCATTTTTAAAGCCTTCACTCCTTCTCCTGCCAACACTAAACAAAAAATGAACAATATACACAAAAAACAGAATAAACACTAACACAAAAGCAGTCCTTCCGATACTTGTGGACTAATCTCTTAAAGCCCATGTCCATGCTGAAAGGTGAGGGGGAAATCCTCTGAAAATTGGGCCCCTCCGTAGCGGTTGGTGCCAAAAAAGACCCTTGCTACTAGAACAGTCCAGCTTTTCCGCTTGACTATTTTAAGTTAAGAGGGAGATTATGAACAAAACTCTCTTTTAAAACTAACATTATGTGAACATTACATCCTTATATCTATCTCCTGTAACTCAGTTGTTTTCTGTGTCCTTGTGTCTCCGAAACTCCAGCAGTCTTCCTCTGATGCGCTGTGACAGCACGCCCTTTGAGCCGGGATCTCTGTTGCTTCACCACTGCCAGCTTGCCCGTATTCGGTCCTCCGCTGTGGTTTCTTCCTCGGTCTCCTTCATCTTAATCTCCATGCCCCTATTCCTCACCTCTTTCGCTGCCTCCTGTGCGCTGTCATAGAGTCGAGCCCCGTCTTTCCAGTGTATTTTCATACGTGTTAAAGTGTCTGAAACCTGACGCCCACAGCCTTCAAAATCTTTTTTGATTTTGTTGTAAACTTTGCGTTTCGTTACCACCTCCGTCGGATAATCATGGTCGAAGAATATAGCTGTGCCATTTAATTTAATCAGTTTCTGCCAGGCCTTTTTCAGGATCATTTCTTTGGTGTCAAATTGTTGGAAGTTAGCTATTATGGATCAAGGCATCTCACCGGGTCCATGTCTGCTTGCAGCCACTCGGTGAGCCTGTTGGATAATTAATAATTAATTCCCTCCGTAATAAGTCCTCAATAAAGCACTGAATCTTCTTCTGTGTCGTCTGGTACTCCAAAAACCCTTACATTATTTTTGCGGGATCTGCCCTCAAGGTCGATGATCTTCTCTTGCAGTTTTGTGTTCTTGTAGTTCGTCATCAATTCCGTTGAGTTTCGTGTTTACATAGTACGTAAAATTTTCGAATTCCTGTTTAAAATTGAGGTTAACTTCTTCTTTGAGTTCCACGAGGTAGTTTTTCATCTATTTTTAAGTTCGTGTGTTTCTTTAGTCATGTCAGCAAAGTATGTTTTTAGTGATGGCGTCTGCTTCGGGGCATTTATTTTGTTTAGTCTTGTCCAATGTTTGTTTATTAAACGTGCAACAGTCTATACACCAGGTCTACTGAACATAAATTAAATAAATTAAATAAATTAAATATCACCTAATTAATGATCGTTGGGTGTGTGTGCTATAATAAAGTGTGGCAGATAATGTGATACTCCAGCAGGTGGCAGAAGGCTATGAGGCTATGAATGCCTGTGAAAACAATAGCGCTATTGCTACGTGACCGCGCTACAAGCGACAGTGACCGTAACAGCAAGTGACAGTAGGATGAGCAAGTGAAAGTGATGGAGAAGTTTTTAAGAAGGGAAAATGCAAATACTGAACAGGGCTCTGGACAGATCTCTGACCGAGATGAAGGCCCTAGTATGAGTGGTCAACAGAAAAAAAACAATATGCAATAATAACACCTGTTTTATTGGAATTTTGGGATTACTGGGATTTAGCTACTCCGTTCTCCTCAGGAAGTCTGCTGCAGTAAGTAATCAAAAAGCTTAAAAGACATACAAGACAAATTTTAAGAAAGCAATCTATGTGTGTGGAGGGGGTTATATATCTACAATTGTTCAATCAAATTATTTATATTGGTTGGTAAAAGCTTTCAACCACATATTTTTGTAAGCTGAGCTTCTCAAGCCTGACTGCGATAAAAACTAAAAACTGAGAGAGACTGAGAGCTTTGTGTGTGTCTTTCTACCATTATTGCCAGGATATTCAATGTCCATTGAAACAGCCCCGGGTTACACACTGAGTATAAATACATTTAAAACTATATTATTAACTTTATGTATTATATGTTATGTTAAAATGTGTTTTGTGTATAGTGTGCCCCAGGATTTTGTACATGTAAAAATAGTGCAGTGGGTCAACAAAGGTTGAAAAGCACGGATATAGTGAAACCCACAATTGGCAATCCAGTGTGCCCCACATAGCAAAACTCTGTTCATAGATACAATACATAGCTTTTTTCATTTTTGCCTTTGAGATGTGACAGTAGATGGTAATCAGTCCTCCCCATGTAGTCTGACGGTCCATCCTCTCTCCATTCAGCCAATGAATATCACAGGATGTGAACCATCATTGAGTCATTGTAGGCTACCATAGACTTTTTAGGAGACAATTTATTTTGTGGACAGCACAGGATTTTTTGAAGAACGAAATAAAACTGGTGTTAACCTGTTCCTATTTTTTTAGTAGTTACTCTGGGGGTCGCTTAATGCTAAATTTATTTTTTCTGTCATTTCACATTAGAGCTCACTTTGTGACCATCCCAATTAATTTAAAAATATCAGTACAATATTTCCATTTGTGCCTGTCAACACTAAATAGATTCTGTCTCTCTAAAATAGATCCACCTCAGACTGTTTTTGTTTTTGTTTTTAGACCAAAGGCCTTAATATAGCCTGCCTGGTGGGCTTATAATTGTGGTATTCTTTCTCTCTGTGCTTGACTTCCAACATGCCATTCGTTTGGTGATA
Organism: Paraplagusia blochii; assembly: GCA_016785265.1. Taxonomy (NCBI): domain Eukaryota; kingdom Metazoa; phylum Chordata; class Actinopteri; order Pleuronectiformes; family Cynoglossidae; genus Paraplagusia; species Paraplagusia blochii. The sequence continues at coordinate 234,279 of JAFBJS010000190.1, forward strand.
ATCAGGTGTTTGGTCAGAGTCCTTTCTGAAACACATCACTTTACATTGAGTTTTTTTTTCCACAACCTTAAGTCTGGAGGAACTTAAATACTGTGCTTAAATAAGCATTAGCTGGTGCTGCTGTCTTCTCTCATTTACACCCAGATAAATAGCAACATTGTTTCCAGGAAACCAAATTGATTTAAATGATCTGGGTTAGAGGAAGGTGAAAAGAACAGGTACAGACACCAACAACTGTCTGTGGCTAGTAAATCAAAATCCGTGCTCCGTCCCCATCACCTTGCTGCAGGCTGCCACAGTTTGACATTCTACAAATAAGCACAAAAGTAAAACCAATCTCTCCGTAAATTACTCTGGAATTCAGTGGAGGATGACCAAGGAATTTATTGCTATGCTGTTTATCCAAATTAAACAATCTCTGGTGAAGTAGGGCCTGATTAGCTTTTCCAGACTGTCCACTTTGCTTTTCTTGTTAGTCAGACTTTTTGATGCATATGTTTTTATTTAGTTTTGTTGCAGTTTTCACCCAAGCTGTTGACATTTGCCACCCAGATATTATTTCTTTGACATAGTTATTGAGTCAAAGACTGTGTCACAAGCTTCTTTGGTTACGTATTACGGACAGAGCAGGGATTTATTGCAACAATATTCATCTGTAAATACATGCATACATATCTCTTACACCTCCAACTGTCTGTGGCACATGGGGAAACCTTCTCCATGTTTCATTTGATTCTGTAAACATCTGGTAATGTTAAAAAGGGAGGAAAATCAAATGGTACACGAGGAGTCAAAGAGCATTTGATGCTACAGCTTAAAGAGTGGAAACCATCTTTATTTGGAGATAAATGTGTAAATATGCTGTTAATTATTTATTAGAGAATGAATATTGATTGAAATGAAAAGGGTTTTAATTGTAACCTAGGTTCAGGATGACCTTTTTAGACAAGACACATCTTAACACTTATCCATTTGAACCTCATTTGTAATTGTTCTTCTTGTTGACTGTCCTATGGCCACCCAGGTTATTTTATTTTGTTGATAAATAATAAAATGTGACTTTCTCATTAGGCTGCCTAACACTGTCCTGCAATTCTCACCACCGTCAAAAAGCATGATAATGTGTTATGAGAAGAGAAGCACCATCAGGTAGAAATAAGAAACAAAGATACTCGGCAATATTTTCTTTTAAACATATCTTCCTGGTGGTCATTTTCTATTACTTTTCTTCCCAAATTTACATCATTTGTAGCAGTGACCTGTCATTGTCATTACACTGGGATTACTGTTAAATAAAAACGAGTATATAATTTGGCCTTAGTATAAGTATATTACAAAATATTATATTTTTGTCCTCACATCTTGTTTTTATTGCAGTTATCCTAAAATAAGTATGTTGGAAAATATTACTATTAAAAAGATCATTATTAACCCTAATAAACCCAACTGAACTAGGTTCCAAAAATACATTATTTTCTCTCTCTTTAGTCCTTGACAGATCCGATTCCATTGAAGTTATCATTCTATGTGGCAGCGTTAGTCTCAAGCTTCTCTTTTCTGACTCTCTGCCTCAGAAAACCATTCAATATTTGCTATGATCAGTGAAACCAGATGAACATAAGCTCAGTGCTCTTTTGGAGATCTAGCTGCTGTTAACCTCCTGAGGTCTTGGGGGTAACTCTGACCCCTGACTACAGGACTGGGATAATTGGGTTCACATGGTCAATATAAGGGCAACCAAATCATCTCCAATACAAAGACCACTTCACAGGCAAGCCATTAGCTACAGTGAGACACTCAGTGATTGCTATTCTGATGGAATTACTAGTAGCAAAAAAAACAGCATCTGCACCTTTGAGCAGGGATGTCGTCTCTTGTAAGTCACTCTAACCATATTTCACCTTGCAATGATGGATCTCAGACAGACAGAACGATATTATTGGCCTGATATTAGTATAATTATGTGATGTTGTAAAGTTGTTAGTGTTTTTTCCCCTGAAAATTAAAAACTGATAACACAATGCTGCAGTTTTGGTGACTTTTCTGGAATGGCACGCAGGCTTGGTGGCAAAGAAAACTGCATACGCACTATATGTTGATATTGGTATTCTATACCAAATGTTTGGGCAATCAGGAATCAGGAAAATGAGATATCGGAAAAAATATATCAGATATTAAAACTGACATCACTACGTCTTCTTTTCCTTTCATCTTGTTCCTTTTCTCAGGGGTTGCCACACAAGTCACCAATTTCCATCTCACCCTGTCCTCTGTATCCTCAACTCTAACTCCAACCTCCATGTCTTCTCTCACTGCATCCATAAATCTGTTCTTTGGCCTTCCTCTTTGTCTCTTACCTGGTTGCTCCAACTCTAGCATTCTTCTACCCATATAATCACTGTCCCTCCTCTGAACATGTCCAAACCATCTTAATCTGGCTTCTTTAGCTTTTTTCTCCAAACCTTCCTGTCTGTGTTGTCCCCCTGATTACCTTATTTCTAAACTTCTGCCTATTCCTAGTGTCTCCAATCCATACATAGTGGTTGGTCTCACAACTGTCCTGTTAACCTTTCTCTTCACCCTTTCTTACACCTTTTCCAGTTGTTCCATCCTGCCTATACTCTATTCTTCACCTCTCACCCACAGTCACTGCTCTGAACTGCTCCTATGTATCTAAACTCCTACACATTCATACCTCTACCAGCTCAGTAACCTACATTGTTACAGGTTCAGGATTCCACTTTTCCTTGTTCCCAGTGTTTATGATATATAATCATTCCTCAGTTTGGCTGAAGGTAGAGTTCAGCCAGTTACTGTATAGTTCTTTGTTGTTTTTTTTTCCTTTGGGTAGTTGGTGGCCTAGTTGTTAAGGAAGTGGAACGGATCGAATCCCCCTACTGCCCAGTTACTGCTGAGGTGCCCTGAGTATGGTATTGTTCCCACACACTGCTCCCTGTGTGCTCAAAAGCTTCCCACTGCTCACTTTGGTGATGGGTTAAATGCAGCGGCCAAATTTTGTTGTGCGCTGTGGTGTGAATCACAACGTCACAATGACAAAAAAAGAATTTAATCTTTTAATTTAATCTTTAATTTTTGTGCACAGTGGAAGAACAACGTCATTGCAAGACATTCAAAACATGATACACGTTGACCTTCCTAAAGTCCAACAGTTCAAGTCCATTTCTTCGTTACTAATCCTCAAAATAAAACCTTGCTTAAATTGTAGTCTGTTCTTTTAATTTTGGCCGAATTTAAGGGTAGTCCCTACTCTGTAATATCTGCAGGCGGTCTGAAGGAACTCTGTTGATCAGAGCCAACTCCCACATCTTGTACAGTATGTCAGAAAAGTGAGTACACCCCTCACATTTTTGCAGAGATTTCATTATAATGTTTGACTGAACAACACTGAAGAATCACTTCAGTTCAGTACCACAATGTATGGTAGTCTGTGTAAAGCTTATATAGCGGTGTAAATGTATTTTTCCCCCGGTGTAAATGTATTTTTCCCCTCAAAAAAACTCAAAATATAGCCATTAGTAGCCAAACCTCTGGTAACAAAAGTGAGTACACCCTAAAGCAGTGGTTCTTAACCTTGTTAGAGCTAACAAACCCACTAGTTTCAAATCTGATTGACTGACTCCGTGGCAGAGGCTCCACTGCACCCTTGAGACTGACTCCATGAATCCCTAGGGTTCGATCGAACCAAGGGTAAGAACCACTGCCCTAAAGTGAAAGTTCCTGAAGTGTCAATATTTTGTGTGGCCTCCAAGATTTTGCAGAACCGCCTTAATCCTCCTGGGCATGGATTTCACCAGAGCCTCACAGGTTGCCACTGGAATTATTCCACTCATCCATGACAACATGACGGAGCTGAAGCATATTTGAGATCTTGTGCTTCTCAACCTTCTGCTTCAGGATGCCCTAAAGATGTTCTATTAGGTTTAGATCTGGAGACATGCTTGGCCAGTCCATCACCTTTGCCCTTAGCCCCCTTAGAGCTCTGCTCATCTTAGAGGTGTGTTTGAGGTAATTGTCATGGTGGAACACTGCCCTGCGACCCAGTTTCCGGAGGGAGGGGATCATTCTCTGCACCAGTATTTCACAGTACATACATTAGTTCACGTTTCATTATAATGTTTAATTGAACACTAATCTGTGTAGAGCTTATATAGCAGTGTAAATTTATTTCTCCCTTAAAAAAATATAGCCATTAATAGCTAAACCCCTGGCAACAAAAGTTGAGTACACATCAAAGACACCCTAAATGTCCAAACAAAGCACTGCTTGTCATTTTCCCTCCAAAATACCATGTGACTCATAACTCTTACTAGGTCTCAGGTGTGAATAGGGGGATGTGTGTTAATTTTGTAGTACAGGTCTCACACTCTGTCATACTGGTCACTGAAACTCACAACATGGCACACCATGGTAAGGAACTCTCTGGGATCCGTATAAAAAAAAATTGTGGCACTACATAAGGTTGACCAAGGCTACTGGAAGATTGCTAACACCCTGAAGTTGAGGTGCTGTACAGTGGCCAAAATCCTCCAGCATTTAAAAAAAAATCAGGATGCACTCACAGCACTGCTTGTGTTGGATGTCCAAAGAAGCTGAGTGAATGTGCACAGGGTCACACTCTGATGATTTGCCTCTCTGCTCCTTCTGTCTGCCTCACAACCCCTCCTTTCTTCTTTTTACTCAGTCCTGCCTTTTAAGGTTCAGGAGGTTTAGTGCTCTGAGGTTTACTCTGCTTTGTTGACAACTTTTTCTCCTCCACTTTGAGCTACCCCACAGCTGCAGCTGCCCCACAATTATTTCCTACAGCTGCAGCTTCACTAGCTGTTGATTGGCAGAATAAATACAGGCCTGGTTTGTTCCATCAGAGGCAGAGTGGGGTTTTGGGAGCAGGAGAAGCAGGTATGTCATTGTTCTTTTTCCGGAGTGCATCTCAGAGGTCAACCCCGTGGTTTAAGGTGGAGAGGACAGGGTTAAGTTTGTGTAAAAATGCGAATGGGCAACACATGATCCACAAATATTCACTTTGACTATCAGCTATATTAAGACAGATGTAACCCTTATAGGGCAGAAAGAATGCTGATGTGTTAGCAGTGTTTGCTGATCGTTGGCCTGGACAGTGTTCTCAGTCAGTCCAGCGGAGAGGTGATAACTGAGACATCCTTAACAACAGGCGAGGATGGTGCCATAAAGGCTGCCCTCCACAGGCTGGTGTCAGAGGAAGCAAGTGCTTGATTGATAATAAAGACTGACATTAAAGCCATCTGCCCGGCTGTGACATTACTTATTGTTTAATGAACATGAGGCTTTGGGATGTTTACTGCAACATTATAGAACTGCAGTGCAATCACCATACTCTGGAGCAGCGCTATTTCAGGTCTGAGAGATCTTAAAAATAAGCCCTCTAAGTCTTTGCCTCCAGGACTGGAAAATGAGAGGTGTCTTCATTCTTTGAGTGAGGGGCTGTTGACCTCACCCTAACACTTCTTCTTCTGCTTTATTGATATTGAAGTTATGGCCTGGGTCTCGGTGGAGAATAAAGACGCCAGCTGGTGGTAACCAGGTTACATCACTGCTGTTGTTGTCAGTGCATGTGCCAAATCTGAGCATAACAGAGAACACACTGTGGGAATCTTCTCCTTCTGTTTGCCAAGTACCATTGTACTACAAAGAGTCACATGGAGCTAACTCTCTCTCTTTCTGTCTAGCTCTCGGTTTCTTTCTCAGGTGTGGATAGACCTTTATACTAATATCTGTATCTCCTGCCCTCTGATATCTCAACAATCCTTAGAGTTGCTGGTACTCATCGTGTTTGAGGTTTTTCCTCAACTCTAGGCAATGAAAAAATCTTTTGGTGTTTTATTCCCATTTAAATGTGCTTCCAAAATGTTAAGGTAAAGTAGTGACAAACCACTACTCTGTCACAGTCTGCTTTGGTTTGTCCACCCAGTGGTCTGTGTTCATTCATGAAGGACCTCAAATGTTTGGACCAAAGTTTACAAGACAGATAAAAGAAAATGTCAGTAGAGAGTACTCAACTCCAACCCCTGCTCTTTACTTTCTGAGGCTGACATCTTTCATCTTTCTCTGTACTGCTCTTTTTCGTAACAACCCAGACCTTTCTTTTCTTGCACCTTTTTGGCAGATTTTAAGCCATTGTGTTGGTGCTTCAGAGTAGACCCATGCTATTTGTGTTCCCTATGACACAACTTGAATTTCCTAAACAACAACAGACAACAGCTCAACCCAGAGTTTGTTGTTGGTGGCATGGTGAAAAACAAATGTCTTCCTGTCAAGAAAATCAAATCACAAATAAAAAAAAGCTCTACACCAATACTTGTGTGTTTACACAGCTGGTGTGTTTACACAGATGAAGTCATTTTGTGTCTTAATTAAGATTTATTTAGTTGTTGTTCCTTCTGTAGAGTCCTGTTTACTGCTGAATATGGTGGATAAAAGATTTTGAACTGTGGGCCTTACTTACTTAGCTTGGTTATCAATAGGACGCCCAGGATTTGATATCTATGACAATGCTCACTAATTGACCTCTCAATTCTAAAAGCAATATGTTAAAAAACATCAGCCGATTAGCTTGGTGTGTTGAGCTGTCTCCTAGCTAGTCTGTCAGACAATAAGAAAGTGTGTTATTCCTTCTCCCTGCTCATGCTCATCAGACTCATTCAGCACAAGGGTTTAATATTTATCCAGAAATTGACAAAAATCAAATCCCGGGAGAGGACAAGCTATTTCCCAGGATTTATTTATTTTATACTGTACCCTGTTTATAGGCCATATTTAAAATATCATTCAAATATTTGTGCCAATCTGCATTGTACATGAAATTATTGCTATTTTAGGCTCACAATTAGAGATGCAAAACAAAAGGTTTAATCTCTATAGCACCTATAAAGACTCTGCCAAGATTAATATGGCAGGTTCGTTTGTAAATCTTTTGAAAACTATACAATCGTTATGCCTAAATAATAATTTTACACAACTCCTATTTCATGATAATTTCTGAATACTTGCATGTATCCTAAAACTAAGTTCTTGATTGTAGGTCAAAGCGGCTGCAAAAGAGGAAAAATAAAACACACTGACGCACCCTCGCTCGCACTCTCCTTGGAGAAAAGACGCTCTGCATTTTTTCCTCCCAATTTTTCCCGGGTCCCGTCATAACATTTTCCGGTTCCCGGGATTAAACCCTAGTCAGCACCGACTTCCAGATTGTGAATATTGCTGTTGGTGGTGCCTTTACATTTGATTAATTGAATCTATGTTTGACAGGAGCAGTGACCTTGCTATCATTTGCTATCATTATCATTAACATAAATGTATATGTAGTATATCCAGTAGAGGTGTGTTCCATCACCCCGACTGTGTAATAGAGGATGCCCACCTTGAACAAACATACAGTATTAATTTATCCTGTCACCAGACACTTTAGTCTGCAGAAAGAAGAATCTTCCTAAATTCCTTTTACACATTTACAGAGTTTCATGCATTGCTCCTGCAGAAGAAAATAGATGGCCATGTAAAATAATGTACAGTAAAATAAAACAAAGAAACATGTGAGAAACCATTTTAAGTAGAAGAACCAGTAATTTTCCCCCTAAACTTCTAAAATCGATATCTTATACTTAACAATGGTGGCTCTTTGGTATGAAAGTAGAAACAGAAACAGGAGAACCAAAGTTGTTCCTAGTTTAAATAATAAAAAACTGTGCACCAAATAAATCAGCAATATGTGACATCCTGTCATTGTGGAAGGTAATCTAAGGCAATGACATAAGACTTTAATACCACTGATAATTTAGCCAATATTTAACGTTTACAGCAAAATGCGATGAACTTGACCCCATATTTTAAAATGCAAATTTAACTTCAACTCCAACTGGTTAAAGATGGAGTAGATCTGACAACAAAGTTTTTCAGTTATTGTCTGTGAACATCTACTGAATAAACGTCTCAGGACCTTGTTGGGATTACACTAAATTTGGCAAAACCCAGGCATTGTCACTAAGGTGAGTGTCCATGCGTTCTTACCGTGGTGTATTATTGATAGGAGTTTTCTGACAGCTGGCCTTACAGAAATTATAGCCTTATAGAAATAACAGCAGTGCACATAGCAGGTTGGAAAACTGGCCACAGGGCTTTACCTACTGCACTGTATCTATTACTGCTGAAAACCTGAAGACCCAAAGGTTTGGATTTTGGGTTAAATTTTTCGTTTTTCACTCATACATTAGTTGTATTATTATTAGTTGTAACACAAACAAGAGTGAAACCAAAAATAGTTACTGTCCATCTGGCAGGGCCTTTGGCTTTGAATTTATTACTGCGCCAGAGTTCTCAGATGGGTTACCCTCTGGGGCTGAAATGATATCAGTGAGCTGTAAAGACCAGTTTTTATTTAATTCAGTGATCCCCAATCTTAACTGCGGCACAGATCAGTTAAATGTCTCGTACTACTTTCAGGGACCGGTCATTAAGTTCTGGCAGATATACCCCTTAATAAAATTTAATTTCTGGTGTTCTGAAATATTTTCCTACCTATAAAATCTTCCTACCCGAATTAACTGTGCATGGGCACAACAAGGATTTCTCACGTGCACACAGCCTATAACTTTCTGCTACCAGATCGGTGAAAAAGGTTAGAATCTTCGTTCTGAGTTTATTGTTGTTGTCTTCACTGTTAAAATTTTTCCTAATCAAATATAGTTGCATTATTGATTACGGTAACCTAGCCATTCTATTGTTAAGTTATTCTGTTGATATGGGTTACGATCAAGTGTAAGTAATAGGAAGGATAATATTTCTCTCTGGCACGGCACCAATTCATCCACGAACCAGTAATGGTCGCCAGCCCAGTGGTCGGGGACCACTGATCTAAGGGAAGGTTTTTTGCCATCATCCCGACTTTACTTTTAGTCTTGGTCAGTTAGTGTAGCAGTTAGCCCAGCTTAAAAACAGAGAGCAGAGAATCCTAGGTTTTATTCCCAGAATGCCATGCTTCTTAGGGGCATCCTTTCAACAATCATTTCCTAAATGTAAAATGTTACTTTTGTTTTTCTTTTCTTTCTCTACCAAAGCTCAACTAAGCTCAGCTAATTCTTTGTAGGCACTGTGAGGTTATTTGCATGACCTTGGGTCAGATTCTGAAAGAGAGTTGCACTTAAAAAAGCCTAGCCAAATGTGCAAAAATGGGAGCAGTTTTCTTGTGTTTTTCTTTCTTCCACTCTAAAATGTTCTAAATTCTGGAACACCTTTAAAAAGGCCAACAAAACTGTTTCTGGGTTTTTTCCTTTTTTTTCTTGAGCTACTGACCCCTGTCAAACTGTATGTATCAATTGGCCACATGACCCAGTACGCACACTGACACACACTTGTGAGAGCATCCTCAGTGAAGAGAAAAATCCCACAACTCAGTGAGGATTCCTCTTTCACCCGCCCACTCTTGTGTTTTTATTTCCCTCAGTCAGACTGCAGTGTCGTCTTGCTCTGAGTATTTTTCCCCTCATGCCGCCGTTCACCTACATTTGTAACATTTGTAACACTGCCCCACTATTTTTGAATCCTGAGGCTAATGTTCCAGAGAAGGCCAAAGTGTCTTCTGGCTGGTACCGTGGATGAGCAGTGCTTGCATATGCACATCGTTGGTGGTGCAGTTCTGTTTGGGGGAGAAAACAGAGGAGGTGGAGCAAAAAGAGGAGGAAGCAGGGAGCAGGTAGAGGGAAGGAAAAGTTCCTTTACTCTCCTATGGAAAGTCGGAATTCTTTTGGAGCATTTCCCCATTTGACTGGCACTTGTGAAAACTATTGCCTTGCATATATTGTGGGCATGTGCTGATGGAGTCCCAGCTCTGGAGTCCCTGCCGTGAGGTGAGGAGCTGATCTCCTTAACGTTTAAACATGTACACGAGAGTCAGGTTTTTACAGAAACCACTTTCACTCCTCCCTCAACCTTGGTGTTGACCACAGCATGGCTGATGGTCTACATCAGTGGTTCTTAATGTGTGTTTGGGACCCACCAATGCCTCCTTATGACAAGCTGCAACCAAAACTTGTTCTAGATTTTTTTTTTTTTTTTAAATTGTAAACATTGTAAACCCCCCCCCCCTCCCCCACCTGATATTGATATTGGAATCAGAAATTTGTTGCTTGGACTGTAAAAAGCAAATCAATGGTTTCAGAGTATAGCCGTTACACCTCTCTCTGGAACAGAGTGCAGAGAGTCCAGGCTTCTAAAACCGATTAAAGCTCCTTCCACATGGAAAAAATGCAAATATCAGCAAAGTTTTTATAAGATTCCTAGATTTCTAATATTTCAAAAGTTAATTTCAGTGTTAAATTAACAGCAGTTCTCCTGTGTCGTTTCTCCAGAGTTACCATGCTGATGTCGTGAAGACCCCGTGGTTCCACCCTGAAGCACTATCAGTTCATTGATTCAGAATTAACTGTCACAGTGTCAGTCACGCTAACACTGACGAACAGCCACTGCCACAGCCGTTGCCACCGCCGCCTGCACCCTCTCCCCACCCTCCTCCAGCATACCCTGCCGCCATCATGACGTCAGAACTGGAGAGCAGCCTGACTTCCATGGATTGGCTCCCACAGCTGACCATGCAGGCGGCCATCCGCAAGGCTGACGCCCAGAATGCCCATGGGCCTGGCATGGGCAAGAAGAGTACCCTACTGGACCCCAACACCACATTGGACCAGGAGGAGGTGCAGCAGCACAAAGACGGCAAACCCCCCTACAGCTACGCCAGTCTCATCACGTTTGCTATCAACAGCTCTCCAAAGAAGAAGATGACCCTGAGTGAGATTTACCAGTGGATCTGTGATAATTTCCCTTACTACAGAGAGGCAGGCAGCGGCTGGAAGGTAAGTCAAGGCCTTAACTGCCTTTTGCTTGGGGGCAGAAATGCTGTATTTACTGAGGTATAAATCGCTCTGGGGTGTAACTTGAACCAGTCATAGGATGAAGAACAGAGCAACCTTTTTCAATATCGGAGCATTATATATTATATAGCATATTATAGCGTATAGTTTTTTTTCACCAATATTCAAAATCCAATGCTGCAAAACCGTGGTCTCTGCAAATACGCTGGACTTCCTCATGGGATACTGAGTCAGTACGACTGACACTTTGACCGTGATTAATGATGTCATCTTAAAGGGACAACTACAATGAGCAATGCTACAGTAAATGTCCATGGTCTGGAGTTTTTTTGGAGAAAATTTTAATTCTTAATGACTGCGAGGAGCTAGTCATGTGAGGGTGGGGGCGTAAGATTTTAACACTTTATCACAAGGCGTTTTTATACAGCGAAATAAAGGAAAAACAACACAGAATGGACTCAGTGAAATGACAACAACGCAGAAGCAGCAGTGGCAACAGCTGTCTCTCAAAGACTCAGAGTTAAATACAGTAAAGAACAGCCAAGAACAAAAGAGTTAAATAAGGTAAAGAACAGACAAGAGCAAAATCTTCTTCTTCTTCTCCTTTCGGCTTATCCCGTTTTTCAGGGGTTGCCACACAGAGTCAACAATTTCTATCTCACACTGTCCTCTGTATCCTCTACTTAAACTGCAACTATCAACAATCCATGTCCTCTCTCACTGGATCCATAAATCTCTTCTTTGGCCTTCCTCTTCGTCTCTTACCTGCATCCTTCTCCCAATATAACCACAGTCCCTCCTCTGAACATGTCCAAACCATCTTAATCTGGCTTCTGTAGCTTTTTCTTCGAACCTTCCTGTCTGTGTTGTCCCCCTGATTACCTCATTTCTGATCCTGTCTATCCTTGTCACCCCCAAAGAGAACCTCAGCACCTTTAACTCTGCCACCTCCAGCTCTGCCTCCTGTCGTCCACCTATTCCTAGTGTCTCTAACCCAGACATGTCCAAACTGTTCCACAAAGGGCCGGTGTGGCTGCAGGTTTTTGTTCCAACCAAGCAGCAGCACACCTGAGTTGATAGGTTTAATCAACTGATCACAGTCATCAGACACCTGATTGGTCAAGCTGTGTGCTCTTGCTTGGTTGGAACAAAAACCAGCAGCCACACTGGCCCTTTGTGGAACAGTTTGGACACCCCTGCTCTAACCCATACATGGCTGGTCTCACAACTGTCCTGTAAACCTTTCCTTTCACCTTAGCTGAGACTCTTCTATGGTAAATCACTCCAGAGACCTTTCTCCAGTTGTCCCATCCTGCCTGTATTCTATTCTTCACCTCTCTTTCACAGTCCCCACTGCTCTGAACTGTTGAGCCTAAGTATCTAAACAGCTAAGCAACTGGACATTCAGTTTTTTGGAAAAAGTTTCACCTCTCATCCATGAGGCTTCTTCAGTTCTAACTACTAGTGGGGAGTAACAGAAGTCATATCCTGTGAGTCGGGAGGAAGGGGTGTTTCAAGTCCCTCCTGTTGGGTAGACCTGGGGGTACCTGTGAAGTGTGATACCAGTCGTTGGATGGGTATTTATGGGTCGTTACCATCATTGTTGGAGTGGTTTTGGTCACACGGCTCATTAATATGCGAAACTGGTTGATGAGAGTGGAATCTTTTGGGTAATGTTCCCAAAAGGGCTTTGTAAGTGGGTGAAAGATTATGTCTCAAACCACCACCTCTGTTGAGGGATGTTTTTTTCCAAGTTGACAAAAATGGCTTCTTTAACACCTTTCTCAAACCATCTGTCCTCTCTGGCCAAGATCTGAACATCGTGGTCCTTAAAAGAGTGGTTGGTAGCCTTTAAGTGTAGGCTACCAAAATCCAAAAATCCTCCCTTGGAACCATGCATAGGCCTTTTATAAATCTACAAAAACACAGTGAACCTCCTTCTGACCCTCTCTGTACATCTCCATCAACATCCTCAGGGCAAATATTGCATCTGTGGTACTCTTTCTCTGCATAAAACCAAACTGTTGTTTGCAAATCTCTACTTCTCTCCTCAACCCAGCCTCAACTCTTTCCCAAATCTTCGTGGTATGGCTCATCAAATGTATTTGCGGAAATGTTTTTCGCAGTATAAGAAGCTGGTGCTTCTTATACTGCAGCTGTTTCTATCTGTGCCCACTTATATTTCCTATTATTGTGAAGGCTGAATGAGCCTGGCTTATCGTTGTTTTTGGAAAGTTATTCTGTCCAACACTAGACATTTCTTGTTTCCATTAAATGCTGCACAAAGATTCATAGGACTGTTTCAGACAAAATGTGTAATTTTTCTCTAACTTATATTGAAGTAGTGTGTTTATGTTGTACACCGTTATTTATAGAATACCTTTAGTCTGGTATCGCACTAATTCAGGGGCAATCACCTGCATATATCGGTATCGATTACTATTGGTATCAGTTCATGTCGGTATCGGGAATTAAGTGTTTAGGCAATATTGGTTAATATCGGTATCGGTAAATGTTATATCAGACATCCCTAATATAATGGATAAAAATAATTTGGCGAATGACAAATGAATAATCTAACATAAATGAAATAAGAACTTAGTAGAAGTGCTGGGTGATATGAACGATAACGGTATACATCATGATATACCACAATAAAAAGAGCAAAGTTCTTCTTCCTGGGAGCTTGCTGTCTTGCTGCCTACTTGTGAAAGATTTCGGGGTGGATCACGGCACCAGTTGGAAAAACCAGGTCCAAGTACAAGGTTTCTTCCAATCCATGGTCACAGCACCAAAATTGAAAGAAGGTGGTCCAGGGGAACAAGTGAATGACGCCGTTGCGTGGTCAATGCGTTTAATATCAAAGAGCACCCAAAACACAAAAGATTGGTCCAAAACGAAGATGACTGGGGAAATCAAAATCAAATAACTAACAGCGTGGAACCTTTTTCTTTTGGTTGAAACGTTCTTTGATAAAACTTTCTGAATTTGTTATCCAAACTTACACATTTTATACCTGAATGGTTTCTTAACCTTGTGGGTGTCGATCACATGTGGATCCAATGGGAGTAAAAGGGTTGGGTCTTTGGTGACCAATCACATATTGTTCTACGCATTTTATCTACATATTATCTACGCATTTTTATCCTCCGGTTGCCACCGCCTAACGCTATTGTGTATTACGGTCTAGCAACATCTGTGGCTGAACTTTATTTATTTATAATGCCAAATCATTATAACTCTTATCCAAAGGCACCAACAATACAAACATTAATAGTAGTCATAAAAACCATTATGTACTACTACTGGGTTGTGTTTGGGATAAGCAAAAGTAAGGAAGGAGAGAGGGTCTTAGAAGTGCATATGTATGGCCAAATGTGAGGTAACAAATGTGACACCTAAAATCCCAAAAGTGAAAAACCACTGAAATCCAACACTTGCAACTCCAGGCATGAAACTGCAACCTTTTGCACGTTTATCGTTCAGCACTTGTAAGTGAACTAACATAAAGCAGCACACAAGAAGTGGGGCCATGTCACAAAACCTTAGTTTATGTATTCCTCATTATTTTCACTTATCTAAACCTAGTGTATGCATATGGACAAGACAACACAAATTAAATTGCTATTGGCCATAAAAGCATATTTTTGTATTATATTTGATTAAAAGGGATTAGAGACAATATAAAGAATAGAAAAGAAATGGCTCTATATATGGTGGGGACTTTTTTTTATCGCCCAGCACTAGTCAATAGTGAGAGATGTGTGGATACTTACAGCTCCTCTCTTAAGACAAAATGACAGTAATGATCAGCAAACAAAAATGTATTTCCCTAGAAATTTGTCCATTGTCCAAATTCATTCTGTGATCAGACAGGAAAAAGAAAAGGTGATGAAGAACAGTGTGTATAGACCAAAAAAGATATTGGCAGATGTGGTCGGACTGGTCTGTTGCTCTGCCATGCTGCTCCCTGTTGTTGACTGGTTTTCCCCTCTGTATTTATGTTCTCACCTGGTGTGCCAGATTGATCAAAATCTTTGGTAAATTGGAAGGATTTCAAACATGTTTGATTTTCATCCAATGGATTGTCAGGTGATAGCCGTGAGACTCTGATTATCTGAATGAACAGAATGGTCATCTCTGTCAGCTCTGAGAGAACCAGTGAAGTGTGAAGGTATCATTGGGGCCTGAGCTGAAGCTGAGCTGATTGGCTGTTAAAGACTCCAGATGGAGATTGATATTAGAAGGACTTTAACAATCATTGGAGGCTTATTGGAAACGTGAGGGGCAGGTCTGTGCAGTCAGAGTAAACATTTGCAACCTGTTTCCTGGGGCGACAAGATCTAGTGTGAGAGGGAATGATGTCTAGCCTTTCTTTCCTTTTTCTTCCCTGCATTGATCTGTAAACATTCAGCTGTATATCTGTTCCACTACTAGTGCAACGTTCTTTCTTCTCTTCTTGTTCTTCTCCTTCCGTCTAGATGTACTGGATAATAACAATTATTAAGTCTCTTATTTCTGTCACAATAGGGAACTTTATAGTGTGTCTCTTCAACACTACTGTGGTCTCTGCTGCCACAGGAGGCACGGTTAAAGACATGTGGTTCTTCTTGGAGATGCTGTTTAGATGTGGGATGTGTAGATCAGACACAGATATAATCACCTATCTGAAAAACTTTCTGTTTTGATGCTAAAATTGATCATTAGTGTAAATCTATCAAAAGTGTCAATCAGAATTTTTTTTTTGAGCATAGTGAGTGTTTAGATTGAGACTCTGTTTCCATATGATGGTAGTCGATGTTAACTAGCCCATGATGGGGGCTTGGTAACCAGCATTTCTTGTTTTGTGTGGCCAAAGGGATCTTACAATAAAGTTATTATATGTTATCACACAGTAATGTGAGTTCAATCCAAAATTATCAATTATAGAAACATGTATTATACATACATACAATACATCAATAGTTCCATAAAAAACATTTTGACTTACAAAAATATGGAAAAGTCAGGAAGGAACAGGACAGCGCTTGTTTATCACCATTTTCGACACCAGTGATTCTGCAAGTGTATCTATAAACCTAGGTCTTCTCCCCTGATGCAAGAGTAAAGAAACATTGACATTACAAACAAATTTCCCCACTACAACCCCTGGTGGGCCAGCCCCTATTTTGAGGGGGTTCACTGGGTTTAAAGATCTCCAGCTACATTAGCTCCATGTTATTGATGTTTGGTGCGTCACAGAAAGTAGATGGAAGAGAAATTATAAGTTTGTTCGTTTGACTATTATGAAATCAAAATGAAAAGATACGTTGCTGCTGTTTCAGCTTTTAGATGCAACTCAGAATTGCCAACCATGAAGTGATCAGGGTCTATTCAGTGTAACCTGGTTGAATGGTCGAAGAGGAAATGCTAAAAACCAGAACGAAAGTGCGCTGCACTGCACGAACCTGCGTCAATCATTCTTCTCATTAATGGGTGCTTCCCCGTTTTTTTTTCCGAGAATTGAAACTGCTAAATTTACACAAGGAATGTGTGTGTGTGAGTGTGTGTGTGCACCCCTGTGCTTTGTCAGTTGACAAATATTGGAACCAATGTTCATTCGCTTTCTGGAACGAATGTAGTTTGGAACCAAAGTCCATTCCATTCATACACTTTCTTTTTCTCTTTCTCCACTTTTTCTTCCACTTCAGTAGGTCACAGTTTTACATTTAAAAAAAGTTGTTTATTCTTAATGTGTTTGTTTACCAAAATGAGAATTGACTCTATATCTGTGCAACCAAAGTGAGACATTTGGGACCAATCGATGTTCTGAAGACCGCTGTTCAGTTGATAGAAGGTTCAGCTTCAACAACATATTCATGATCTTTAGTTCTTCTTGACTCACCTGACTTTGAACCATACTTGGATGTCTGTTTTTTTATATTAAACCTGAAAGCAGGAAACCGACAAGAGAAGCATGCGAAAGACAGCATTGTTTGGCAGCATGTCACAATATCAACTTCTGTAGTGAAGTGTTTAACTTTAAAGAATAGTAATGAAGCATAAAAGGCCACTGAATCTGTTTTATGAAGTGCACTGTTAAATAAAGTGGTACATTTTTTTTATTTCTTGTCTTTTCTGTCTTATGAAACATTATTGAACAGACCTGAGTAAGCTGAGCTGGGTGATATGAACGATAACGTTATACATCATGATATACTACAATAAAAAGAAAAAAGTTCTTCTTCCTGGGAGCCTGCTGTCTTGCTGCTTGCTTGTGAAAGACTTCGGGGTGGATCATGGCACCAGTTGGAAAAACTAGGTCCCAGTACAAGGTTTCTTCCAGTCCACGGTCACAGCACCAAAATTGAGAGAAGGTGGTCCAGGCGAACAAGTGAATGGCACCGTTGCGTGGTCAATGCGTTTAATATCAAAGAGCACCCAAAACACAAAAGATTGGTCCAAAACGAAGATGACTGGGGAAATCAAAATCAAATAACTAACAACGAGTAAGAACCACAAATCTCGACTATGTGTTCTCAAACACTCCCATAGAAAACACTCCAGACTACTCTGCATTCCAAATTATTATGTAAATCATATTTTCTCAGATTTCTCAAAATTATCTATATGAATGGCAGTCTTTTCCAGTAACCAACCATTATAGTACAATTCAAATGTTTTTGAATGAACCTCCAAATGATAATAGTACATTTAAAAAAATAAAAATCACAAAAATGCATGTTCCAAATTATTACGCACAATGAGTTTCCACACATTTTATTGTCATAAAGAACAAAATGGTTATGTGTGAAACTATAAACATAAGCAGTTCATGCCTGACTGAAATGTAACTAAAATCAAGCACTATTTAAATCAAAGCATTATAACAAGTGAAGTCACATCTGAACATATGACCCCTTGTTGTAAGAGACCTTCTCATGTCATCCATCCATTGAATTTGTCAGTTTTTGGATAGTATCTACTGGAACACCCTTGCACTGCCTCCCACCATCATAAACACTTCTCTTAGTGACACTCCAAAGGTTCTCAATAGGGTTGAGTTCAGGGGAGGAAGGGGGCCACACCCTAAGTTTGTCTCCTTTGATGCCCATTGCAGCCAGAGATGCAGAACAAACACATCAAGCGTGGAACTTCCCATCTGTTGCCTTATAGGAGCAGCCTAGAGCCAAAGTGGTTTATCTGGGAGATGACATTCTCCTCTGACCAACTGACAGACTCCATAATGTCAAGAAAAAACCTGTTCCTTTAGCTGATTTTCATAACATTAATTGGAAGGTGTAGAGTTGATGCTTATACTCTTTGTCATCCTATCTCCAGACTCAGGCTCAAGTACCAAGGTTGCAGGGCCTATCTAGTATGAAATTGCTCACTTACCTGTTGCTATCGTAGCTTAAACACGTGCACAACCATTAATGTAAAAATGCAGTTAAGATTTAGGACTTTTTTGAACCCAAATTCATTGTTGCCCATGGTGAAACTTAAATGAAGTTATATGACTTCATATATGATATGAAGTTTGCAGCCATCACTTTTTTAGTTTGTTGTTCTGCATTGGAGTTTGATCCTGTTTTTTTTTTTTATCAGCTTACTTGCTAATTGCAAAGATGGTTAAAGATTGGAAGGGCTGTGATTCACTCAGCAACCAGGTTGGTCATGCTGTTAGGCGGGTTCCCGTGTCAGGAAGCCTGGCCAACCGCCCACCAGCTTCACCTTACACCTCCGTACTGGCGCCAAACTGCTCACACTGTGGCCTTCAGAGTAGGCGGGAAGAGCAGGTTGGCGAGCTCTGGCACGGATACACTTTGGCAGAAGCTGCTGTCCCCAGACTGAGTGAAGTGCTGACTGCAGCGCAGAACATAAAAGGCCTTAGGCTTCCGCTGCTTCCTCTAGTGGTCTGTCCGCCTGTGCAGAGATGCATTGATTTCACTAAAACTGTGGCAGTTCTTGGCACCTTTGAAATACGGTGTAAACAACGTCATAATTTTTCAGGCTATGTTTGTTTGGGTTTTGTGGTAGGATGGCCTTTAGACTGATATAGTTCATAGTTCCCACCACTAGGAATGTTGTTAAAATATTTCACTGATAAAAGGGATTATTTCTTAAAAATTTAGACTCCCTTTTTTAATTTTATTTTAAAGCATCTCACAAATTTGCTTCTAAAAGGAGATCATTCTTCCAAAACCTTCCGAAACGCTTACTGCATCTTGTGTGTGCTCTGAGTCAGCTACATACTTGTCGATAGTACTATGATCACGATTAAGTTTCTTTGCAATTTTGATTGTTGTCATTTCTTTAACCAAACATTTAACTATTTGTTGCTTTTCTCCTTGCCCATCTTGGTTGAAAATGTCCTGCTTCATAATGTGGAACAACCGTCTCTAGTAGTCTCCCCTTTAATTGGACTCACCTGCCAAACTAATTAGCACAGGTGTCTTCAGTTGGTTTTAGTATACAGCGCTATGATACACATTACCATTCATGAGTTTAAATTGACAAACAAAAAAATCTTACCTTACCACTCTTGAACACTTTTTGCATAATAATTTGGAACACAGTGTCAAAGTCTGTATTTATCTTATTTATTTTTTCTCAATGGCTGTTGAAGATGAAGTGGTAGGGTAAGGGTTTACTGTGTTGTGACAGTTGAAATATGCTGTGTTTTGATTTTGTTCTATTTGTATACTGTAGTTTTTTTTTTTTTAATTCAGTAAAAAGATTTGAAAATATATATTTTTATATTTCACTAGCCAGAGATCAAGAGATGGAGTCAGAGCCATTGTTTAGTCAAAAATAATAATAGTTATAACAATTCGAATTTTGTCAAATTTTTGAACTGCAATGGCGAAACTTCCAGTTTGAGTCAACCAACATAGGCTGCCACGGGGGGCGCCATTGGAAATACCAAGTTTTGCTGGGTATCAAAATACTCTTCTTCTTCTTCTTTCGGCTTATCCCGTTTTTCAGGGGTTGCCACAGCGAG
>JAFBJS010000193.1:0-14200 GCA_016785265.1 Paraplagusia blochii
GGCTGTCAGATGGCTCAATGGTGCCATTTCTCAGCATCTCGTTGATGGCGTTGTCCGCAGCATCTTGGTGCCTCATGGGAAGACGACGGGGACGTGTCTTAATGGGCCTTGCATCGCCAGTGTCAATTTCGTGCTGCACTAGGTGTGTCAGGCCAACCTCCTTTTCAGTAAGAGCAAAAATGTCTTTAAAGTGCAGCAATAACTGCCACAGTTCCTCCTGCTGCTCAGGTTCCAGGTCATCACAGCTGCGGCGCCATATCTCCCGTACTGCTGCCAGTCTCTCCTCCTCACCTACTTCGGGCTCCTGGTCAGGGGCAGGGACCTGTTCAGCAACTGGTATATGGGTTGTGGGAACCAAGTCTGTAGGGACAGGGCCCTGATTTTCCTCTGCTGCACGTGAGGTAGATTGGTGTGGTCCTGAGGCCTGGATTGGCGGCACCATTCCAACTGCGAGTCCTCCTGGGAATGTCAGAGTGTTCTTCCCCAGGTCTAACAAACAGCGGGCAGCCCGCAGAAAATCTAGTCCTAATATACAGGGGTCCTGGACTACAGCAACCCACACTTTACAATTCACATTTAGCCCTCCCACTTGTATAGTCACTACCCCTCTTCCAACCATAGGGGCTAGCTCACCAGTCACTGTCCGCAGCTTCACCACAGTAGGTTCTAGCCGTGTACCTGCAGGGACCTGGTCTGGTCTCACCAGTGTCGCCGTGGAGCCGGTGTCAATGAGGGCTATGCATGGGGCCCCCGCCAGGGTGATGGGAACATGGCAGAAATCCCCCATGTGGGTCCAGCCTACCACTCTTACAGCCTCTGTGATGTCTTCTGCTTCTGGAAGAAGTGGAGTCCCACTTCCCCCTCTGTATTGCTGGGTTCTCCCCTGGGGTAACAGAACATGGCGGGGCACAGGGGTAGGGGTCTGTGTTGTCCCCTTTACACAGACCCTGGGGCGTTTCCCTGAACACCCTCCTGCTTGGGGCACCTCACACTGATATGGCCGACCTGACCGCATACCCAACAGACAGGGGGTCCTCGATGGGGACGGGTGCTGCTGCGCTGTGGTTGCAGTGATACAGCACGGATTAATTGAGTCAGTTCATCTGCCCATGCAGGTTTTGTTTGGTCTGTGCCCTCCTGCATCGCAGTCCTCACCACAGGGTAGCCACCACTGTCATAACTCGCAGTCTCTCCGATGATCTCCCTCTCCAAGGCTAGTTCCAATGCCTCTTGTAGATTATGGGGGTGCGCCAGTTGTGTCTGTATGCGCAGCTCTTTAGGAGTTATTGCTCGGATGAATTGGTCTCTGGCCAGTTCATTCTGGACATCAGGGGACATATGGGCATACGCTCTTCTTGTCAGGGTTTCAATGTCGTTAGCCAACACACGAAGCGGTTCCCCAGCCCGCCTCTTCCTGTTTGACAGTTCTGAGCGTAGAACACCAGGCTGGTTGTATTGTCCAAATCTGCGCTGCAAAGCACCCACTAAAGCTCCATAATTCTCTCTCTCAGATGGGCAAAGCAGCAGCAAGCATGTTAAAGCTTCCTCTGTAAGGCACAGGGCCAGTTGAAGTGCTTTAATGTCCTCTGACCAGCCTGCAGCCTGTGACAAGAGTTCAAATTGGGCGTGGAAGGCTTCCCAGTCTGCCTTACCGGAATATTTTGGTGTCTTCACTTGGATTTGGTTACTGCATGCGCCACCATCTTTGTTTGTATTCACCTCAGCGGTGCTCACTCTAGGCGTTCTCCCGCCAGTGCGCTCTTCCGCGCTCCCTGAGCCGAGGCCAGCCCCTATAGCCATTTTCCTAACTGCCTCTCTTAAGTGGGCAAGGTGTTCCAGATGACGGTCAAACTCTACCTCATCTCTCGGAAAACCATGGTAAATATCGTCCATCGGCTCTTGTTTGATTTTCCGGCGGGCTCCGTACTTTTCTGCCATGTTGCTGGCTGAGTTAGCTGGTTCGGGTAGCCGCAGTGGTGGAGAATAGCACTTTTACTTCTGACACCAATGTAGCGTCCAGCCGGACGTGTAATAATGGTAGAAGTGTTGTTTAACAAAACCGCTTTTATTGCGGAACTTCTTACAGAAGGTCTAGTGAAACTCAGCCGTAAACACTCTAAGTCATAGAACACATGAACTTGCTGCATCTCCTGTCTCACACACACTCACACAGGCGCTCTCCTCCTGCTCCCCCCGCCCCTCTCGCTCACGCACTCATCAAGACGCATTCACAACCATAGGAAACTACAGAACTCTACGAACACTTGCCATATAACAAACTAAACTACAGGAACGCTACACTATGAAGCTGGCTTGTAATTGGTTAAATACTATAGAACTGGCTGAGGAGCGCTCCTGCGCCTCCTCGCCTCGCTGGCTTCACTCGTTCCTCCTTGGTAGCCGAGATGACTCGCTCCGGCTTCTCACTGTCGTCCCTCTGGGTGTCCGCCCCGCTGCCATCAACAGCACACTCGCGGCGAATAGCCCAGGTGACCGCGGTGCACTATGCGACCACACCCATTCGTGACAGCTCACCTCTCATGATCCTGGCACTTGTTAGTTACTGGAGTAGGGTTTTGGACACCTTATCCAACGGTGTCGGGGGCATGTAACTGGGGTGTTTAAGGGAGAATAGACTTTTGTCTTAACGTACCACGGGTGTCGTCACTCAGGGAACCAGAACTCTCTCTTTGATGTGTGCGAAGTGTGAAGGTAGAAGTGGTGACAAAAATCTCCTTCAGTCGAAAACTGGAAGAGGAAGAGAGGAATAGAGGAAGAGGAGAAGTGACGCGACCTTGGCCGGGGAAGCGCCGGGGGTTGGTGTTGAATCCTTCGCAGCTGTGGCAGAGCCAGTCGCTCCCTTCTTGGTCCCAGTACAGGGCCGTCTCCCCGAAGGGGCTGCTCTCCTTAGGTTAATCCAACAGTAGCTGTGGTGAGCAGCGAGAAGTGAGGAAGTGAGAGCTGGTCCAATTAATCCGTTTATCCTGTGGCCTCACTTCTGCTTTGCTGGGCCTCTCTTTTTCTCTGTGGCAGAGACAAGAGTGTCTTCTCTCTGCTCGTTTGTAATCCACAATTCTCTCCTTCTATCTCGTCTTGTTTCTTTTGAGTCAAGCAGAGTATCCAAATTCGGGGCTTGAGTCCATCCGTCGTCCGGGGATAGGACGAAACACGAATTGAACTTTTTAGACTCTTGCATCTGCATTTATACTTCTCATCACCCCCCTCTCTCTGCTTCGCCGTCACTTCATCATAAACTTTAGGTTTTTTCCACAGCAGGGTATGTTTTGTCAAAACATCCCCTTTTTTTGTCATTGCCCAACTCTTGTCTGGTTTTGCAGGTTTTTTCCACAGCTGTCTCCCTCAGTTCCTCTACAGTCCATTTGTCATCTCTTCACTTCCCCTTTCCTATACGCCTCAGCATCACATTTTAACTTTTAGCAGATACATTTCTCTGTTTCAATTACTTCATTTTAGACAGATACATTTTTCTGTTTTTATGATAAACATCATTCTAGCCATCAGCATCATAAAACAACAATAAACATTTCATCATTTCACTTCTTTTCAAAAATTACAACGGTAATCATAACATTATTTTTCTTATTATTTTGATTTGGCTGTAAGCTCTACACCAGACCTTTAACTTGACTGAGTTTCCTCTTTTGCAATATCTTCACATCAGATCAGGGATCAGATCAGATTCTCTTAGGCTGTACAGACACATTTCCCTATGTAATGCGTTACCAGCAACCATATAAATGTGAATATATATGTTATTTCAATCAGTTATCACTTTGATATATTTAATTATTTTAGATAAATACTCATATTAGTCATAATCACTCATAGATTTCATACATTTAAGACTTTTACAGTTATGCCCAACTTAGTCCCAGCCCTACATCACACTTTTCTCCTCCCCAGCATATAAACATATAAACTCTATATTAGCCTGCTTTGATTCCTCGGTTATAACTTTTTGGATACTGAGCTCAACCATCCTTGACACCTGTCAAGGAGACAGATCTGCCCTGTGATTAGTCAATACATGGAGCTGACCTGTGATTGCTCAATGTTCACTGAGCTTGCCTTTGCTTGGTCAAAATAGACTCATCTGCCCTGGGATTGGGCAATTTTACTGGGTTGGCTGTGATTGGTTAAAATAGACTTATCTGCCCTGTGATTTGTCAAAGATGCAGATCTTGGTGTAGATTGGCCAAAAACACGTATCTACCCTCTGATTGGCCAAATTCTATGAAGCTGTACTGTGATTGGTCAATTATCAATGACCCGAGCTGTGATTGGCCAAATTCCTTAATGCTGGTCCCAGACTCTTACAATATACACCATTATCTTTTCAGGAACTATTAGCCCTGTGACCACTGGGGACAGTACTTTAACCAATCAAAAAGAATACTTAGACATTTGAAGTTAATTTTAGTCTAAATTAATCTATTAATTTAATCTTGGCCAATCAAGCACATTTTTACACATGGAAAAATTTATGAAATGGAATCATAGAAAATTCCCTTGAGCTGATGTGTTATCAGAATTTAAAAAGAGAAAATTGATGAGAAAATAGTTTAAATGTGATTGTTGTACAAAAAAGGTCATATCTCACTTAGAAATAATACTTTTTGGCAGATTCATGAGATTCAGGATAGCCACACAGCAACAGCTGCTTACACTGCTGCAAGCCATCAAAGATTGCACTTATGTCATGTACTACCCACTTCCCATGTCATTCACACAGATTCCCCAGTTTGTTTCCACTTGCCCTTCCTCCTGCTCACTTGCCTGCCAGCCACTCCCACTCTGTTTACCTGATTCCCCTTAGATGCACCACATAAGCAATCAGGTCTGTATTTAAGCCTCTGCTCTCCACTACCACCGTGCCAAATCGTTTTTTGCTTTTCATGCCAGACTTTCCTGCATTTGCCAGACTGCTTTCCTGTTTTCGACCCTGCTTGTTCCTGACCATCCTGTCTCGTCGCCTCCCCAGTAATCTCGTTAGCCTTCTGTCCCAAACCACGAGTTTGTCTTGTTCCTCCTGATTCCTGTGTGTCCTGATCCCAGGCTGCAACTTCCCGACCCCTCATCTGTCCCTGACTCTCCC
Organism: Paraplagusia blochii; assembly: GCA_016785265.1. Lineage (NCBI taxonomy): Eukaryota > Metazoa > Chordata > Actinopteri > Pleuronectiformes > Cynoglossidae > Paraplagusia > Paraplagusia blochii. The sequence goes on from JAFBJS010000193.1 coordinate 5,117, forward strand.
CTTTCCCTTTCGTGTGTTGGCTTCCCTGACGTGCATTACCTGCTTGTAATGTCGGGTTCACCCCAGACACGACCTCAAACACTCTGCGTAAGGTTCCAACGCTTTATTAGAACGCACAGCATTCACCGGATACGTATATATCAGTCTTTTGTCTTGTCTGTTTCTGGTCAGCCTCCGCTGACGGCATAGCAGTCTCTATTTCCAGCCTCCCCTCCGCTGGTCCCGGCTCCTACTAATATAAAACGCAGTGTAATTATGGGAATTACTCTCACCTGTCATATGCTGCAGCTGCGTCCCCACTCCTGTGCTTACTTCGCTGCAGCTGACCGCTAACCTCCGCCGCGCCTCCACACTGCTACTCTTAGTTTCTGGAGAATAAACTCTTTACCAATTGACCTGCCATAGTTTTGTGCTGCATTTGGGTCCCATACAAACCCGTTACAACTTTGGGCAGCAGTTCTACCACTGGTGTTGGTCCAGGTTGTATTGCTCCAGAGAGTGATTGTTTACCCAAAAAATAAATTCAATAAACCCAGCACACAACAATATACTCACAACAATTTAAAACATTAGTTTGTGGTTACTAACACTGTGCTTGACGAATTTAAACCGTGGACACATTTGTGTTTCAGAGCCTCAGGCACTGATTTTTGACATGTAATTACACACAAAGATGTAACTTTCCAAAAAATAATTATCAGAAATAAAAATTAAAGTCAAACTTGGCCAAAATTGATCATAATTGACCAAACAAGCATAATTTGGTACATATCATAATTTAAAAACATTACTTTTACATTTTCATACAAATTGTTCAAAATCAATTTAACAGTGATTGTCTCACAAAATGGGTTAAACATCACCTAAAAATTTTGTTCTTGACAGATGTTTTAGTCTTTGCCCAATAACAGGCCAGGTCTTTGGTCATTAACTAATCAAAGGCCAAATCAGTAATTTTTGGCCAATCACAGGCCAGGTTAGTGATTGGTGACCATGTACTGGCTAGATCCTCACTCTTTGCAAGATGGCGGCGCGCAGTAGCGCAGCAGCGCAGCGACTTCTCAGGCTCCTGGATTCGAACACTATTTATGGACTTTTCCAGTTGACCCCGAGGGCAACCTTGACAAATTTGCTCGTGGGAATATGAGGGTAAGTAACAGTCGAACCGATATATACAGATATACTCAATATACAGGGCGGTTTGGCTGGTAACCAGACTTTAACATTGGCAACATTGACAACGACAACAACAACAACTACAGCTGTGGTGGCCGGACTCAGGGCCCTGTTGGTCAAACTCCTCCTGAGGACACTGGACTGGCATAGCAGAGTATGCCGTGCAGAGGGAAAGCGAAAGCAGAAAAGGGGGAAGCACGGAGGACCCCAGGCTAGGCTAAAAGCAAACCCCGGTCAGCCACTCACGTCTCTTTTTCTATCAAATGTTCGCTCCAACTGAGGCTGGGACTCTACCGTGAGATGAAGAACTGTGCGGTGCTTTGTCCGATGGAAACCTGGCTGAAGGACAACATGCCGGACTCAGCTTTCCACATGGACGGACGGGTTATGTACAGGGCAGACTGCACCAGCAGTTTGGGAAAACAGTTGGAGGAGGACTGTGCGTTTATATCAACAAAGGTTGGTGTACTAATAGCACTTTGGTGAGCAAAAAAAAGTCAGAGGCCATTGAATTCATGACCATCAAGTGCCTGCCACACTTCCTCCCACGTGAGTTTACGGCAGTGGTTGTTATGGCTGTTTATACCCCACCGGATGCTAAAGTAACTAAAGCTAAGTAAGCGCTGACTGAGCTGCACAACAACATCAGCTCACTGCAGCATAAGCACCCGGAGGGGTGTTGTACGTCCTGACTAAATTCTACCAGCATGTCAACATATCGACACGGGGGGGGACAACACACTGGACCGCATGTACAACAACAGTAAGAATGCGTACAGAGCTGTTTTCCCACCTGGGTTTCTCCGACCATCTCTCCATCATACTGGTGCTCGTGTATAGACCCCTCCTCAAAGACCAGAAGCTGACCCAGAGGACCATCACAGTGTGGCCCAGTGACGCTGTCCCCCAACTCCAGGACTGCTTCCTCTCCACAGACTGGCAAGTCTTCAGCAGCTGCCCATGAAGGACCTGGACCTGAAAGAGTACACATCTGCAGTCCTTGGGTACATAGGTAAGTGTGCTGATGATGTAACTGTCACTCTAACAATAACTTTTCATCCTAACCAGAAACACTTGCTAAATGCAGAGGTAAGGTCTCTGCTGAAAGCCAGGAACACTGTTTTCAGGACCAATAACAGAGTGGTGCTCAGAGCGGCCAGAACAGCGTTGAACGCCGGTGTCAGGAGGGCCAAGACTGCATATGCCGAAAGGATCCAGGGACATTTCATGTCCAACGATCCTCGGGGCATGTGGAGGGGAGTCAAGTGCATCACTGACTACAACACCAGGAATGCCCTCTTTGAGGATCTGAATGCCCCCGCAGCACCAGACTTACCCCGCCACCATGAGAAGAGCCACCCAGTGTGACCACAGCGGAAGTGAGAAGGACCCTTATGAGGATCAATCCACACAAAGCTGCTGACCGAGGTTCTGACAGACATCTTCAACACCTCCCTGCAGCAGGCGCAGGTCCCCAGATGCCTCAAGACCCCCACCATCATTCCCATCCTCAAAACATTCACAGGGACAGGCCTGAATGAAGGCTACCATCGAAATCGCTGAGGATGCACACCAATACGCAAAAGGTCCACAGATGAGGCCATCTCTTCTGTGGTACACACAGCCCTCACCCACTTGGAGAGGAAGGACTCCTTTGTCCGTCTACTCTTTGTGGACTTCACATCGGCCTTCGATACCATCATCCCTCACATACTGGTCCATAAACTATCAACCCTCGGACTGAGCTCTGCACCCTCTGACACTGGGTATTGGTTGGACAAATTATCAACGACGATGAGTCCAACTACAGGCGGGAGGTGCAACACCTGGAGAGCTGGTGCAGGGAAAATAACCTCTGCATCAACATGAACAAGACCAAGGAGATGATCATTGACTACAGGAGGGGCAGACAGCTCCCACCTTCCCTGCACATCGGAGGAACAGCAGTGGAAGTTGTCTCCAGCTACAGGTACCTGGGCACCCACATCTCAGATGACCTCACTTGGACGACCAACACCTCCTGTCTAATCAGAAAAGCCCACCAGCGTCTCTACTTCCTCAGGAGGCTGATGCGTGCCTCCTGAGGCTGGGGAGCTCAGTCCCAACATCCTTTTACAGATGCGTGGTGGAGAGCGTCTTGTCATCCTGCATCACTGTGTGACACGGCAGCTGCTCAGCAGCAGAGAAAAAGTCTCTGCAGAGGGTAGTGAAGGCTGCACAGAGAACCATAGGACGCAGCCTCCCATCCACCACGGAAATCTACAACAGTAGTTGCAGGAAACAGGCCTTCTGCATAATAAAAGACTCCACCCACCCAGCAAACTCACTGTTCGTCAGCCTCCTCTCAGGCAGGAAGCTGTGTAGCATCGAAAGCAGGACCACCAGACTGAGGAACAGTTTATTCCCTGAAGCTGTTGAAGACTGTTGAAATCTGGTGGAAACCTGTAAGTGTATTCATCAACTTGTAACTGTAATTCATCACTGTCACTCATCTGTTACCTTTGTCTTCGGCTCATACCTGGTAGCTTCAAAATTATTTACTTCGAGAGCAACAGTCATCCAAGAGGCTTCTTCAGTTCTAATGAGAGGTGGATGAGAAGAGAAATGTCTTCAAGAAACCTATGTCCAGTTGCTCTCAAAGTAACTAGTTATGGATTGAATTACCTGGATGACTGAGCATCTACACAGACATTACCTGGTAGCTCCATCTCTAGCATTCTTCTCCCAATATAACCACTGTCCCTCCTCTGAACGTGTCCAAACCATCTTAATCTGGCATCCTGACCTTTTTCCAAACCTTTCTGTCTGTGTTATCCCTCTAATCACCTCATTCCTGATCCTGTCCATCCTTGTCACCATCAAAGACTATCTCAGCATCTTAAACTCTGCCACCTCCAGCTCTGCCTCCTGTCTTCCACCTATTCCTTGTGTCTCTTTCTACAGTTGTTCATTCCTGTCTGTATTCTATTCTTAACCTCTCTTCCAAAGTCTCCACTGCTCTTAACAGTTGAGCGTAAGTATCTAAACTCCTTCACCTTCACCACCTCTACTCCTTGTAACCTGACCATTTCACTGTTCCCCTTTTCATTCACACACATGCACTCGGTCTTGCTACGGCTGACCTTCATTCCTCTTCTTCAGTGCAAACCTCCACCTCTCTAGGTTCTCATCTAGCTATTGCCTGCTCTTACTGCAGACCACAATGTCATTGTCCATGGACACTGTATGACCTTATCTGTCAATCCGTCCATAACCAGAGCAAACAAAAAGCGCCTAAGGCCATGTCCTTGATGAAGTCAGACCGCCACCTTGAGGTCCTCAGTCCTTCCAACAACACACCTCACCACAGTTGTGCTGTTCTCATACATATCCTGCACCAGTCTGACATACTTCTCCACCACATCCTGACTACCTCAAACAAAACTGATCAAACAGTTCCTCCCTTAGCACCCTGTCGTAGGCCTTTTCTAAATCTAAAAACACAATGAAGCTCCTTCTGAACCTCTCTGTACCTCTCCATCAACATCCCCAAGGCAAATATTGCATCTGTGGTACTCTTTCTCGGCATAAAACCATACTGTTGTTCACTTCCTCATCCCCTCTGTTCCCTTTTCCTACAGGGCCATTGAAATCTGCTCCAATCACAACTCTCTCTCCCCTGGGGATGCTCTTTACAACCAAACCCAGCTCATTCCAAAACTTTTCCTTTTCTACCAACTCACAGTCTATCTGTGTAGCATAGCCACTGACAAGATGCAACATCACTCCTTCTATCTCTGCCTCAACACACACCAACCTGTCTGACACTTGTTTCACATCCACATCATTTCTAGCATACTTTTCCTCTATGATCACCCCTACTGCATTTCTCTTCCCATTAATCCATGGTAGAATAACTAAAAACCTCCCCCAATATTTCTAGCCCAGCTGCCCTTCCACCTGGTCTCTTGCATACACAACACATCCACTCTTCTTCTCTCCATCATGTCAGCTAGCTCCCTACATTTCCCTGTCATTGTACCTACATTCAGTGTTCCCTCTTTCAGACCAACACTTCTAACCTTCCTCTTTGTCTTAATCAATCTCCCTTCTCTTCTCCTTCGGCCAATAGTAGTCCAATTTCCAACCGTACCCTGTAGGTTAACAGCACTGTTGGTTGTGTTGTTGTTTACCCGAACCCAGACCGATCCGGTATGGAAATCCAAAACGATTATTCTTCACACCCCTACCAGCTATACATCCTTGACACCCTTACATAGTGCATCTAAATCCACTTCCGTCAATCAACAAGTGCCAGAAAGATGACGTGTCGCTAATGGGTATTGTTGCATAGTGTGCCTCTGTACCATCATCTGCTATTTGCAGCGGGACAGACACCCAACAAGTGCCAGAAAGATGAGGTGTCACTAATGGGTGTTGTTGCATAGTGCACCTCTGTACCATCATCTGCTATTTTCAGGAAGGCAGAAACCCAAAGGGATCAGTCACCTCGCCCTTCCTAAGCAGACCCACAGAATACCCCCAGGTGGCCGAAGAGCACAGGGGTGTTGCCAGGGTCCTAACCCACTCGAGAAGCTGGGCCTATCACCACCATCCTGTACACCCTTGCAGACGATCCCTTGAGACCTAACAATAGTCCAGCCCAGATCAGTACTAATTACGGTACAGCTTTTAGTCCTCAACCAATCAAAGGCCAGATCAGTAATCTTTGACCAGTCAAAGAAAGCCCAATATTCCTTCACTGTGATGAAAACTGAGGACCTCTGTCCGACACAATGTCCTGGGGAATCCCGTGGATTCGGAAGACATGTTGTAACAGGAGGTCCGCAGTCTCAGATGCTGAAGGGAGCTTGGGATGAAGTGAACAGCTTTGGAAAAACGGTCAATTACGGTCAAAATTGTGGTGTTCCCTTCACATCTGGGTAAACCAGTAATAAAATCCACCGCAATGTGTGACCATGGTTGTCGCGGAATCTCCAACCTTCCTCATCTCTGAAGAAAATAAAGCAGATGATTGACAAACTGAAGAATCACTCTCCCATAATGCAACTGCCCACTTTGCAGCTCTGCCAGTCAATAGACTGATTAAAAAAATGCAATCTTAGACTTATCCAAAGAATAAGAGATAGGTTATAGCTGAAAAAATAATGAACATTGGACTAGGAATGCACTACAAGCACCCACATCTCCCCCATACCTCTCAAGAATAGGCATATGGGGTTCACACAGAAAGGTGGATGCCACTACACTGTGCTTCTCAACGAATTTCTCTGCGACCAAGGACAGCTAACCCTGCTGGTGGAGTGAAGCAGACAAATCATTTACAGAAGCAGATAATTCCTTAATCAAGGTTTCATGTCTGCGAGCAAGGACTAAGTGGTGACTCAACCTGCACTCCACTTGTTGTTCTACCTTGCTGGTAGAATCCAAATGCAGGTGTGATGAACAGATTTTTTTTTCTTATTTATGTTTTGATGTTTCTATTATACTATGTAAATATCCTATATTTGGTTGTTAAAAGCAGCATTATTTTTCATTGGGGTGGCATACATTATACTTTTTTTGTTTGTATGATTATTGATCTACAATGTGTTCAAGTGTTGGCTGCAGTTCCTGTCAAGTGTAGGCCACATTCCTGCTGCTGTGAAGGAGACATTTCAACGAGCTGCAGGTGTCATGCATTACCTGGTGGAGTTCATTAACCAGTTTATATGAGTAGGTGCGGCCTGGAGAAGAGGAGAAGCACACTCTCTCATGGGCTCTAAACACAGCCAGACTGTTTTGGAGAAGACGACTCATTTTGTTTTTTGGTTTTTTTTTTTTCTTCATTGTGGAATACAAATTTTTGGGATTTTTAGTGTCGCCTCTGGACGCCTCACATTCACTGACACCTCTGGAAGTCCCACAGGCACTCAAGAAGAGGAGGACATTTAAAGACCTTGACTTCACCCAATGAGAGGCAAAGAACTGTGAGAAACAATTCTGTTTGTGTGTTCCAAATATGTATGTAATGTGGTGCGGTTTTTGTTTCAACATGCTTAACGTTTGATAAACATTTTTTTTTTTTTTTTTTTAAGCAAATTAATGTGTTGAGCATTTTTATAACCTCCCACGTAACATAATTGGGGGCTCGTCCGGGATCAAAACCACAGATTTTGAGTCATTATTAGCTGGTTAACATTGTGAAAAAAAACGAGTGATATTCTAAGCTGTAGTTTATCTCTTTTTCATCATGACGAAAGTGACTGATTTTCTCTCAAGCCCAACTGCTGCAGGTCAGGTCTGCATGACTTGAAAAAAACTGAAATGTTAGAGGTTGCCAAGTCTCTACATTTAGTGGACATTTAGACAAAACCGAAGATAGCTCATGCTGTGGCTCAACATTATTACGATGATAAAAAACAAAGTTTAAAAAAAAAAAAAACATTCAACTTTACTGAATACTCACATTTTCACATCCTCAACAACCAGAATTGAAGCTTTAAACTCAATCCAATAATTTCACTTCTTGAAATAATTCACTTAAAGAATGCCATTTCTTATTTTCAGAAAACATGTCACACTTTCATTCTTGTGGGCTCACCACCCACAGGAAGGCTCACAATATGGTGCAATGTGATTTGGGTGGTGCCAACTGCCCCTGGCGCCACCCCTGCGACCCGGCAACGGACAAGCAGAAGAAGATGAATGAATGAATGAATGAATGAATGAATGTCACACTTTCAATGCACAGTTCCATGACAAAAAAATTGCAATAAAGGATAGTTCTTTCATGATAATTTTATGTGATCATGTAAAATGTAGAAATTTGATCAAGTTGATTAGATTCCAGATGTACCAAGAAGCATTTGGGACGAGGAAACAGGATTGCAGTTTAAAACAATAAGTGAAGAATAACTTTAACGGAAACAGATAGATGATTACATATATATAAATGAGGCAACACACCCTACTTATACTTATGCCTATACCCCTGAAGGGCATGGCTCAGGTGGAGTGATGGCAGCAATATTTAAATGTGCACTTTCTCCACCCCAGAACCCCAGGTATACTGACAGAAATTTGTCTTAGCCCCGTAATGTGAATTTAATTTTCTCCAAGTGTAAAAACATCATCACATCCTGCAGCACATCATGCTGCAGTCCATGGTTTGATGTGTTTCATTTCCAGTGCAGCAGGATCTGCCTGCGCGCCAGTAAGGTAAAAAAAAAGCTATTATATTACCTTGCTTTTTCGTGACAGTGTTATCTACACCAAATAAAGCCACTAAGACACTGGGTTCCATGCTCTTACCCAGACCTCAGACAGTACACTGAAGACTGTTGACCAGTTATTTGAAAGTTTGCGGCATGACGAGAACATATGAGTTGGCTACATCAACATGACATATTATCCACCCTTGGATAGAGGGAGGAGATCCTAGCACTGCTCCAATGTAGACGGTGCACAATCTTAAATTGAATTAATCTAAGTCTTGCTATTTACTCTTCTGAGAGCCTCTTCCCAGACCTCTTCTGAAATATTCGATATAAACTCATTTTATCAGTGGTTTTTAATAGTTTCCATCTTGATAAGTTCTCATCCTGTTTGATGAGAGTCAGATTCTGTCTCCACTTTTAAAGCGAGACTTAAGACCCACCTCTTTAACATAGCTTATATTCTAGGCTAGATTATGCATGTCCTAACTAGAATAGTTTAATTATATCAATCAATCAATCATTCTTTATTTATATAGCCCACATTTACAAACACAGTTTGTTACATGGGGCTTCACAGGGTTGGTGACATCCTCTGTCCTTAGACCGTCAACCAGGGCAAGGAAAAACTACCAGAACAAAAACCCCTTTTTTTCAGGGAAAAAGAAAGGTAGAAACCTTAGGGAGAACCACAGGTGACGGATCCACTCCC
>JAFBJS010000193.1:14533-44653 GCA_016785265.1 Paraplagusia blochii
GCGCAATGATCTATTTGGTTGATAAGGGGTAATTAGGTCGCGGATATATGATGGGGCTTGATTATTTAGGGCCTTATAAGTTATTAGCAGTATTTTAAAGTCAACTCTACTTTTTATTGGGAGCCAGTGTAGTGAAGCCAAGACGGGGGTTATATGTTCCCGTCTCCTGGTTCCAGTCAGTATGCGTGCTGCCGCATTCTGGACCAGTTGAAGGCTTCTAAGGGACTTATTGGGGCATCCTGATAATAGGGAGTTACAATAATCCAGCCTAGAGGTTATGAAGGCATGGATTAATTTTTCGGAGTCTGGTCTTGACAAGGTTTTTCTTATTGATTTAATGTTACGAAGGTGGTAGAAGGCTACCCTACAGGTTTGACTAATCTGTTCTTCTAAGGATAGATCCTGATCAAACAGGACGCCCAGGTTCCTTACTATACTGCAGGGGTCTGGGGTAGTATTACCTATAGTTATATTTAATTTTGACAATGGTGCTCATTATCTTCATCTTGCACTGAGCACATTGACTTTGCAGTCTATTTCCTCTTTTTCTTCTTAGATTCACATCCTTTAGTGTGACATGCACCCCTTTTTATAACTTAAAACAATCTTTTACGGCTGTGCTGCCACCAGCGGTTCAAGCCAAAGACAGGTGTGAGGACTCATCAACTACCCCCAGAGATCCCCCACGCATTACTGAACTTTGTTTTTTCAGTGTTTGTGTATATATTGTATATTGTACGTGTATTTTGGATATTGTATGTTCTTAGTAACGTCTACTGCACGTCTGTACAGGGAGTGGATCCCTCACCTGTGGTTCTCCCTAAGGATTTTACTTTTTCTTTTCCTGGTCCTGAAATCGATTCCATATCCGAAAATAATATTGTCCAGAATAATGTGGTGGAGTTTTTGGTAGCGTGCGCGCAGATCTTCTGGTGGTGCACCACTTCATTTGCGAGACTGCATCCACCAGTCGAGACGCAACGTGAGGGAGACGCTGCTTGCAGATTTCATTCAAGAGCTGTGTGCAAGCCCATTTAGATTGGAAAAAAATGTTTGCACTATTTAGGTTTTGAGGCCCCCTGAGTTAAGATTTAATTTAGGCGATGTGCATAATAGTGAATGAATAGGACCATGGGTGCCTTCTCCTCCTTCCCTGTCAATTTAATTTGTACTATACGTTTAGTCCAGATGCCATCACCGCTCATACCACAGTGCCGCAACTTTGTCCAGAGAACTTTCATACTCCTTAAGAAAATTATAAATAAGTTACATCCACAAATTTCACAGAATGCTCCTGGACACCAACGGACGTCACATAACGCAGGACCGCAGACCGAGCTGTGCCGTGTTCTCCATATTCATCAACCATCACAGCGCAAAAGGGGACACTTTTGTTCTGCGCTTTTATCTCGTCTCACATCAAATCAGCAATAGCCTACATTAGGTTATTTGGGATATTTCCTGATATCCCAGCAAATACCATGTTAGTGAACAGGTGGTACTGCCAGTGTGGTCGTATTCAGTAAGGAAGGAAAGATAGAAGTTCCACGCAGTTACCTCTATTTAAGGACTGGGAGCTTTCATCAATAAAAGTTCTTGTTTACCCAAAAATATGACACAATCCACAATCTGTCTGGGGAGAGCTTATCCAATCACAGCACATATAGTGTTTCCTTATATGGTAGGTATGCAGGAAGGTCCCAGGTCCCAATCTAGCGTGTTAAACGGTGCTGAGCGCTGTGAACTGAGCTGGATGAGCCCATTCACTTACAGCAGGCACGGAACTTCACTTTTGATACTGAAGGCCATGGCAGATTTCATGGAACCTGACAACACTAGATAGCTGAAATATGATTGGTAAAAAGGCTTTTATCCAGCTTTTAAAATGTAAAAACTATTCTAACAATAACTAATAAGATTTTCTTGAAAAAAAATAAATTAAAATTGTGGTGTGGGCCAGCAAAGAAGGCCTTGCTGGCCCTGACGGCCCACCACTGGATGTTACCAACCCTGTGAAGCCCTGTGGGACGAACTGTGTAAACATGGGCTATATAAATAAAAATTTGATTTGATTTTGATTTGACACCATTTGCTCTCATAATGTGTGAGTATAACTCTGCCATACATCCTCTCACCCCAAAGGTGACCTCCAAAAGGGAACCTACCATTGATTTATCAGGAAGTGCAGAAAATTGCAGCACTGCTTTTTAGCAAAATGGTGAACTTAAAAATACAAAAAAATCAGACTGTTGGAGATCATATCTAGAGCATAAATCGTTAAAGCTTAAAATGTTCCTTTTTAAAGTCTCTGAAATTTTGCAATCCTTTTCCATGCCACACTGCAAAAACCTGGTTCAGTCTTGATGGTAGAAAGTTGTGATTTTTAAAAGTTGGGTTCTGCAACAGAAGAGTTCATTTGATGTTGATATGCCTTCTGAATTGATTCCATATTTTTAAAGTAGAGATAACCACTGGATTACATGTATACTGCACATTTTTTGTTATACTGGATGAGACCAATGCCGGAAGAGAGGTTGATACACACAATCTATTTTCTAGCTCACACTAGTCTGTGTCGGAGGATTGCATCCAATATATAATATTATTTTATGTATGTTCACTGACCAGTAAATAACTTCTGAAATTAGGGAGGGATAGACCACCTTCTTTTCTTTGTCTTTGAAGAAAGTCCTTTGAAATTCTAGGGTTTTGTTTATTCCATATAAATTGTGACACTAACCCATCCATCTGACTAAAAAAGGATTTAGTGAGGAAGATAGGAAGACCCGGAAACAGATATAGAAGCCTTCTTGGCAAGATGTTCATTTTGATACAGTTCATTCTACCGGCCAATGTTAGATGCAAGACATCCCATCTTTGCAGATCAGATTTTATCCTTAGTACTAGTGGGGTAATATTTCTAATGAATAGATCTTGAAAAGATAGGTTAATATTAACGCCCAAGTATTTAAAACCGTTTTTTGATATATTGAAAGTAAACATTGGTCAGTGATCTGCATAACTGGTTTATTTATTAGGAAGCATTCACTTTTGGATAGATTAAGTTTATGGCATGAAATCTAGTATTGATAAGATTGTTTCAGGAGATCTGAAACAATCATCAATACTTGCCAACAGATCAGATATGTATCATAACATATCTGCAACATAACATATCATCTGCATATAGAGATTGTCACGGAAATCAGGGACAGGCATGGCGTGGAAAGAGTTTACGACCCAGATGCAGGGGGGGGGGCTGGGTGCAGACACAAACATTAACAGAAACTGTGAAACAAGGAAAAAACAAACAGAACTGTTACCCAGTTCTGAACAAAAAAACTCAAATCACACAGAAGGTCCTAGAACCCCATCCCCCAGGGTCAAACATCCTGCACCTTCGTCTGGTCCCGCAGTCCATACAGAACCAGTCCTTGCCGAAGGCGATGGCTTGGGGAGCGTTGGCGACCTCGGCTGGGGCATGGGGAGTGTCGGTGACCTCTGCTGGGGTGTGGGCTGGGGGAGCGTCGGCGACCTCGACTGGGGCGTGGGCTAGGGCGAGAGGCACGCTGGCCTCTGAGGTGAAGACAGGGACAGCCAAGGAAACCACCTCCTCGGGGGCAAAGACAGGGACCACCGAGGGAACCACCTCCTCGGGGCAAAGACAGGGACCGCCGAGGGAACCACCTCCTCGGGGGCAAAGACAGGGAGCGTCGAGGAGACAGTGTTGGCCTCAGGGACAAAGACAGGAGCTGACGGGACAGTGTTGGCCTCAGGGACAAAGACAGGAGCCAAAGGGACAACTTTGGCCTCAGGGACAAAGACAGGAGCTGAGGAGACAACGGCCTCAGGGACGAAGACAGGAGCCGAAGGGACAACGACTGCGTCAGGGACGGAGAGAGGAGCCGAAGGGACAACAACGGCCTCAGGGATGAAGACAGGAGCCGAAGGGAAAACGACGGCCTCAGGGACAAAGACAGGAGCCGAAGGGACAACGACGGCCTCAGGGACAAAGACAGGAGCCGAAGGGACAACGACGGCCTCAGGGACGAAGACAGGAGCTGAATGGACCGCGTCGGCCTCAGGGATGAAGACAGGAGCTGAAGGGACAGCGTCAGCCTCAGGGATGAAGACAGGAGCCGAGGTGAGAGGTGCCTGATAGGGCTGCTGGCTGATCCTGAGTTGAGCAGTCCGGAGATTGTCCACCTTTGCCGTCAACTTCAGAATCGCCTCATTGCTCCTCTTCATGGCCTGACAAAGCACAGCCCAGGCCTGATGAAGGGCCTCTGTGCTCTCGCCCTTTGGTTTCTCCAGCATAGATGGAGCAAGAACTTGAGGGGTAACTGCAGCAACCCCCAGGAACATCAGAGGAGGGTCTATATAGTTTATGATGTGTAATGTTAGAGTCAGGGACCATTTAGAAACTGTGTGTGGCAAAGGATATGTGCAAGTGATTACTTTCAAGTGTGATTTCACGGACTGCGTGGTCACAAAATTGATAGCTGTTTATTTGTATTTCGGTTAGAATTGAAAAATTCGCTTCACAGTAAAAACTGGGTCTGCTGTGAACTAGTTCTTATACTTATCGGGTGTATGGGTTGAAATACCATTGCCATTGCTCAGAAAATAAATGGTAGTACCTGAAATAGTGGTGTCCATTTAAGAGTATGGGGTGATTTTTACTTTCCTACTTTCTAATGGTGGTGATTAGTTTAAATATTATGGCCAGCATTAAAAAAAAGCCAGACGCCAGAATGAAATGGTTTGGACATGTTCAGAGGAGGGACTGCATATACCTTGGTAAAATAATACTAGAGATAGAGCAACCAGTTTGGAGACAAAGAGGAATTTAAAGTTGCTTAAGCTCCATCTCCAAAAGTAATAACCAAGGCAATCAGAGGTGACACAGCAGTTTTATATATTTGTGTATGTTCCTTTTCATCTTAAAAAAGTGTTTTGAAATGTTATAAAATCAAAAGGTCTACTTACGGTTCCTAAAGGCACCTACTGAAATCCAGCATCACTGCATTCACAAATACAGTAAACGCATTGTTGCTGACAGCCTCAGTATAACTCAGTGTTGGCATTGACAAGCCTCACTAAGCACCTGAAACCAGAAGGGCTGTAGTAACTTTCCTTTGAAAAATCCAAAAGGAGGAGCATGTTCACAATAGGACCTTTCAACAGTAAATGTTGGTGGATGGTTGGACTTCTTTGTTGGTGCTTATTTGCCATATATATATATATATATAATTTTACTACATATATCTTTTAGCTAAAGCTATTAGCAAAAGATCTCATTATTTACGAAAGAATTTAGTTTTAATGCAAGAGAGAATAGGACCCTACTTTCTGTCAAAAGTGTTTGTTTTACTTGATTGATGACTTGACCTTTGCCCTTAATGACCATAACTAACTGACCGTATGTCTTTTTTTCTGCTTGTTTGTTTGTTTATGAACATGAGAAGGTCAGGGGGGTTAGGTAAGAGTGTGGTCTAACAGAAGCAGATGCACCTTTCTCAACAATGAAAGACAGTATTCAGAAACCTTTCAGGGGGGTTTGGTATGTGCTTGAACTAACAGAGACACACGCACAGGTCTTCTGCGAAAGTCTTTAGTAAACATTTAGAAACCTTTCTTTTTATTTAATGATTCTTATTGACTGTTTTTAAAGCTGTATTGCTGTGATGGAGATAAAAAAATAAAACTATGTTAAAGAGAGAATGAGTAAATGTCTTCAATAGGTTAAACTAAAGTTTTTTCTGTTCTTGGAATAATTAGGAAACAGAGTTTTTTTCTGTTCTTGCAATGGATAGAAAACAGTTAAAGGGTTTTTCTGTTCTTACAATGGATAGAAAACAGCTAAAGTTTTTCTCTTTTTTGTAAGAAATAGGAAACAGCTAAAGTTTTCCTCTTTTTTGTAAGAAATAGAAAACAGCTAAAGTTTCCCTCTTTTTTTGTAAGAAATGGAAAACAGCTAAAGTTTTTCTCTTTTTGTAAGAAATAGAAAACAGCTAAAGTTTTTTCTCGTGTTAGTAAAAAATGAGTTTTTAAAGAAGACTCTACTTTGTAACACTAAACTTTGAGAGAAATAGCTTTCAGTAGGTTAAACTAAAGTCATTTTCTCTTTAGGGAAGTGTTTCAAAAAAAACAACTCTAATTTATAACACTAAACGTTAAGTTCGTTATACGTCTTGTATGTAGGGTGAACGTGATGCGTTTATTTTATTCACTGTGAGAGAAAGAACTTTGAGAATGGGTTAAAATAAAGTAACACTTTACACAAGTTTTTCCACAACTCGATGTCCTGCGTAACAGCTGTTCTTATCAGATCACACCCCCCGCAGCCACAGCCCGCACACCCCCGGCACACACGTGCAGCCACAGCCCGCACACCTCTGGCACACACACACACCATTCCCATTAGCGAAAGTGTCTTTATAAACATTTAGAAACCTTTCCGGGGGATTAGGTATGTATGTGGTCTAGAAACAGTTGCATCTTTCTCATTAGTGGAAGTGTAGAAACTTTTTAAGCGAATCTTACTGAATGTTGTAACGCGTTGAATTATAGTAGAAATAAAGTGGAAATAATAAAATGGAGAAGAGTAAAATTCTGTTCAAAAGGGAATGAGAAAAAAAAAGGTTTTAGCAGGTTAAACTACAGTTTTTTTCTCTTGCAGTAAATTAGAAAACAGTTAAAGTTTTTTCTCATGTTAGTAAAAAAAAGGAGTTTTTAAAGAAAACTCTACTTTGTAACACTAAACTTTGAGAGAAAAAGCTTTCAGTAGGTTAAACTAAAGTTATTTTCTCTTTGGGGAAGTGATTTAAAAAACAACTCTAATTTGTAACATTAAACGTTAAGTTCGTTATACGTCTTGTATGTAGAGTGAGCGTGGTGCGTTTATTTTATTCCATTTACTGTGAGAAAAAGAACTTTGAGAATGGGTTTAAATAAAGTAACACTTTACACGAGTTTTACACAACTCAATATCCTGCGTGTCATCTGTTCTTAACAGACCTCACCCCCTGCAGCCACAACCCCCCACATGCACACACCTTTCTCATCACTGATGTCTACAAAGTCTTTAAAGTTTCGCTCTCAATCTTAAAGATAGTTAGAAACTTTCTTATTTTAGTGATTCTTACTGAATGTTGTGATGCGCTGAATTATAGTAGAATTAAAGAGGAAATAATAAAATGAAGAAGAGTAAAATTATGTTTAAAGAGGGAATGAAAAAAAAAATGTTCCTTAATGAGGGGGTGAAAAAATGTTCTCAGTAGGTTAAACTAAAGGTTTTTTTTCTCTTCTTGCAATAATCTTTGTGGAATAACGCATGTTTTTTTAAAAAAAAAAACTCTAACACTGAACGTTAAGTTCGTTATACGTCTTGTATGTAGAGTGAACGTGGCGGTTTTTTTTTAATTTCATTTACTGAGAGAAAGAACTTTGAGAATTGGTTATACAGAGGAAAATAAAATAAAGTAACATTCATATTGATTATCACATCCGTACAATAATATCAATTTAAAAAAAGAGAGAGAAAAGGCTTTATTCTACACTGAGGTTCGAATCCACATCTGCATATTGAGACGATCTTTCTTTCTACGTCTTCCTTGATGTAGAACCATTTTTGGATGATTTAGAGGCAGCAGACTACGGTAAGTTAAAAAATGTTTCGTCTCTATTTTATTTATTAATTTTAAGTGTAAGTAATTATTTGTTAACGGTATTCTCCAAAATGCACAGACGAAATAGACCGGTTTATCCAGAATCCGGCCGTTTTTCGAGGCCCTCTTCCAGGCATCACATCTGACGAACCCCTGGTCCAGGATACCATCATCCGGGAAAACCCGGCAGATCCGACAGATGAACAGTGCGTGATTGTTACAGCAACGCAGGAGGGGGAGGGAGTATATTCCCGTATTAAAGTCTTGAGAAATCTGGCCAACGCTCAGAGCGAGGAGTCATCCGACAACGAGGGTGTTTCGCCTAAACCAGTGGAGGTGGAAACGTCTGAGAGTCGGCCTGAAAACACAGTCGAAGAGGAGGAACGCGGAGGTAGAGAAAACAACTTATTCTTCCATTCAACATGTTTAAATCCTTTTTCTTTTATTTGTCTTTTCTTAAAAAAAAAAAAAAACACAAACAACTGATACAATGATTAGACCCCTCTATTTGAACTCACTCTCTTTTCTAACGCAGAGGAAGTTGAACAATCAGAGGGGCAACATTCATCCTCCTCAGCCCCATTAACCTTTACTCGACGGCGTCTTGGAAGAAGTAAAAGATTTTTTTTTATTTTTTATTTTAAATGTTCCTCCTTTAAAAAACGTAGTTGAATGTTTTTTTTATTTTGTTTTTTATCTGCTTTTTTCTTCATCAGAGGGAAGATTGAGAAGGAATAGGCGACTGCGCTTCTATAACAAACATAAGATCCTCCATAGACTTACGACAGCACACTCGATATATCTACGTACCTACGCAGATATAGCGAGAAACATACGTTTGTAAAAATCTAACAAACAGTAATGCAGTATTCCGAATGCCTTATTAGACGCTATTGCAACAATTAATCAGAGGGCAGAGCCCAGGACCAATCCTCTGGAAGCATTGGAAAATGCTCTTCAGCTTCTCCTGGACCTGGAAGACCAGCGTCGAGAACGGGAGCAGCAACCTGACCCTCTACAACCTTTGGAGACTGCTCTCCATTGTCTTCAACATAGTCTCCAGGCTCAACAGACACAGCATGAGATGATGCCGCAGCATGTACATCAGCAACAGGTGCAGCAGCAACAGGCGGAGCCGGAGGAGGAGCAGAGGGACCATCAGAGGGAGCGTCAGCATGCGGAGCCGGAGGAGGAGCAGAGTTACCATCAGAGGGAGCAGCAACAGCGACAGATGGAGCCAGAAGAGGAGCAGAGAGACCACCAGGGGGAGCAGCAGATGGAGCAGAGGGGCCAGCAGGGGGGACAGCAGAAATGAAAATGAGGTGATCATCCGCAGAACTGAATTCAACAATGTGGAAATTAGACAGATATTTCATATTCCTCCTGCGGGTGAAGCTCCCGACCTGGCTCAATTCTATTTGGACATTGTTCGAAATTTTACTACACTAGCCGACAGGCTAAGACCAGAGGTGAGACGCAATGACCGCATCAGGCTAGAGATTGTGGGAGATAATATCAGAGACCACGTGGTTTTTTATTCTGAGGACGGGGGTCAGAATATTGTGCAGGCTTTTGAGGGGTTGTTGGCCAGGCTGATTCAATCCAACGGTGCAATCAGCCAAGGCTCGCACATAGAAATGATAGCCCAAGTGATCCGGAACCCTCGAGGCGGTGGTAAGAGAAAACTTCAAAGTTTGTTAAATGATGAGCTCATTGCTAAGAAGCGGCGTTGTCTGTATGTAGTGGATAATGTTGACAACAATCTGTGTTTTGCAATCAATTTGGTTTATCTCACTAATCCTCAATTATTATATGATCAGGCCTTGGAGAGAGGTCGTGAGTTGCAGCGCTTGGCAGGTCTGAACGATCAGATGGAGGTAACCCTCTCTGACGTTATTAAATTTGAACGTATACTCAGACGGAAAATTGTGGTATATTACCGGCCGTCTGAGGACCGGGCTCTCTCACCGGTTGTGTCCGAATTTCCAAATTCTAATCCTCTGTACATGTTCCTTTTCCAAAACCACTACTACGGTGTAAAAAATCTCAAGGCCTTCTTAGGAGTACGGTTTGTATGTAATGGTTGTCATAGAGGGTATCAAAAGCGAGAAAAGCATTTTTGCCTCGATCACTGTCATCTCTGCTTTGACCCTGAGTGCCCCTCCCACTACCAAAATGCCGTATTTTGTTCTGATTGTGACAGAACCTGTCGCACACGGGCCTGTTACTTGAAGCATAAACAGCCTAGAGCTCCCTCTGATCTCAGCATCTGTCAACAGATGTACAAGTGTCCTAAATGTAAAATGATTTCCCCTCGTGACAAACACAGATGCAGCGTCCTCAGATGTAAAATCTGTCAGGCGCAGCTTCCCTCGGACTCGGCGGGGAAAGACCAGCATCTGTGCTACATCAGACCTCTGAAACCCGAGACCAATTACTCCGACGCCATCGTCTTTTATGATTTTGAAACGTATGCCGATCAGACGGGTACGCACGTTCCGTTTTTGATGTGCACAAAATCATTGCAAGGCGAGGTATGGTCCGCCTACGGCGTAGACTGCGTCAAGAAATTTCTGCAGAGGTATAGAACTAAAAAACACACAGAGACCACGTTCATAGCTCATAACGCTAAAGGTTTTGACAGCCACCTTATCGTCAGTCACCTGGTGGGAGAGGGAATGACACCCTCGCTCATTATGCAAGGGAGTAAGATAATAAGTTTTACAGAGTCAGACTTTCGTCTTCGATTTATTGACTCTCTGTCATTTCTGACCATGCGTCTCAGCGCAATGCCGGCGGCGTTAGGGTTTGAGGACTATGCCAAAGGCTTATTTCCCCACAAATTTAGTTCATTGAATCATTTAAAGTACACGGGTCCTTACCCGCCCCCCTCAGACTACGGTGTAGAGCACATGTCACTCGTCGAGAGGGAGAAATTTGACAGATGGTACAATGGGGTCTCCTCCCACGGCTCATTTGACTTTCAAAAAGAGGCTGTGTACTACTGACAAAACGACATTCTGAGGGAGGGGTGTCTAAAATTTAGGGACTAGTTTATTGCTGAAACAAGAGTGGACCCTTTCAGCTGCATTACGATAGCCTCCGCATGCATGAAAGTGTTTCTTACTAATTTTCTCCCTGAAAACACTCTAGCTATTCCCTCCCCTGACAACTACAGACGTCTGTCCAAATCAGTTTCGGACGTCTCCATCCAGTGGCTGGAGTGGGAAGCTCACTCTCGTGGTATCTGCATCCAACATGCTCTTAAGACAGGGGGAGAAAAAAAAAATGGCTCTTACTTTGTTGACGGCTATGCCGAGATAGATGGTGTGAAATATGCCTGGGAGTTTCTAGGATGTTTTTTTCACGGATGTCCTTTATGTTACAGGCCTAATGAGATCTGTCCTTTGACACGCGTTCCCTACGGTCACATGCACGCCTCTACCGAGGCGAGATTGCATGAGTTGAGGAATGTTTACGGCGTCCGCACCATCGTGGTGAGGGAGCATGAGTGGCGTGAGATGACATATTCAAACGTTGAGGTAAAAAGTTTTTTGCAGAGTTACGCTGATCCTGAGCCGCTAAACCCTCGCTCTGCTCTTTACGGGGGGCGGACTTCCGCTATGAGGCTGCGTTACAGCGCCTCCCCTGGTGAAATTGTGAATTATGTTGACATCCCCTCCTTGAGGATAGGCCTATCCTCTTCACCATCCGCAGATCATCCGTGAGAATTTCGATGACCCTTCTCGTTATTTCGGACTGATCAGAGCCGTGGTGTATCCGCCACGAGAGCTCTATTTGCCCGTTCTGCCTCACAAGACATCACGGGGTAAATTAGTCTTTACTCTCTGTCGCACTTGTGCAGAAATTAATCATCAAGACGGTCCATGCCCGCATGACGAGGAGGCGAGGGCTCTCACAGGGGTATGGGTTACGGTGGAGTTTAACAAAGCTCTAGAGCTGGGTTATAGGGTGGGTAAAATAACTGAGGTTTGGCACTTTGAGCAGAGCAGCAATGACATCTTTACAGGGTACAAACATACATTCCTGAAGGGCAAACATGAAGCCTCTGGTTACCCTGCCCACGCCGTTGACGATGAGGAAGAGAAACGGCGATATGTCCTTGAGTATGAGAGGCATCAAGGCATAAAGCTGGATCCTTCCAAAATCGAGGTGAATCAGGCTAAGAGACAGGTTTCTAAACTCTGTCTCAACAGCTTCTGGGGAAAGTTTGCTCAGAGAACTAACCAGGTGCAGACCACACTCATTAGAAGGCCCGGGGAGTTTTTCAACGCCGTTTTTTCAGGTCAACATGAGCTCAGACACGTCTCTTTTTTACAAACTACAGTCAATAAGAGAGAAAATAAAAAGGGCGACGTGGCTCTCGTTCAGAAGATCTACAATGAGAACTGCGTCGTTTCCCCTGGTAGTTCAAATAACATCTTTGTAGCCGCTTTCACCACCGCCTATGCCCGTTTAAAACTGTATGGGTATTTAGAGAGGCTGCAGCGTAATGTTCTCTATACCGATACAGACTCTCTGATTTACGTGGTGAGGGAGGGGGAGAGTCCTCTCGAACTCGGTCCTTACCTGGGGGATTTAACGGACGGGTTAGGGGGTGACACCATTAGAGAATTTGTCTCCGCAGGTCCCAAGAGCTACGCCTACCAGACCGTGACCAAAAAGAAGGTAGTGATTAAAATGAAGGGCATAACACAGACTCGTGAGTGTTGTGAGAAAGTGAATTTTGACAGTGTGAGTGGTCTGGTTGAAAGCTATCTTGGAGGCATGAAGGAGGCGGAACTTGAGACCCCTCAGCACGATATTCAGAGAGATAAGAATGGGTTTCAGTTAAAAAAACAGAACATTTCAAAAGAAATTCCGCGTGGTCTATGACAAGAGACGTCTCTTCCCTGACGGTACGACTCTGCCTTTCGGTTATTAGACTGTCTTGCCTGTGTTTATTTCTGTTTTTCTCTTCTTTGTATGTTGGGTTTTTTTTGTTTTGTTTTTTTTTATTTCATCTCCTTTTCATCTCTTTCGTAATGTTTATTTAATTCTGTATATATTATTGTATGAAGTATTATTTATTTGTAAAAAAAATGGAAAAGATTGATTTTGATCACAGGTTAAAAGTGCCCTTTTCTTGTATAATTGTGGGGCCCAGTGGATGTGGGAAAACCTATTTTGTAAAGAATGTTTTGGAAAATTGTAAATCGAAGATGAGTATTGTGCCTGAAAACATTGTCTGGATTTATACATCTTTTCAACCCATGTATGAGGAGTTATCCAGGACGAATAAAAACATTAAATTTATCCAAGGACTGCCCGATTCATTTGAAGAGTTTGAGGACACCCTGGTGGTGCTGGACGATATTATTTTTCAAGCTTCGGATCATCCGGAGGTGGTCAAAATTTTCACCCAATACCGCCATCATAAGAATATGTCGGTCATGATGTTGACTCAGAATCTATTTCATCAGGGGAAATACAGTCGCACCATCAGTTTAAACTCCAATTATATGGTGCTGTTTAAAAACCCCAGAGACAAGTTACAGATTGATGTTTTAGCTCGTCAAATTTTCCCTTCTCAAAGAAAATATTTCTCGGAAAGTTTCCAAGACGCCACCAACGAACCTCACGGGTATTTAATCCTCCATCTCACACCCACCTGTCCAGAACCATACAGAGTGCGGAGCGGTCTGCTGCCGGGGGAGTATCCCGTCATCTACCTGCCTAAAACCAAGTGAGGGCGCCATGTCACAACGTATAAAAAGGAACGCTGTGTTGTTGCAGGCTCTGTACAGGGCTTCGCCTCAGAAGCGTGAAGACATCATCGCTCACGGATCGCCTGACTTTCTTCAGGCCTTGTGTGAGATTGCTTTAAATCTTTTAAAGGGTAACATCCCTCTTTCGTCCTCACAGTACCAAAAATTGAAGCGACAGAAAAAAATCATCAGACTGTTGGCTGACAAGAGAACCGGTTTAAACAAAAAACGTCAAGTTTTAAGGAAACAGACGGGCGGATTTATTCTTCCTCTGCTGTCCGCCGGCGTCCCCATCTTGGGAAACCTGCTGGGAGGAATATTTCAAAAACGCTGAATGTTTAAAGAAATGTTTCTCGTTTCATCACAACTACAAAAACTGAATCGACCCTCGGAGCCCTCTGTCAGAGACACGGCCAAAGATGATCTGGACGAGGGAATGAAAGCCATACTAGAAGACCCGAAACTGGATTCCTATGAAAAATCAAACGGTACGAGTCTCTGCTACGGAGATATCTCACTCTCTCTAAACAGGATCGGGAGGAAGAGCATGGAGTGACGGTGCGCAGCGTGCCGACAGATCCCTCCCCATCCCCAACGAAACCACATACCCAAAGCCAGGAAACTCCTGAAACGGACGAGATGGTCACCGAAGTATTAAAATCTCTACCCACTCGGGACCATAAAAATGTACGCTACATTATGAAGAAAATATCCGAAGGTGCAGAGGGATGGACCAGGAGGGGAGAATTTGTTTATTAGGGTGATGCGGTGGAAGGATCCCATATGATTGACTTGATTAAAAACATTACCCTCCCTTCCAAAAACATAACACCTCTGAAAGGCTGGAAGGGTTTCTTAAACACGTTAGCTGACTTTACCATCCCCTTATCTTTCATCCGTAACCGTCAAGCACGCGAGCAGTATAGATATGTCAACTCGAATGGGGAAGCAGAGACTTACGGAGAGAAAGCCGACCAGTCCTGGGTGGAGGGAGGGGGGCGTCTCGAAAAAGGAAAAGGAGGCAGCGTTATGCCTGGACGGCTAACTTTCTACACCCACACCCACACATTTGTGTATGAATATAGCTGAAGAATAATAATAAATTAAAAAAAAGAGACAAATACAGAAAAAATCTTGGTTGATGGTTTATTGACTTTTATCTGCATTACATTCTTTGAATATTTGTAAAGAGCATGCACGATGATGAAAATTCAGACAAGGTCGAGTGGGACATCTTAGACAATTATTTAAAAAGTCATATACCATACGATCGTTTTCAAGCACATTGTCGTTGTACAGAGATATTAGATAGTATTTGATGAAAAGATAAGCCCCGTGCCTTGTGACAGAGGTAGAAAATACAGTGCTGTCCGCAGACTGTAGAGAGCGTGTGCTGAAATTGACGACGGTGGTAAAATATGCCCTCGGAACGGTCTTCCAGGAACTTCAGAATGCTGGAGGGGTAACGCTCAAAGTCCGGTGGGAATCCGTACAAGTCGAAAAAGGTAGAGGAGCCGTCTCTTTCAAGAGTCAGAGCTAGCCAGTGTTCTCCGGGCATATGAGAGGGGTGTGTGTTGACGATAAAGTAAGCGGGAGTTTTAAATTCACGCTTTAACAAGGCCAGCTGATCAGAAGCCCACACCCCGCAAAACGCTTTCCCCAGAATAGGATGCAGCAGACGTTCCAACCATAGATTATCCATTTTATTTATTTGCTTTTTTTCTAATAGTAATCCACCAACACCTGTCTTTTAGAGTCAATCTCCAAAATGGAATTGTAACAGGCATATACGATGAGTGTAGTGGTGTGAGGCAGAGGGACTCTGAATCTCATCTCCAGTCTCAAATTCCCGTTGGAAACGGGGGACAGAGCGTCCGAGTCCTCGCTGGGTTCAAGATTAAACGCAAACAGGGCATAACCCTCGTT
Source organism: Paraplagusia blochii (assembly GCA_016785265.1). Classification (NCBI taxonomy): domain Eukaryota; kingdom Metazoa; phylum Chordata; class Actinopteri; order Pleuronectiformes; family Cynoglossidae; genus Paraplagusia; species Paraplagusia blochii. Next base: position 29,898 of record JAFBJS010000193.1, read on the forward strand.
AAAATCTCTGCGGTCGATACACAGAGGTAAATCTTTCAGATGTCTCCCCGTGGCTGAAAACATGTGATAAAACTCTCTGACTGAATTTCCACGATCAAACTGGGGCTGAAAGGCTTTAGCCGGAACCTGACGTCCGTCCTGACAGAGCGCCAGGTACTCTACGTCATTGTGTAAGAAATTAAAAGGGGACAGGTCCCTCCTCCCCGTGAATGCTTTGTGATGGACCATGCCCAGAACCACGTATTTAGGTATGGCCCCCAGAAAGAGATTCTCGTGATTACAGATCCTGGAATTCTCGGGGAATGAGTAGGTTTTCACAGTCACGCGAGAGAGTGGATAGAGGGCGTTTCCTTTCATCAAAGCAGCCGCGTGCCCCAGCCTAACGGCCGGGGAAACTGAGAGGCGTATGTAATCTTCAGAGTGTAATCTCCTGCTCGTGCTCCCATCAAGCAGAAGGGGTTGCTGTTACGTATCAGCTTGATTCTCAAATCCACAGAGTTTAACAAAAGCCTCTCACAGAAAAAAATGTCAGCGTGAAGCGGCCCCAGCAGATCGACCTCTTTCAACTCTGCTGTGTACTGAGCTCTCTGATTCAAACCAGTGTTTGGTCCGTTTCTGGCAATAGAATCAATGCTACCCGCAGTATCCTTGTAAACAAGACCGGCGCTAAACTGACTCTTTAATGTGTCTTCGGAATAGTTGAGTAGAGTTTCGATCATGGCTCTGTAAGGGTGGGTGGCGCTGGACTGCGAAATCAGTCTATCCCCTAAAATAACGTCACACTGGCTGAAAATCGTGTTGAGAGGGTAGTTGATGAGACCTACTGGTGTGTCGGCGGGGATGTTGGATCCGTTCCTCGCCGTAATTTTCACCCTGAGGTGGAGCATGGTGTCGTTCAGATCCAAATACTTTTCTCCGTCTCCGGGAATAAAGAATTCGATGGGAGCGCTGTCGCTCAGCGCAGACAGGGGTTGGCATTCTTGATATTTTTTATCCTCTATAGACAATTGGGTCATAGGAGCTGAAAAAAGGTCCAGTTCGGCCAGGGTGCATTCACCCGATTTCCGGTGTATGAGAGGCATTTTTTTATATTCCTTTAAAATATATCAGAGCTTGAGAAGGACTTCTTTCTCTTTCCGCCACCGGTCTTGACTGATTTGCCTTTTCCTCTGCGTTTTTTTTTTTATTTTTCTGCTTGGAAACCCGCTGGCCGGGAGGCCGTTTCCTCTTTTTACGGGACATGACCATAATCCCTCCTGAGCCCCTTGAAGATCGTTCAGTTTACCCATCACCCGACTGACAGCGTCTGAGGCTATGTTGCACGCGGCTGCTTTAAGATGAGGTTTGGCCACCTCGAATCCCGTTTTGAATAGAGGAGAAACGAAGCGAAACAGTCGAGAAAAAAAGAGATCCTATTCCTCGACCGTACATCACAGGCGCTCCGTAAAAACCAGGCAGAGCCCCTCCCACCTGGTTTTCATAATACCTTACGAGGCGGTGAGGATCCTGCAGGTGGCGTTGTCCGGTCATCCTTCAAACAGGCTTAAACTGTAGTTTGACGATGGTTTTACCGTAAACAAAGTTCACTGGTCTGTCATGATCCGTTTTAATTTTGATACGGATGGTTTTAATGTATTTCTTTGACACGGGTAGGTAATGCACAGTTCTGTGCCTCACATTCACCACTTCGCCGTATTTGCCTTTCACGGTCTCCACGCCAAGTAACGGTGCGGAGCTGTCACCCACCGCCTGATACTGAACAATATCTGTGTAGAAAAACAGATTATATACGCCCGCGTTTATATCGCACGGGTAGGGGCTGGTGCTTTCCATCAGAGTGCACCACTTGTTCGCTTTTAACCCCGGCATGTAACACAGATAATCGGAGATCTTCATTTGAGTGAAACCGTCTCCTTTCATCTCGAGACGTTTGGTGTTTTTGTTGACTGTAGCATCGAATTGTTTGTCGTAGCGCCTCACTTCCCGTACTAAATGTTCCAAGACGTCTGACACGCGGTCAAAGTAGCCTCCTTTACAGATTTTAAAAATGACTGGGGCGTACTGCTGTAATAGTCGCAGTTCCACAGTGACGTCATCTGGTAGATTGTACGCCATCTGGTAGTGGTAAATTGTACCAAGTACGTGGATAGGTAAATTCACACAGACCAACCACCCATTCTCCGGTCAGTTCAATGGGATCTGCCAAATCCACTGTGTAACAGCTGCTGGTGTTGTTTCTGAACAAGCTTTTACTGGCGTTAGAAGGGAGGGTTACGTAAAAACCCTCGGAGAATCTGCGATCCATGGCGATCTCTCGCTCGTATCGATATGATGTGAGGAGAGGATAATTATTTTATGTATTATTCTACAGATCGGTCACCTCTGAGGCTTTCACCCAACTGTTGAACTTTTCCGGCCAATTTTTCCACCTGACAAACACCTGTTTTTCCCCTCGGATCACGCGATGTTTTAGGATTTTCTCCATATGAAACGCTTTGTCGTTGCTCATTTTCACCTTTTGCAGCTCAGCTTCATAAAATGAACCTTCAATGGGCTCCCCGTCGTTATCTTCTAGTTTGTACACAGGAGGCGTGCTAGGAATGCCTTCCGTCACCGTAAAAATTTCATCCATAAAACTCTGTTCGTATTTTTTATCAAACTTTCCTCTCAGTTTGGATATTCTCACCAAATCCCCCTTCTTAAATCGCATCTTTATTTTTTGACCAACAGGTGTTCCCCCAAACAGGTGACGCACACCTCCGCAGGGGCCATTTTAATACTCTTAAGATAGCTGTGGTTGTATCCGTCCATCAGGTCGGGCAATACATCGAGGTAACGTCTGGTCTTGTGAGCCGTAAAATATCTCCACATTCTTGTTTTTAACGTACGGTTAAACCTCTCCACCACCGAGGCCTTTAAATCACTCGCCGTGGAAAACTGTGTTATACTGTGCTTCTTCATCAACGTCTGGAAACTCTTGTTAAAAAATTCTTTACCAGCGTCCGTTTGTATTTTTTCAGGTACTCCGCTTTCTCGCAATACCTTCTCTAAAGCCTTGGTTACTTCGGATCCAGATATTTTCTTTAAGACACGCGCATAAGCTTTCTTTGAAAATACATCTATGACGGTCAGCAAATAACGGTAACCGTCGTTCTGCGTCGACAAGGCCTGCATGTCACACAGATCGGCCTGAAACTGTTTCAGCGGTTTAGTCACAAACACTCTTAAAATGTACTGGTGCCGGCTTGTGTAAAGTGTAGGCATCCTGCTCTGTTAAAAAATTTCTAACCTCGCCGTCACTTACGCGTCAACCCCCCTCTTCTTCCACACCTAGGCGGAGACGTTTCACACCTCCGTAACCGCCAGGGTGACGCGGGTCGTAATATGCCTGCTTCATGAGGTTTTTCTCGGCCATCCTGTCTTTTCAAACACCTCGAACCGTCTGCGTTATTGTATCGCAGAAAACCTCTTTTTAAACTAAAAACATATATTCTTTTTATTAATATTATTTATTTCATTTTCTTCATTGAAAAAATGTAGCACACACGATTTCAGATTTTTTTTTTTCTTTTATCGAATAAAAAAGCAGTATACACGTTTCACATTTTAAAAAAGATAAAAGAATACACTGGAAGTACAAGAATAGTAAAATAGTAGAAAAATTTCAAAACCATCAGTCTCCCCTGTAACAGTCTGTGAGCAATCGCAGCTGACCAATCTTCACCACATCCTGCACCACCAGTTCCTCGTACGCATCGCTGATGGCATCCAGGATCTTCTTTGCCGATTTCAGCTCGTGCAGGAGAGTCTCTGCCACAATGCGGACTTTGACGTCGTCCGTATTGATGTTCCGAACCCTAAGCAGACGTTGAATGGAGGGAATGAAACGAGGAGTGAAGAGTCTTTTCACAATGGCGTAATAATTATCGGCGAAAAAGTCATCTTCCAGGACCTGCAGACACTCGTGCTGTCTCTGGCTGGGGTGACTAATCTTACACCCGTAACAGTCTTCGCTGCGAAACTTGTTGATGACTATGTTGACTAGGTGATAGACCCCGGATTTGACGGTGTTGATAAACAGGGAAGAGGCCCACCCGTCAAACTCGTCTTTAGCCAGGCCTCCAGTATTCTCGTCCTGCGGGCTCTCATCCGATGAACAGACGGCTGCCTCGGGGGTCGTATCCTCGTCGTCCGATGAAAGGATCAGCCTCTCTGGAGAAGTTAAAATTTGTGGATCCATCTCTCTCTCTTTTTCCCGTTCTGCTTTGGCTGGAGGGAGCAGAGTGACCGCACTCTTTTATGCGGTCTTTCCTTTCAGAAGGTGGGTGTGGCTTGGAAGTTGAGGGCGGAGGGGAGGGGAGGTGAACAGGGTTTCAAAACTTTAATGTTTTTCTCACCGCCACGTCTCTCCAGCAGCGACAACATTGAAAAAGTACTGTAATGTCCTTTCTTATTTCAAGCATCTTTTCCTTCCAATGATTGGCTGGTATCAACATCATGGTACGGAATAACCCACGTTCTGGGTTAAATCTCTCCAAAACAAAAATATCAGGAACATCCATACCGTCTGTTGAACGCAGACTAGCTCGCATCCTCCACTGACCCAAGTCTGTTTTATCTGTCGGCCAGGTAACAGACAAAATTATTTTCGTGTCAGCCAGCTTATCGTCCCTAAAAATCACCCTTATGTTTGGACCAGGAGGACGATTCTCCTTCTCCTCCTCCTCCTCCTGCTTGATGCCGGTTTCTCCGGTCTCCGCAGCGGTTTCGTCAGGGTGCTGAGGGAAAGCAACGGACTCTTCCCTTCCTTCGACGTCTCTGTGATGGGGAACTCTTCCTCCTCGGTCCGGCATTTTTTCAGAGGAATCTCCTCTTCACCAAAAAGCTGATTACTGGTCTCGTTGTTGACAAGCGACAGCAGCAGCTTCAACGCGGCCCAATCCCCGGAGGTCATTCTCACCACGTTGGATGATTCCAACATAGTTTCCCCTTCTCTCGACTGATAGAGCCAGAGTTCACCAAGCTCGTATTTGAACACAAACCCCCATGCGCCGCATCTGTCGAAGGGTAGAGGCCACTCAGCGCTCAGGGTCCGGGGAGAGGGCATCTGGTTGCGGCTCAGATAGAAGGCCCTCTTCTTTTTCGGACCACCGATCGCTCTGTGCCTGTAGCTGTAGAGCATGATGGGCGTCTCACAGAGTATCGAGGATGACCATCCGTCAAGCAAGTTTTCCTGAAACCCTTAAGCCGAAGAGTTCGCAGCCATGTCCCCATCCATGAAGATGGGCGCTTCAGTCTGCAGACAGGAAGTTGTCAGTGCCATGACTGCTCGGTGAGTGTCCGCCAAAGCTCACTATTTTTATCCTCTTCAACCCCCCTCCTTTTCAGTGTCCGGGGTGCAGGGGTGCAGTTCTGCGCGCGCACGCGTGTGTGTGTGCCGGGGGTGTGCGGGCTGTGGCTGTGGGGGTGTTTTTCCACAACTCGATGTTCTGCGTATCAGCTGATAAGAACAGCTGATACGCAGGACATCGAGTTGTGGAAAAACTTGTGTAAAGTGTTACTTTATTTTAACCCATTCTCAAAGTTCTTTCCTCACAGTGAATAAAATAAACGCATCACGTTCACTCTACATACAAGACGTATAACGAACTTAACGTTTAGTGTTATAAATTAGAGTTGTTTTTTTTTTTTTGAAACACTTCCCCAAAGAGAAAATAACTTTAGTTTAACCTACTGAAAGCTTTTTGTCTCAAAGTTTAGTGTTACAAAGTAGTCTTCTTTAAAAACTCATTTTTTACTAACACGAGAAAAAACTTTAACTGTTTTCTATTTATTGCAAGAAGAGAAAAACTTTAGCTGGTTCCTATTTCTTACAAAAAAGAGAAAAACTTTAACTGTTTTCTATCCATTGCAAGAACAGAAAAAAAAACTCCTAATTATTCTAAGAACAGAAAAAACTTTAGTTTAACCTATTGAAGACATTTACTCATTCTCTCTTTAACATAGTTTTATTTTTTACCTCCATCCTTAATTCAACAGCAATACAGCTTTAAAAACAGTCAATAAGAATCATTAAAAAAAGAAAGGTTTCTAAATGTTTACTAAAGACTTTCGCAGAAGACCTGTGCATGTGTCTCTGTTAGTTCAAGCACATACCAAACACCCCTGAAAGGTTTCTGAATACTGTCTTTCATTGTTGAGAAAGGTGCATCTGCTTCTGTTAGACCACACTCTTACCTAACCCCCCCGACCTTCTCATGTTCATAAACAAACAAACAAGCAGAAAAAAAGACATATGGTCAGTTAGTTATGGTCATTAAGGTCAAAGGACAAGTCATCAATCAAGTAAAACAAACACTTTTGACAGAAAGTAGGGTCCTATTCTCTCTAATGCATGAAAATTAAATTTGGTTTTATTAAGGATTACAGAGTTATTATCAATGTGGTTTATTTAAAATGGTCAGGAGAGATCCTGCCTCAAGTGGAGAAGTTTAAGTATCTTGGAGTCGTGTTCACGAGTGAGGGAAGGATGGAACGGGAGATTGACAGGCGGATCGGCGCAGCGACTGCAGTAATGCGCTCGCTGCATCGATCCGTCGTGGTGAAGAAAGAGCTAAGCCAAAAGGCGAAGCTCTCAATTTACCGGTCAATCTACGTTCCTACTCTCACCTATGGTCATAAACTTTGGGTCATGACCGAAAGAACGTGATCCCGGATACAAGCGGCGGAAATGAGCTTTCTTCGCAGGGTGGTAGGGCACTCAGAGATAAGGTGAGGAGCTCTGTCACACGGGAGGAGCTCAGAGTAGAGCCATTGCTTCTCCACATCCAAAGGAGTCAGCTGAGGTGGCTTGGGCATCTACATCTACATTGGGCATCTACATCGGATGCCCCCCTGGACGCCTCCCACGGGAGGTGTTTGGGTCATGTCCCACTGGGAGGAGACCCAGAGGAAGACCTAGGACACGCTGGACTATGTTGCCTGGCTGGCCTGGGAATGCCTTGGGATCCCCCCAGACGAGCTTGAGGAAGTGTCCTAGTGTAGGGAGATGTCAAGGTTCGAGGTGAGGTTGGCAGGCAAAAGTGGTGAGGACCCAAATGCATGAACTGGTGGAGCCTTTCTTGAGTGGTGATGATCAGGGATTATTAACAAAAAAAAACAAGAGAAACAAAAAATCACTGGCAAAAGACCAGGCAGGAACAGGGCAGAAAAACAGAACAGGACAGGACTAGCCAAACAAGACTTAAAGAGACAGATACCACGTGGGACCAACGGACAGCGAACAATGCAACAAACAATGATGCGACAAGACTGAGTGAGGGAGAGGGGTATATATACTGAGGGCACCAGGTGAGACGAGTGAGACTAACGACAGAGACACAGGTGAGCGTGATCACGCTGACGACCAGATACTGCAGGAAGGGGAGACAGACAGAAAAAATGAGACAGCAGGAAGGGAAGACAGACAGGCTTGACAGAACCCCCCCCTTAATGGACGTCCTCCGTCCAAAACTTAACATCCTGGGTGGGTTGGGGGGCAGAACTGGGTGCAAACAGGAACAAGGACAAGGAAACACAGGGAAAACAAATGGTAAACACAACACCCAGTTCTGACAAAACAGAAACTAAGGCCTACACATAAAACAAGTAATTCTTGACCCCAGGGCCTTAGCCCTTGATAACTTTGTACCTTGGTCTAGGGTACTTGTCTCTATGTCTAGGAGTCCCCCTCCTAGACCATGACTCAACAAGTCTATCACAGGCCGACTAGCCTCAGCTGCAGAAACATAGATGGCTCTGGTCTCTGGGGCGAAGACTGGGACAGACGAAGGAACCACCTCCTCGACGGCAAAGACAGGGACAGCCGAGGGAACCACCTCCTCGGCGGCGAAGACAGGGACAGCCGAGGGAACCACCTCCTCGGCGGCGAAGACAGGGACAGCCAAGGGGACAGCGTCGGCCTCAGGGGCGAAGACAGGAGCCGAGGAGATAGCGTCGGCCTCATGTGCGAAGACAGGAGCCGAGCGGACAACTTTGGCCTCAGGAACAGAGACGGGAGGCGAAGGGCCAACTTCGGCCTCAAGAACAGAGACGGGAGGCGAAGGGCTAACTTCGGCCTCAAGGATGAAGACAGGAGCCGAGGGGACAGCGTCGGCCTCAATGGCGAAGACAGGAGCCGAGGGGACAGCGTCGGCCTCAGGGACGAAAACAGGAGCCGAAGGGACAACTTCGGCCTCAGGAATGAAGACAGGAGGCGAAGGGACAACTTTGGCATCATGAACAGAGACGGGAGGCGAAGGGCCAACTTCGGCCTCAGGGATGAAGACAGGAGCCAAGGTGAGGGGTGCCTGATGGGGTTGCTGGTTGATCCTGAGTTGAGCAGTCTTGAGATTGTCCACCTTTGCCTTCAACTTCAGGATAGCCTCATCACTCCTCTTCATGGCCTGACGGAGCACAGCCCAGGCCTGGTGAAGGCCTGACATCCGGAGAGGGAAGTTTGGGCGTCCCTCTTCCGGATGTTGCCCCTGTGACCCGGCTCCGGATAAGCGGATGAAAATGAATGAATGACTGAATGAAGTACGCACAGTAAAGTAAATATTAGAATAACTGTTCACTGTTCACCCTCCTGTTTTCCTCGGGTCAAATTTATCCATAACTGTGTTAAACCCCCCCTAAAAAATCCCTTTAACAATATTTTTCATCATAAAAATCTTAAAATTTATGACTCATTGACCCCAACATCAGACAAAGTTGATTATTGCATTCATCCACATTCCCATGCATGCTGTACAAAAAGCCAAGGTTGTCTTTGGGTCACCATGACTCTACAGCAGGGGTGTCCAAACTGTTCCACAAGGGCCACTGTGGCTGCAGGCTTTTGTTCCAACCAAGCAGCAGCACACCTGAGTTGACAGGTTTAATCAACTGATCACAGTCATCAGACACCTGATTGGTCAAGCTATGTGCTCTTGGATGGTTGGAACAAAAACCAGCAGCCACGCCGGCCCTTTGTGGAACAGTTTGGACACCCCTGCTCTACAGTGAACTTTAATTGAATTCCAGGTAACAGAGTTATTTACACAACACAGAATGTGGAATGTTTTAGTTCTGTCTGAGATCAATCAGTAGCAGATGTAAAGAAAACAAGACAGGTGGCCTTCTCAAAGACTGCAAGGAAAAAATCAAAAGAAACTCATTGGGATGAATAAAAATGCATTAAAAACCCCCTTTTGCACATTTTTTAATAGGCTATAGGAAGACAGATAAGGAGTACAAACTTGGGTATTCACACATTTTCTGGGAAATGACTATTTGTTTCTTTAAGCAAAGTAAAAATGTGTGAAAAAATCTCATAATCTGCTTGAATTGGGGATTTACTGAAGACAGGTCATTTTGACCTGGAGGACATGCACTGTATACAGAATTTGAGATGCACTAGCACCCACAGAGAATGCTGATGGGTGTGGGTATGTGGTACCACTGTACATATTTAAGTTCCTGCTGGTATTTGCTCAGCACTCCTTGTGGGTGAAAATCTTCTGTATATGATACATAAGGTATAGTAAAAGCAATAGCTAAGGCCTCAGTATTGTCCCGAAAATGTATATTAAAATATTTCATTTAATGGGACAACATAGTATAAGCAGAAATCTATATTAACACTTCTTTTCAAAAACACAAACACACACAACAGTGTTTAAATAACTTGGTTATTACTATGATCAAGCAATAGAAAACGCAACACAATTGTAGAAATCAGGTTGCCTATTTAGTTGTTATTGATTTCTGATTGGCTGATGGTGTCTCTTGATCTTTTTTAATTATTTGCTGCAGAGAAAAAAATAAATCAGATTTTCCAAATTAGTTTAGTCACTGGACTGAATACCAGTTGCTTTTATACCCTGTGTATTACACATATACAGTGCAAAATCTATACTACGTAAAGCCTGGACAAAAGTGTGTTATTATTAATTAATACCAACAGAAAACTTTTAAAAGCTATTTATTATTGTTTAATCCGTTCTTACTCAAAACATATTTATTAATGGTTATCTTCTGCCACCCCTTCCACAGCCCTAAACTTGTTACGTTGTTTATGAATTAAATAGATTGAGTTTCTGATTAAGAGTCAACTTAACAAATACATAAAAAAGCAATTATGAACGTCAATTTATTTATGCAGAAAAAAATGTAAGAGATTACCATGTTTTTGTTTTTTTCAAATTCCACCTTTTGTCTGTCTTCTTTATCGCGTTCTCTCCCTTTGACAAGATGGCTGACCTGTTTAGACCTGTTTATGTTAGATAGTAGAGGAATGTTCTAGCAACGTATTCGTCATTGGGTACAGCAGCCAATCATCAATTTGCATTCACGGACGACCAATCAGAAAGCTTAATACAGATGCAACCGATACCATTACCATGCGTCACTGCATGACGCATGGTTAATGACTGGACTGTTGTCCAGTCATTAACCTAAATGTAAACACGTGTTCACCTCTTGAATATTCAAAGGACTCATCTACTTTTTCAAGGGTCTGCCATTTTGCCACAGACTGGAGAACAGAACACAATTAAGATTAACATCGATGAAAGATGGACTTTGAACGTGTAAGTAAAAGACCTTTTTAGATTATTGTCTTTTATTTTTTAATTACAATCCACTTTTATTGCAGAAAAAACAGATAACTTTACTCCATAGAAATGTAATATTCCATTAATGTATCTTTTTTTGAATAATGCTAACATTTAGTGGCAAATGGAGGGGAAGGACATTTAAATAAGTGTTGGTAAAGTAAAATTTTGGACTATGATGGAACGCCTTTTGTGGAATTGTTTTATTATTAATTAATCTATATAGATTGTATTCATTAATTTTTCTTAAAATATAATTTTTTTTCAAAAGACACCAGCAACCGAGCAGCATTAGGGAGGAAGCCAATATAAAAAAACGGAATACTGTTGAAAATGAATTTCTTTTTTAGTGTCTTTCTTTACAATGCGTGATGATGGTTAATATGAAAAGTACATGTATGCCGATAACGTGGATGTCTGGTTCAAAGTACACACGAAGATTCCATAGTGCCAAGGGACCACCTGAATGAATTCAAATATGTACTTGGCATGTTGTTTAGAATAAAAAGAGTGTTATAACATGGTCACATTAAATTGCATTGCCTACGGTAAAATAAGTTTTCACTCAAGGTAAAATATGTTTTGTAAAGAAATGCCCCTTTCATGCTTTCATTTCTTGTTTTGTCAAAACAGATGCTGTAATATATTCCAAGCAAACTCTGGCTTAAATCTTCTTCTACAGGCTCAAATATTTTTTTTCACCCATTATCTTATCCTGAATGTGTACACAGCTTCTGCACACATAATTTTTTTACAAATTATATGATCCTATTGTTGGTTTTTCTGTTCAATATTATTTTTTCTTTCATTTTAATGTATTTGAAACTTATATTACATTGTATGGAGATGATTCCAATTACTCCTAGACTAATAAAAGGTTTTAGTCTTCTCATCTTTTCATTTTGTCCTTCATTTCAGGGAAAGCCTCATCTTATTTTGCCATTCCAGGTTCTTAATGAAGCTAGTGTGTGCTGACAGTGGGTTGAGTGCTTCTGAGACTGTCAGCATCTAAGTTCATCCTTGCATCCAGATACAGTAAACAAATTGTTGTTGACAGCCTCAGTATCACTCAACTCAGTGTCAGCAGTGGTAGAACTCTTTAAGCACCAGAAACCTTAATGGATGTAGAGACTTTGCCTGCTTTAAGTCAAAGATGAAAGGCTTTATTCAATTTACTGGTATCTACTGATTGGAAAGATCGCCGTCATATGTGATATCATGTTTCTAAGACCATTTAAAATTATGAATTGAAAAACAACAGTTAATACATATAATTTGTAATGTTATTGTCAGAGTTCAGCGTCTGTGCATACATTTGAGGTTAGACATGTTGGTGGGTAACGTTTGAGTCATTCAGAGCTGCATGGTCAAAAGGTTTAGGCAAAACTTCAGGATGAATCTCACAAAGCATGTGGTTTGTCAAAACAAGCAATGAAAGCATAAAATGGGAACTTCTTTACCAAAAATATTTTACCCTAATTGAAGACTTATTTAATTATGGGTAATGCAATTTTAAATGACCATATTATTACAATCCTCTCACTATATACAGTATGGTACACGGCACACCTGTACATATTTATGTTCATGATGGTTGCTCCTCTGCTCTCCCTTTGGGTGCTTTGAATCAGGCTCCCAGTGAATCGGCACTCATGCACATGTTCATTCAGTATGTAATTTTCTCTATTATTTTCCTTGTGAATGGTTATTTTTTTAAAAAAAGCTCTGCACTGTTTAGATTATATTAGATTGGTTATAATTATGATCAAGCAGTGGAAAAAACAACACTATTGCAGATTTCAGGTTGCTTTTTTTGGTTGTTGGTGAGCTTGATTGGCTGCTGGTGTCTTTTTAATTATTTGTTGCAGTGTAAATTACACTGAATAACGGTTGCTTTTATGCCCTGTGTATTACTAATATACATTTCAAAACCAGTACTGTCTGAGGCCTGGATGAAAAAAAATGTAAATATTATATATTTGTAACAAAAGCTTGAATGTATTTTATTATAGTGTTGGCAAAGAATAGATTTGCACTTTTTGCCAACATCATCAAATTTTTAAAAAGAATCCAAAACATTTTTTGCTGATGCAGGCAGAATATAACGCACTCAAATAGGTGTTGGCAAAGGATGGAATCCTACTGTTACACAACACTTTTTAGTGATTTCTATTCTATATTATTATTTAAATAGTAGTCCTAGCAGAATCACAAGAAAGGCATTCATGTGTGTAAGCCCCAAACATAAAAAGAATCACATGAGTGATCACCAGTTAAGGTTTCTGGTGCTTAATGAGTTCTACAACTGCCGACACCGAGTTGAGTGATACTCAACCATTTGTTTACTGTATGAGCAAATAGATAATCTATTTGCGCACTGTAATAAATTGCTGTACCTCAAACACTATAAAAATATATAATCAGATAACTAACTCCCCTGAGCTGGTTAGAACAACAGACTCCAAATATAAAAATTGACAACATTGCTATCTACTTGCAAATTCAGGTAACAACACAACAGCATATTTCTTCTATTGTTAGAACCCTTGGTGTAAATTTTACCCCATTCAGTGTTGAACATATCCCAATCAATAAGTTCCAGAACCTTTCACGAAATGCTTCAAAAAGTAGTTTGCTTGCCTTATGAAAATTCTTTTTTTCTTTTTTAGCACAACCCATATGAGTGTGAATATAAACAATATATAAAATATTTCTGTAGTGGCCGAAATAGTGGGAAAGAGTTTTCTGATAAAATACCGATTTATTTACAGATTCATGAGATCCAAGGGTCAGAGGGCACTGTCCTATGGCAAGGGAGAGTGCACATTGGGGCACTTGATGCGTAATTTTCGTCCTGCATGGCTATTGAATGCATCTCTGAGAAGAATAAATTCTATAAACGCAAAACACTAAAGTAACCTTCAACAATGATTAAATATACAAAGACAACAGTTTAATTTTGAATGAAGCTCAGAACTAGTCATATCTAACTGTGGAACCGTGAGGAGATTCGGGAAGAAAAAGGAGGCTTGTCATTGCGTTCAGCCCTCAGAAAGTATACTTGGGGCTTCTGTAGTCTTGGTTTGCGGTGGTGCTGGTTGCAAGGCTCAAGAAAGTGCTTTCCTACCTGGTAAGTAAATATATTTAATAAACTCAATGAAATTGCTTAATGTTGTTTTCTGCATACACACATCATTATAAAACAGTTGTTTGTGTTAGATGGATTTTTTTATGGTTAGACTTGTGTGTTTAACAGCCTCAGACACTAATTTCTTGCTCCGGAGCTCCTCGCTTTGCTCCTTCTTGACCCTACTCAGTGGGCGAGGTGATTCGCTCCGGCCTCTAACTGTCGTCCCTCTTGGTGTCCGCCCCGCTGCCATCACTAGCACACCGCAGTGAGAAGCCCAAATAACCGTGGTGCACTATGCGAGGGGTATTTAAAGAGAATAGACAGACCTTCATATTAACGTACCACCAACTCATGGACCATTTACCACTTATGGACCTGTAACCACCTATGAACCAGAACTTGTTATTTAATGTGTGCGAATAGTGAAAAGAGAAGTGGTGACAAAAATCTCCTTCAGTCAGAAATTACAATTTTATTCAAATGATTTTACTGATAAGGGAAGCAGCACAAAAGCAATCTCAAGCCAATTTAATCATCATGGGAAAAAAAACAATAATAAGTCAACAATTCTAGAAGTAAGGATGAAAAATAATATAAATGTGCTGAGGCTTTTTTCTGATAAACTTTTTTTAAGCTGACCCTGCTTTGTTCTTATCATCAGATTGGAAGAGGGGGAGAAATAGAGTGTCCTTGGCCGGGGACACACTGTACTTGGTTTAGCTTCACGGCTGCAGCCGTAGCAGACGCTCCCTTCTCGGCCCTCAACAGGGTCGCTCTCCTTAGGCTGTCCAGCAGCCACTGTGGCAGGCAGTGAGAAGTGAGGGAGAGAGCGCAATTCCAATTCTTTTTTCCCTTACTATCTAACGATTAACTGATTCTGGCTGACTCCCTTTGCTTCAAAGATGAATGAGAGGTTGTTTTCTTCCAGCGCCACAATTTGTCTTGAGGCGCTGGTGGAGACTGGCTGCTTCTGCAACAGCTCCTGACTATTC
>JAFBJS010000195.1:10125-50841 GCA_016785265.1 Paraplagusia blochii
GTGAGGGAGGACATGGAGGTGGTTGGAGTTGGAGTTGAGGATGTGCAGGACAGGGTGAGATGGAAATTATTGACTCGCTGTGGCAACCCCTGAAAAATGGGATAAGCCGAAAGGAATGAAGAAGAAAAGAAGACAAAAAAAGCTATTACTAGATGGAGGACGGCTCCTTGGTATACATCTGAAACCCTTAAATTATAGCAGTTGTCACACAAACTAGAGAGAAGATGGCGCTCAACCAGAGACAGTGACTTATTCCTGATCTGGAAAGATAGCTATTAAAAGTACTGGCAAGCTCTGTGTACTGCCAGGGCTAGGTACTACATTTCTTTAATAGAAGAGAACAAGAACAACACTAGGTTCCTGTTCAGCACTGTAGACAGGCTGACTCAGGGGCAAAACGCCATAGAGCAGAGCATCTCAGCAGCTCTGACTTTATGAGTGTCTTTAATGATAAAATTGTAACTATTAGGGAAAAGTTAAATGGCCTTATGACAACAACTGCAGCTAATCTGCATTCTGATACAGTGGTGCAGGGGGTAGCTGGTAAACCAGACATATCCCAAATGTGGTTAACATTTGACCCCATAGACTTACGTCAGCTCACTGCCATGATCTCTTTGTCTAAAAGTTCTACCTGTACCTGTATCCTATTCCCACTAGGCTCCTTAAGGAGGTGTTCCCCTCAATTGGCACCTCCAAATAAGATATAATCAATCTTTCTCTTACAATTGGCTATGTTCCCCTAAATTTCAAAGTTGTCGTCATTAAACCACTCCTTAAAAAACCTTCAATGGACCTTTTTATCTCCAAAATCCTAGAGAGGGTTGTTGCTGACCTCTGATTACTGATTGCAACAATCTATTTGAGACCTTCCAGTCAGGCTTTATGGTTAATCATAGCACTGAGACTGCTCTGGTCAGAGTCACTAATGACATTCTGATGGCGTCGGACCAGGGTTTTGTTTCAGTGCTAGTATTGTTAGATCTTAGTGCAGCATTTGATACGGTTGACCACCAGATTTTGTGGTCGTACTTAACTGACCGATATCAGTTTGTTCATATCAATAACACTCAGTCCCTCCACACCAGGGTCAGCCTTGGTGTCCCGCAGGGATCAGTGCTAGGTCCAATCTTGTTCACCCTTTATATGCTTTATGCGTATGCTTTATATGAATGGACTTAAAAGTGCCCTTCTTTAATTTGTAGACTTAAAAGAAGTTTTTTTTTACATTAGTTTTGCTAATGTTTAGTTAGCCCACCTGTCCGTCCAGGGTGAGGATCCCCTCCACTGTCGATCACCCTGAGGTTTCTTCCTTTTTTTCCCTTTCTGGGTTTTTGGGAGATGTTCCTCAGCCGGTGTGAGGGTCTACAAGGGCAGGGGCTATCTCTATATATTCTTATTAATTCTTGTTTTTATGCATGCTTGTAAAGTGCCTTGAGATAACAGTTGTTATGATCTGGCACTATAAATAAATAAAAGCTGAAGTTCAAGTTGATTTTCCTACCAATGTAATGATTTCTAACCAATGTTCCCATTAAGCTGCGTGTCTGCGCAATCGCTCCCATGTTCTCCACGCACAGCAGCACATAAATTAAAATCCAAGCTGAAGTGTAAATAAAATAAACAAATATCAATTTGTTTTTTTCCATTTTGCAATGCAACTCACTCACTGGCATGTGACAACAAGCGGTACTTCAATAAAACCATAACTAACATTGTCCAGCCAATAATATGATGTGGTTTACACCTGTTTACTAACGCAGCCAATCAATGTCATTAACAGCACTCTATGCGTAAGTGCAGCTGTTTTGCAGGTTAGCATGTAGCTAACGGTGCGGCTGAGTGTAGATCAAAGACTGTGGAGAGCGATAAACGTGGATCAACGCTTTGCCAAACCCTTATTATGGCGAAACGAACAGGCAGAGGCACATCCACTCACAAAGCCAAAGTAAAAAAGAAATGCGGTTCTTTTAAGATTGAATGGCTGTCCAAGTATGTGTGAACAGAAGGACAAGGGGTGTTACTGAGTGAGATTTTTTCATTTCGAGAGAGAAAGGGCTGCTCTGAAAAACATGCTGTGTGGCTAAAGTTACAAGCAAGTTTTCGGAGGAAAAAGGGGTGGAATAAATGGACGTTAGATCAAGCGTCACAGTCAGCAGAAGTCATTTGATTGCTGTTAGAATTGTACGAAGACGCAAGATGGGAGTGCGGATTGGTTACTGTTGTTATTTGATTCTTTTAAAGCCAATAAACTTGCTATGATCCCAGGTTTGATACTGGTGCATGTGTTCACAGCGTGCACATTAAATGTTGCTCACAGTGGTCCTTAGTTTGCTCAGTCTGCGCAGACATATGAAAAATTAGAGGGACCATTGGTCCTAACCATCTCTAGCTTTTTCTCCAAACCTTCCTGTCTGTGTTGTCTCTCTAAGGACCTAATTTCTGATCATATCCATCTTTGTTGGTGCAGTTGGTGACCTTGTTGTTAAGGATGCAGACTTGGGTCTGCAAGGCCCCTGGTTTCCCGGACTCCCAAGTTACCGCTGAGGTGCCCTGAGCATCGTCCCCACTCATAGCTCCAAGGCATATAGCATATATACATATATGTACATATACATATATATATATATATACACATGTAGCTGTCTGTTTAAATGACATCATTAATAACGTGCCGGTCAGAGTGTCAGTACTGCTGACTCAGTTCTTTATGAGGAAGTCATGAGGTGTATTTGCAGATAAATACATTTGCGGTAAACACACTGCTGCTATATGTGATCTGCTCTTACTGCAGATCACAATGTCATCTGCAAACATCATTGTCCATGGAGACTCCCGTCTGGCCTCATCTGTCAATCTGTCCATCACCAGAGCAAACGAAGTGGGGCTCCTTGATGTAGTCCCACCTCCACCTTAAAGTCCTCTGTCCTTCTAACAGCACACCTCACCACCGTTGTGCTGTTCTCATACATATGCTGCACCAGTCTAACATCCCTCTCTGCTACTCCTGACTTCCTCATACAAAACCATAATTCCTCCCTTGAAACACTGCCACGGGCCTTTTCCAAATCTACAAAAACTCAACGAAACTTCTTCTGACCCTCTCTGTACTTCTCCATCAACATCCTCAAGGCAAATATAGGGCCTGTATTTTTCTGATGGAATTTGCGGAAATGGCTTTGATAAACGGAAAGTAGAAAAATGAACGAAAAACTAACGGTATTTTTACGATAAAAAGTAAAGAAGTTTAAATAAAGCGTTAAAACAATAATATTGTCTTTTACAGTCACTCGTGCGCCGATAATCTAGTTAAAATAAGGTGTACTACAACACGAGTCAAAATGGACCAATCACATTTAAGCTTTATATCAACCCTGTGTCTACCTTGTATACATCATGGCGGCGGCAGACTCGAAAAGGAGAAAGTTTTCACCGCTTGTGAAAGTAACAGCCTCCGAAAGAGCATCGACTACAAACGCATTGATACCATGAAAGACCACATAGTGTCGAAGAAGCACGTGGCTAACAGGACGAGTCAAGCAAAGAAGATTGAAAATGGAAAAAAACAAGTGACTCTCCACACATCATTTCAATCTTAAGATTTACAGGAGGAATTCATCTTAGATTTTATCAAAATGATGACTGTCACTGACATACCCATGGAAAAGGTTGACAAAATTTGTCCGTTTATCGAAAAGCACTGTCGCCAGGGAGGCACACTGCCAAATGCGCCCATGCTTTGGCGCTACATACCCTGTCTATATGATGAACATTTTCGCTTACTAAAGAATTTAATAGGAGGTGTTCCAGTGGCTATGATTGCCGACAAAACAGCAGATTTGCACGATCAAAGTATTCTAAATGTCATAGTTTCTTGTGGCAGAGATTGTTATTGTTAAGCAGTTGGTTATGGTTTATCACAATGGTGATATTGAAAAGCGCTTTGATTAAAGCAATAGTCAGTCAATAGTTATTTTTCACTCTTTGCTTGCCAGATTGTAAATAAATTAATCATTTTATTTTTTTACTCTTTGCTTTACCTTAAAAACTTGTCGTCAGATTATCATCTTCTTCTACGGTGGATTACAAACCCAATAGATACAGGTTTAATAGTTTTTTTTATTTTAGCTGATAAAATGAACAGTATCTGGCTGTCTATTGCTTAAAACTGTGTTGTATTTACTTCTGTATCATAATATTCATATGTTATTATAGTCACTGTTAACTGAACAGTATTTTTTCTTTCAGATATTTTAAGACATTTTGTTTAAATTGTGCAATGTAGAGTACTCTAGTCGTGGGTTACAGTGTACAACAGTTCAAGTGCCAGTGAATGACAAGGAGATTTAATCATATGCCAAATATATATTTCATAAAATACAGCTAGTCAATGTAATTTCATGCCAATAAAAATATAAAATCCAATCATTTGTTTTGAAATTTGTATTTATGAAATTTTCACTGTTAGTGTATTCATAATATCTTCTTTTTAAGGAAAGTTGATCAGTTTGTAAACCTCACAGTTATATATCTTCCAGAGATGTTCACAAGTCACTTTTTCCAAGAACGAGTCAAGTCTCTAATCTTTATGCGCGAGTCCAAGTCAAGTCTCAAGTCTTTCGTCCCAAGTCCAAGTCAAGTCTCAAGTCTCAATTAGCTGAAAGTTTTCATATTAGACGCTCTCCGATATAATACTGCATTGCTGTGCTGTTTTGGATTAAAAGTATGTACTGTACTGGCCTAGGCCTATAATATGTTATTGCATACTACACCATCAAAGTTGATCAAAACAATGTACCGTACATTGAATGTGCCATGTGAAGAAACACCACAAAAGCTTTAAGCTTGAACAATGTATTTTGTGAATATTACAAGATACATACGAACTGATTTGCGTGTGTGGTCTTGTCCTTTTACCAACTGAAAATAACAAATTAAGGAATAATGAATATATAACTGGGTACAGTACTGTAGTACAGTATACGGCTAAAATATATTATTGCACACTGCACCATCAAAGTTGATCAAAACAATGTGCTGTGAATGTGCTTAGGCTAAGAAATCATATGCATTACATGCTGTTTAAGGAGAGGTTTCCATTTCTGTTATGTCAGTGACAACAATAGTCTAAACTAAAACAGCCATTCATGCATAGAATTAACCTTAGGCTCAATACATGTAGTGGCCTGAAGTACAAAATAAAACTGTAACGTCAGGGGAGGGGAACTATAAAACTAGCCAACAGACTATAACTGTGGCTGAATTAGTTTGCTAACGGTAACGTTTAGGGTTTAATTCTGGGAACCGGGATTCCCGAGAAATGCGATTAGAACCATTTCCCAGGAATCAGGAAATGTGAAGACGGGACCCAGGAAAAATTGGGAGGAAAAAAGTGACGTGCGTCTATTTGTTCTCATACATTAATGCTGACGGCAAAGGGGCTTGCGGAGCGGCGCAGAGGAGAGCGCGAGCGAGGGCGTGTCAGTCTTTTTTTTCTCTTTTGCAGCCGCTTCGGACTACAATCATGAACATAGTTTTAGTTAATTGTTCAAAGAGCTCTGTTGTTTACCATGGTCTGTGAATGCATCTGAGTGAATGTATGAGCGAGGGGGCGAGGGAGCAGGAGTGTGTGAGCGCTCCCGGAGTGAGAGTGAGAGAGACACTGCAGGTCTGTGTTTGCCCGATGTAATGGCGTAGTTACGGCCGACAGTGACCAAATTCTGTGAGTAAGACTTCGCAATAAATGCGGAAATGCATCGGAATATGTGAAATAGCTTAAATGATAAAATAGCTAATTCTTTGATGGATGGACTCGCGAGTCATAACACCGAAGTCCGAGTCAAGTCTTGAGTCTTACACGGCGAGTCTCAAGTCAAGTCACAAGTCTTTGTTTGTGCGACTTAAGTGCGACTCGAGTCCGAGTCTCAGACTCGAGTCCCCATGTCTGATATCTTCAATCAGGTATATTCATGAAATGCAATATTTGCTTTAGAAAATATCAACGGTTATTTTGTAAAACGGAAAAGAAATGGAATTTATAATTTTGGAAAACGGAAAAATCCTCTTTTTCGAACGGAAAAATACAGGCCCTGCAAATATTGCATCTGTGGTACTCTTTCTCGGCATAAAACCATACTGTTGTTCACAAATCTCGAATGCTTTGCTCAACCTAGCCATAACTACTCTTCACAGTATGGCTCATCAACTTTATCACTCTGTAATTGCTACAACTCTGCACATCATCCTTCTTGTAAATTGTTTATGTTGTACACATTTATTTATGGAATGCATTTAGTCTGGTATCACACTAATTCAGGGGAAATTAGCTGCCTATATCGGTTCATATCGGTATCAGTTTATATCGGTATCGGGAATTAAGTCTTTGGGCATTATCAGTTAATATCAGTATCATCCCTAATAAAAATATTCAATGATTGGAACCAGTTCAATCCAATTCTGTTTGGTTCAGTTCGATCCGATTCAGTTCAATTCAATGAAAATGTATAAAATAAAAATGTTTGTCTGACGGAAACCTGGCTCAAGGACAACATGCCGCACTCAGCAAGGCAATGTACAAGGCAAACTGCAACTGGCAGTCGGTGAAAACAATTGGAGGAGTCTACTTAAGGGGTATTCAACTAAAACGCCAAGAGGTCCAGTCAGAAAAAAATTATTCAAATAAAGGTCCGGAACATTATGTCCAACTTGCCAGCGTGTTATATGTTGTAGTAGTATTAACATCTTCAAATAAAGCTCTTACCTTAAGAGAAATAATGTGTAGCAACAGCTTATATAATTTTTCTTTAACATACCTTGTCAGAACAATCTCAACCACTTTAACAATACAAATCATAACAAATCAACAATTAACAATTAAACACTTTCAGTTTCTCTGAACCCGCTTCCCTTGTCTCCCTTGACTCTCTCTCTCTCTCTCCACGTCTCCCGTCTGTGGCGGCTGTTTCTCTCCCTCTCACTCTGCCTGCCGCTGTTAACTACAGAGAATGCTGAGAGTTGATTGGCTGAAAAGCACCACGTGGGATAATTTAACCTGTACACGATTGGTCACTTTATTTCCTGATACCGGCGCAGCTTTTCCTTTGTTTACAATGGCGTTGGTTGTAAACACTGAAAAAGCTGCGCACCTTAAAACTATCCCGTTAAATTCATCTGCCATATAAATAGATTATAGATCCGGGTCCGTACAGGATTACCCCTGGGTCCGGACACGGACCGCGGTCCGCCAGTTAATGACCCCTGGTCTACATCAACAAAGGTTGGTGAACAAACAGCACTTTGATGAGAAGCCACTGCTCAGACTTCATTGAACATATGACCGTTAAGTGCCAGCCACATTACCTCTTACGTGAGTTTATGGCTGTGTTTGTGATGGCTGTTTACATCCCACCGGATGCCAAAGGCGCTAAAGCCACCGAAGCACTGACTGAGCTGCACAGCTCGCTGTAGCACAGGCGTTTTTCATGGTTGCGGGGGATTTCAACCACGTAAACCTGACAGATGTCCTGCCTAAATTCCACCATTTCCACCAACACGTAGACACAGGGTGACAACACATTGGACCGCGTGTACAGCAACAGAGAGAACGCGTACAGAACCATCCCCCACCCCTCCTGGTTTTCTCCAACCATCTCTCCATCATGCTGGTGCTCGTATATAGACCCCTGCTCTAACACCAAACACCGACCCAGAGGACCATCACAGCGTCGCCCCAACTCCAGGACTGCTTCCACTCCACAGACTGGCAAGTCTTTAGAGAGACAGCTGTCTATGAAGGGGAGGTGGATCTGGAAGAGTACACATCTGCGGTCCTTGGTAGCCCTTACCCCGATAGTCATGAAATGCTTCGAACGACTGGTCTTGACTCAGATCAAGGCCACCATTGACGCGCTGAAGTTGCACACCAATATGTATACCGGAGTTATAGATCCACAGAAGATGCCATCTCTTCTGTGGTACACACAGCTCTCACCTACTTCAAAAGGAAGGATTCCTATGTCCGTCTTCTCTTTGTGGACATCAGCTTTCAACACCATCATCCACAGACACTAGTCCAGAACCTGCACCCATATCTCAGCCATGACCTCACCTGGAAGACCAACACCTCCTGTCTAATCAGGAAAGTTCACCAACGCCTCTACATCCTCAGGAGGCTGAGGCATGCCAGACTATGGACCTCGGTCCTACAATCCTTCTCCAGATGCGTGGTAGAGACGTATTGTCCTCTGTGGCACGGCTCAGCAGCACAGAAAAAGTCTTTGTAGAGGGTAGTGAAGGCTGCACAGAGAACTGTAGGACTCAGTCTCCCCTCCACCACAGAAATATACAACAGCAAATGCAGGAAACGCCTCCTGCATCATGAAAGACCCCACCCACTCAGTCCCACCTCTACCTTGATCTTCTGACCTACCAACAGCATACTGCACCACTGTTGTTCTATTCTCATACATGCCCTGCACCAATCTAACATACATCTGATGTCCTCATACGAAATAAGTCCTCCTTTGACACCGTCTCTGTACTTCTCCATCAACATCCTCAAGGAAACTATTGCATCTACACTGTTTCAAATTATTATGCAAATCAGATTTTCTCAGATTTTCCAAAATCATCTATTTGAATGGCAGTCATTATTTTTCACTCACAAACGATTAGACTACAATTAAAATGTTTTTGAATGAACCTCCCAATGACAATAGTACATTTAAATAAATTCCAAATTATTACGCACAATTGAGTTTCCACACATTTTACTGTCATTAAGAACAAAAAATGGTTATGTGTGAAATAATTCAGATCATGCCTGATGTAACTGAAATCAAGCACTATTTAAATCAAAACATTATGAGAAGTGAAGTCACATCTGAACATGCAACCCCTAGTTGAAAAGGACCTTCTCAAGTCTTCCATCCATTGAATTGGTCAATTATTTTAATAGTATCCACTGGAACAGCCTTGCACGAGGACAGAATAGCCTCTCAGAGCTGTTGCTGAGATGTAAACTGCCTCCCACCATAATAAACTCTTTTATTGATGATGCTCCAAAGGTTCTCAATAGGGTTTAGGTTAGGGGAGGTTGGGAGCCACACAATAAATTTGTCTCCTTTGATGCCCATTGCAGCAAGAGATACAGATGTATTCTTTGCAGCATTGCATAGTGCATTGTCATGGATGAAAATGAACGGGTTCCGAAAAGCTTGATTCTTCCTTTTGAACTATAGCAGGAAGTGTTCTTTGAGGAACTCCACATACGTTGTGGATGTCATCTTCACACTGTCAGGGATTCTAAAAGGGCTGACGATCTCTGTCCCCATGATAACAGCCCAAAACATCACTCCACCACCTCCTTGTTGGTGTCTGGTGGTTGAAAATGGTAGCCTGCTTAATGATGTGGAACAGCCTTCTTTAGTAGTCTCTCCTTTAATTGGACTCACCTACCAAACTAATTAGCACAGATGTCTTCAATTGGTTTCAGTGATATACAGAGCCAGGATAATTCACGAATTTAAACTGACAAACAAAAAATCTTACCTTATCACTCACACTTTTTGCATAATAATTTGGAACAGAGTGTATAGTACTATTTCTAGATACAACCATAGTGTTGCTCATACATCTCTCCTTTTTGAAACTGGCCTCAACTACTCTTTTCTAAATCTTCATTGTGTGGCTTATCAACTTTATCCCTCTGTAGTTGTTAAAATGTACATCACCTTTCTTGTAAATTGGTATAAGAACACTTTTCATCCACTCATTAGGCATCTTGACACTCACTAAAATTCTGTTAAACAACCTACCAGTGGTATGTCATCGGGCAAACGTCACTGCCACTGGTATGTCATTGGAAAACTGCCTTTCTGCTGTTGGTACTCTTTCGAGTTTCACCTTCATCCTTCTTAATCTGCTTTACCTTCTTCCTATTAGCATTTGGCAACTTATTCTTACACTCCCTTTTATTTTCCTCATTTAACAACTCCTTGATGTACACTTTTCTCACTCATTCACGTAGAACCTTCCTACCTGTCTTCCTAATTGCTCTAGCTGTAGTCCCTGCCCCTGGTCCAGAACTGCCCTTACCTCCTTTGCCAAATTGTTGCAACATTCCCCTTTCCTCAACTTCCACCACTCCCTCTTCACCCTTTTCCTTTTTCTCACCTAGATGTCAACTGTCACATTGCCATTCAATGCTGTTTTGCTACACTCTCACCTGCCACCACCTTACAGTCACTAATCTCCCTAAGATACACAGAATATAATTTACCTATGTGGACCTACCTCCACTCTTATAAGTCACCACTTGCTCTGTTCTCTTTTGGAAATAGGTGTTTACCACCACCATTTATATTCTCTTCACAAAATGTACCACTGCCTGTCCCTCCACATTTCTATCCCTAACGCGAAACCTGCTTATCACTTCCTTATCACCTCTGTTACCTCCCATAACCACCCATTCTACCAAAGTCAAATTTCCAATAATAGCCTGTAAGTCAACAGTATTGTTGCTGGGCGTTGTTGACTTGGGCCCGAACCGTTCCGGTATGAAAACAATTCTTGACTCACATCAATTCTTCTTCTTTTGGCTTATCCCGTTTTTCAGGGGTTGCCACAGCAAGTCAACAATATCCATCTCATCCTGTCCTCCGCATCCTTAACTCCAACTCCAACCACCTCCATGTCCTCCCTCACTGCATCCATAAATCTCCTTTTTGGCCTTCCTCTTCGTCTCTTACCTGGTAGCTCCATGTCTAGCATCCCTCCTCTGAACATGTCCAAACCATCTTAATCTGGCTTCTCTAGCTTTTTCTCCAAACCTTCCTGTCTCTTTCCTCAACCTCGCCTCAACTACTCTCCCAAAACTTGGGAAGGTATGGCTCATAAACTTTATACCTCTGTAATTGCTACAGCTCTGCACATCACCCTTCTTGTAAATTGGCACAAGAACACGTTTCATCCACTCATCAGGCATCTTGTCGGTCTCTAAAATTCTATTGAAGAGCCGAGTGAGAAAACTTACAGCTTCTTCCCCCAAGCACTTCCATACCTCCACTGGTATGTCATCGGGACCGACTGCCTTTCCACTCTTCATCCTCTTCAGAGCTTTTCTAACTTCATCCTTCATCCTTTCTAATCTGATCTACCTTCTCCCTGTTGGGAACAGGCTCCTCATTCCTACGCTCCCTATCATTTTCCTCATTTAACAACTCTTGAAAGTAGTCCCTCCATCTTTCCAGCACACCTTCCTTACTGGTGATGACATTTCCATCTCGGTCCTTAATTAAACCTTATCTGCTGCACATCCTTCCCAGATTGATTTCTCTGCCTTGCCAATCTGTATAACCCTTTTTCTCCTTCGTCTGTGTCTAACCTCTCGTACAACTCCTTGCATGCCTTTTGTTTGGCCTTGGCCACTTTCCTCTTCACCTCCCTTGCCCTCTCTCTGTACTCCAGTCTATTCTCCTCTGTCCTGTCACTATCCCATCTCTTCTTTGCTAATCTCTTCCTCTGGACACTCTCCTGGACCTCATCATTCCACCACCAGGTCTCTTTGTCCTCCTTTCTCTGTCCAGAGGAAACCCCTAGCACCTTCCTAGCTGTTTCCCTGATGACTCTGGCTGTGGTATCCCAATCCTCTGGGAATTCCCCACCACAGCCCAGAACTACTCTGACTTCTTTTCCAAAGTCTTCATAACATTCCTCTTTCCTTAACTTCCACCACTTGATCTTCTGCTCCGTCTTCACCTTCTTCTTTCTTCTTGCCTCCAATGTCAGCTTGCACACTACCATCCTATGCTGTTTGGCTACACTCTCACCTGCCACCACCTTACAGTCATTTATCTCCCGGAAATTACCCCTTCTACAGAGAATGTGGCAGAGAGTGTGACCTGAGTGGACCTGCCTCCACTCTTGTATGCCACTCGATGTTCCTCTCTCTTTTGGAAATAGGTGTTTACCACGGCCATTTTTGTTATTTTTGCAAAATCCACCACTGCCTGTCCTTCCAAATTTCTATCCCTAACCCCAAACCGACACATCACTTCATCACCCTCTCTGTTCCCTTCTCCTACATGGCCATTGAAATCTGCTTCAATCACCACTCTCTATCCCTACGGATGCTCTCTACAACTAAATCCAGCTCATTCCAAAACTTCTCCTTCTCTGCTAACTCACAGCCTACCTGTGGAGCATAACCACTGACAACATTAAACATCACTCCTTCTATTTCTACCCTCACACACATCAACATCACATTACTTGCATACTTTTCCCCGATGATCACCCCTGCTCCATTTCTCTTCCCATCTAATCCATGGTAGAATAACTTAAAACCTCCCCCAATGTTTCTAGCCCTGCTGCCCTTCCACCTAGTCTAGCACACACAACACATCGACTCCTCTTCTCTCCATCATGTCAGCTAGCTCCCTACCTTTCCCTGTCATTGTACTACATTCAGGTTCCCACTTTCAGACCAACACTACTAACCTTCCTCTTTTCCCTTTTTGTCTTAATCAATATCCCCCCTCTTTGTCTTGGTCTTGGTCTGTGTCTTCGACCAACAGTAGTCCAATTTCCAACAGTACCCTGTAGGTTAACAGCACTGTTGGCGGTCGTTGTTAACCCGGTTCCCGACCGATCCGGTATGGAAATCTTTTTGTTGTCTCGCATCATAGATTTGGCAAAATGTTTTTACGCCAGATGCCCTTCCCGATGCAACCCTCACCATTTATCCGGGACTGGCACTAAAAAACACTGGCTTGTGCTACCTAGTGGCTGGGTTGTTGACTCACATCAATGATATGGCCAAAGATTTACGTGGGATGTCCTTCATGACGCAACACCATTTATCCAGGCTTGGGATCGGCACTAACAAAACACTAGGTTGCGCTCTCTAGTGGGTGGCTTATTGCATATTGGGGGGATGGTGCAGTGGTTAGCACTAAGCTGCAGCAGGAAGAGTGGACCAGCGGCGAGACTGACGCTGCTCCGGGCGCAGGTGAGCGCAATTTCATAAAATTTCAAAACTCTTCCTATATTAGTAGGAGCCGGGACCACAGAGAGAGAGAGAGATAAGCCGTGACGCACGGAATTTGCTGAAGAGAGCAGCCACACAGAGAGACTTTATAAAAAACTCGACGGACTGTGCTACAACAAAAACCCTTAAAACCTGTACAGCAGCATCTGTGACTTTGTCTGGAGAACCCAAACATACCACAAATATGCATACTGATGTTAGCTTTTCCTCTGAAAATTCAATTGAGGGGTCAGGGTATGGAGCATTTGTACTATTTTCTAATATAATATAGTATAACAGATGTTCAGCATAAGCAATTGATGTAGGTTTTATTAAAAATTAACTGTGCAATTTATGTCCATGCAGCTGTATTATAGAGCAGGATTATAGTTCTACTGCAGAATGTACCTGTATATCCATCATTCTCTCCTCTAGCAGTTTCTGTTGACGTTTGGCTTTTCTCTTGATTTTCTTTTTCTTGTTCTTTGACATTTTTCCAACCTTAACAGTTGCATCCAAACAGACAAACAAACATTTTAGTGTAAATGTCCCCCATTTGCTGACCTGCTCAGTTTGAAAGTACAATGTGGACACGCACCTGTAGATCTCTAGGAGCTGTGCTGACTAAAGAAGAGAGAAAAGAAAATATACACCAACAAGCAGAAATAAAGAAAAATATGAGAAAAGTAGAAGCAAAGGAAGAAGGAAATATAATTCAACAGGGATTTGAAGGGTAAGAATCACAGACACACTAAAAAGGAAATGACGGAAGGACAGAAAGAGGGGTTTCAGAGCTTACAGAAATGGACAGAGTGATAAAAACATAGGAAGTCAAAAACAGGTCACTGTTTCAGAAAGAGATACCGCTCCCAAACTTAGACATGAAGAAATGACAGATTGGAAGACATGCTTCTTACCTGAGGAGCCGGAAGGGGGTGGAGCTCCAGCTCTCTGCCACAGTGTGGCCTCAGCAGCCAGTCTGCGAACATAAACTTCATCCACCTCCAGAAGAATGTTTTCTGGTTTGATGTCAGTATGGATAATCTTACATTTGGTGTGGAGGTAGTGGAGCCCCTGAAGAACCTGCAAAAAAAATGACAGAAAAACAAATAGATGTATGTTTGTGTGCCTGTACATCCTCCAAACAACCCAAGCACACATTATCTAATGTTGAGAACTACCACAGTGTGGGTATTACCTGTCTAAGAATGGTCTTCACACAGGCAAGTGGGAGCCCCATGTAGTTTGACTTAATGATCCATTTTAGTAGCTGATGACCCAGAACCTCAAGAACCATACAGACATCTAAAACAATTTAGTTAAGGACATCAACAATCAAATGAACCATATTACTGATTGGCAACAAAGGATACGAACTCCATTTACTCCTGAAATCTTAAAATCGTCGATAAGCTGAACAATGGTTTCTCTGTTATTGTCAGAAGGGTCACTGTCCCTGACCTGTCAATACACATACATTAAAAAAAAAATAAAGGAGCTAACATGGGCTTGAATGTAAGTCAAAAAATACATTTATATGAGCAAACAAGTGCCCAAAAAGGGATGTGTGTTTATGTGCATTTTTGCATGTCAAACTCACACATCTTAGCAGTTTTATCTCATCCAGTGCTGTCTCAGTGTAATGAGAAGCACTTTTAACAACCTTTAACGCCACAAAACGTTTCTTGCTGAAAATACACACAAAAACATTTAATGTCAACCAAAAAACAAACAACTGTATTTTAATGTATTAAGATGTGCACATTTGTCCTACTGCAGGTCCCAGCAGAGCCAGACAGTTGAAAAATGTCCCCAGCCCAGTTTTCTGACCACATGGTATCGTCCATTGAAAAGGTCACCGATTGTCACTGGATAGTAACCTCCTGAGCACACACAACAAACAAAACAATACAAATAAACAGCCAAAATTTATTTTTCTAGACAGACAGATAAACAAATTGAAGGATAGACAGACTGTGGCATTACAGGTTTAAATGAACCATATTTACATAAACTTAAGTCTCACCTTTACAGTAGTCTGATGGATCTTCTTGTTCTTCGTCATCTGATCCGAGAAGCTGAGTGGGAGGAGGGTAAAACTCTGGATGGGGAGGTGTTTGAGCTGAGGGTGGAGATGTGTTGAAATTATGCTGTCTCGCAATTGATGAAGTTAGGGGAGAAGGGTCTAAACATTCAAGAGGGTGAAGGGAAGAGGAAGAACAGATGGAGGGGTAGAAGCATGAGGAATCATTTAAAATGGAGGCCACCTTTGTGGGGGAAATGGTGAGATCCACCTGACTAAGGCATATTGAAGAGGACTGTAACTTGTTGACAGGCAAGTCTGGCTCCTTGACATCCTGGAGGATTCTGCAAGGAGATCTTGAGAAATTCTGGGTATTGTTATGCTCTCCGTCAGTATGGATTAAGCTATGGTCAGGTAGTGCATCAGTGAGGATGAGAGGAGGAACAGTGGAAAGCAGGAAAGAACTAGGGGAATATGGAGAGGACAGAGGAGGAGGGGTAATGGCTTTGTCAGTGGGTGCCTTGGTTTGTGGTTGAACATTTGCTTTAGTAGTCATCATAGGTGTGACAGGGTCCTTCACGCTTGGGGAGTCTGGAGGAGTTTGTAAAAAAGAGTTGTGACAGCAAGTTGAGTTAACTATGGGCGAGAAGCCCGTGGGCTTCTTAGAAGATGCTGGGGGAAGTTTATATAGTTTTTCTGACTGAGGTATATTTGCAGGTGATGTTGTAACTTGTGACTGCAGCTGACAATAAGTGTTGTCGGAGCCAAGACTCTCAAGATCTTCAGCCCTGGAAAAGAAGATATGGAGTGATTCTTGAGTAATAAGAAAACATTAATTCTGATTGTATCTGAAAGACCTATCCAATACTTAATAAATTTCAGACAAACATCACTTTGTTCATGTTAATAAGTGAGGGATAAATGTGATGTGTTTTGACACATTGCCAAATTATATCGATGGGTGCTTGGGACTGTTTTTTTTTCTTCTCCAGCTGTAGAAAACATACACTCACACGGCACAGATAAAGCTGGAGAAAATTCTAAGAGGAACAGGGTAAAACAACAAGGAAATTATTATTACTTTATTTTCAAATATAAGATTCAACTCAAAATGATTCTTGATAAGTTTGATGATGAACTGCAAAAGATCAGAGGTTCTTTTAGCAGATACTGTTGACAAATGCCTCTCCCTGAACCGACACCTTAACGTGGTGGAGGGGTTTGAGCATCCAGATGAACCTAGGGGCTATGTTGTCTGGGGCTCAATGCCCCTGGTAGGGTCTCCCAAGGCAAACAGGTCCTAGGTGATGGATCAGACAAAGAGCGGTTCAAAAAACCCCATTATGAAAAACGAACCATGGAGGCAGTGTACGTTGCCCGGATTTGCGTTACCGGGGCCCCACTCTGGAGCCAGGCCCGGGGTTGGGGCTCATAGGCGAGCGCCTGGTGGCCGGGTCTGGGTCCACAGGACCCGGCCGGGCCAAGCCCGAAGAAAAGACGAGGGACCCACCTCCACCTTCATGTGGACTCACCACCTGCAGGAAGGTCCATAAGGGGCCGGTGCCGTGTGATTTGGGCGGCAGTCGTGGGCGGGGACCCCGGCGGCCCAATCCCCGGACAACCACTCTGGCTATGGGATCCCCGGACAACCACTCTGGCTATGGGGACATGGAATGTCACCTCGCTGGGGGGAAAGGAGCCTGAGCTGGTGCGGGAGGCTGAGCGATACCGACTAGATATAGTCGGGCTCGCACACTATAGTGCCCAAACACACAGTTTGGGTTCTGGGACCCAACTCCTTGAGAGAGGCTGGACTCTCTTCTACTCTGGAGTTGCCAACGGTGAGAGGCGACGAGCTGGAATAGGCTTGCTTATAGTCCCCCCAACTCGGGCTTGGGAAAAGTTCGGAGAGGCCATGGAGGATGATTATCGGTTGGCCTCGAAGAAATTCTGGCAAACCGTCCGGCGCCTCAGGGGGGGCAAGCAGTTCCCCGTCCACACTGTTTACAGTGGGGATGGGCAGTTGTTGACCTGTGTGGGGAGTGTTGTTGGACAGTGGAAGGAATACTTCGAGGATCTCCTAAATACCACTGACACGTCTTCCTCGGAGGAAGGAGAGACAGGGTGCTCAGTGGATGACACACCAATCTCCTGTGCTGAAGTCACAGAGGCAGTTAAAAAGCTGCTAGGTGGCAAGGCAAATGTTGTGGGACTGTCTTGGCTGACACGTCTCTGCAACATCGCGTGGCATTCGGGATCGGTACCTTTGGAGTGGCAAACTGGGGTGGTGGTCCCTATTTTTAAAAAAGGGGACCAGAGTGTGTGCTCCAACTATCAAGGGATCACACTCCTCAGCCTCCCAGGGAAAGTTTACTCCAGGGTATTGGAACGGAGAATTCGGCCAATAATCGAACATCGGATTCAAGAGGAACAATGCGGTTTTCGTTCTGGTCGTGGAACACTGGACCAGCTCTACACCCTCCAGAGAGTTCTTGAGGGATCATTGGAGTTTGCCCAACCAGTCCACATGTGTTTTGTGGACTTGGAGAAGGCTTTCGACCGGGTCCCTGGGGGACTTTTGTGGGGGGTACTCAGGAAGTACGGGGTTGGAGGCTCTTTGCTAAGAGCTGTCCAGTCCCTGTATGAACGGAGCAGGAGATAGGTTCGCATTGCCGGTAATAAGTCGGATCTGTTTCCAGTGCATGTTGGACTACAGCAGGGCTGTCCTTTGTCACCGGTTCTGTTCATTACTTATATGGACAGAATTTCTAGGCGCAGCCAGGTGCCGGGCGGGGTCCAGTTCGGGAGACACCAGATTTCATCTCTGCTGTTTGCAGATGATGTTGTTCTGTTGGCCTCTTCGAACCAGGACCTACAGCATGCACTGGGGCGGTTCGCAGCCGAGTGTGAAGCGGCTGGTATGAAGATTAGCGCCTCTAAATCCGAGGCCATGGTTCTCGACCGGAAAAAGGTGGTAAGCACCGTCCAGGTCGGGGGAGAGATCATGCCTCAAGTGGAGAAGTTTAAGTATCTTGGAGTCGTGTTCATGAGTGAGGGAAGGATGGAACGGGAGATTGACAGGCGGATCGGCGCAGCGACCGCAGTAATGCGCTCGCTGCATTGATCCGTCGTGGTGAAGAAAGAGCTAAGCCAAAAGGCGAAGCTCTCACTTTACCGGTCAATCTACGTTCCTACTCTCACCTATGGTCATGAACTTTGGGTCATGACCGAAAGAACGCAATCCCGGATACAAGCGGCGGAAATGAGCTTTTATTGCAGGGTGGTAGGGCGCTCCCTTAGAGATAAGGTGAGGAGCTCTGCATCTACATCGGATGCCCCCTGGACGCCTCCCACGGGAGGTGTTTGGGTCATGTCCCACTGGGAGGAGACCCAGAGGAAGACCTAGGACACGCTGGAGCGACTACGTTGCTCGGCTGGCCTGGGAACGCCTTGGGATCCCCCCAGACGAGCTTAAGGAAGTGTCTAGTTTGGGCGTCCCTCCTCCGAATGTTGCCCCCGCGACCCGGCTCTGGACAAGCGGATGAAAATGAATGAATGAATGAATGTTGACAAATGTGCTTCCCTTTTTTTCTTTGGTGTCAGCGTCTGCTCCAAACAGTCACATGACCAACACAGTGCCGGTGCCAGTCTCTTGACTTTTATCATGACCCCAACATATGTGCCGATGAATTGGCATTGCTGGAGTCATCAATGTTCAAATAAAGTTCCCTTATGTTTAGTGCTTGATCAAGTATTAATCTCTGTACACAGCCACAATGAATACTCTCATCTGGGTCATAGCCAAGGTATAAGTTTCATTTGACAATTGAACATGAAGATTTTTTGTTAAAAATTTCACCTGAAATCCAAAAGAGACCACACCCCATCCGAAAGGACATACTTTGTCTTACCACACCTGGGCTTTTCTAGTTTCCTGCATTACTACCACTTATTTCCAGTTAGACAAGTCCTCCTACAGACAGACACACTGTTGCGCTATTGGCTCTGGGCCCTGTGTCTCCTATAATGGTGAGTCTTTACATGGAGGATATGGAGAGCTGTGCTCTGATCTCAATGTGGTTCACATGACAGAGGATAAACAACTTAACGTACTGTACGGAAACCCCCACAAAGTAACAGTGCTTCCACTTAGACATAGACCACCCACTGTGTTCAGAATCCAATAAACCCTAGAGACACCACAGCCAACATCAGTAGAGCCCTCAAGACCTTTGGTCCTGGTCTGTTTTCTAACACAAATGTCAATGGATGTGAAAGTAACAGTGACTGCAACTTGTTATAGCGACAAAGCACACCATGCAAACAACAAAATTTGACAGTGCCATGCTGTGTGCATCTTGGTGGTAACTTGGCAGCTGTTGTACGCAAACCTAAAACCATCTAAATCAAGTCCTCTTTTCTGACCACAAAGCCACTACTGCCCCTCTTGTAGGCCTGTACATAATCATTTAATGAATGTACTGGTCATATAGGTCTAACATTTTATTTTGAGTTTAATTTTTTCATAGTATTATTATTACTACTACTACTGCCGTGTATTATTGGAATGCACAGGATAATTTCATAATTTTGTATTTGTCAATTCTTAGGAAATTTAACATTATTTTGTGCAACTGCAGTACTTATAATTTATTTAGGTTTAGTCATATCTATTAATGCAATGGTACTAATAATTGACCTAATAATTTATTTAAGTGTTATGGTTTTCAGCCTTGAATTTTCAAATTTTTTGGTTTTAGGCCAAATAATTTGGATTTTGGTGCGACACTGGTAGTAATACGTATATGCATAAACATGACTGTAGGAGCCGCATGTACAGTATGTTTCTTTCAGTTTGTTATAGTTGCCCGAAATTGTTTTGTGAGTGTTTGGTGAAACACTATTGGTGAAAAAAACGATAACGAAATGCTAAGATACTACATTTCTCACAATGCAACGGCAGCCCGGCAAACTCATGCAGCGCCACACGGGGTCTCGGCTTCTTAAGCTATTCATTGGCATTCACGGTGGATGAACAACCCTCTGCCCAATATTGACAAAGCATAAGGTGGACTTGGAGAAAAGAGGATTTCAAGACAGGTGGGAGGGTGAGTACATGTTCACGGAGGTGAAGCGCGTGATGAAGGAGTTTAATATAAAAAGGCACTATGAAACATCTAAAAAACACAAAGACAAGAATATGGACATGGAACAAAGGTTACAGAATGTGGAAGAATTAAAACGAGGTCTGAAGTCCTGACAAGCTCTGTTCACAAAAGCCACATCACAAAGCAAGGATGCTGTCAAGGCTATTTTTATTGTAGCAGAAGAATGCATCCCCACCACTGAAGCAGTAGCAACAGTTAGGGTATGCCTTCTGCAAGATCGCACACTGTCAGAAAGGGCCACAGTACACCTGATCTGCACCCTTCTAGATTTCTGCCACACCACTACATATTTCCAGTTTAATGACAGAAACATGGTTGTGCTATGTGCTCCCCGGTGTCTCCAATAGTGGCAAACCACTACATGGAGAATGTGGAAACACAGGCGTCTCTCTCTCTCTCATGGGAACAGCTCCAAGTGTTTGGTTTCGCTATGTAGATGACACCTGGGTCAAAATCAAAGTCCAGGAGATTGACAGCTTCCATCAACTCAGTGGACAAAAACATCAAGTTCACCAGAGAAGATGTTAAGGAAGGCAGCCTTGCCTTTTTGGACTGTGGAGTTAACATCGTGGAAGATAGACATCTTAACATAGATGTTTACAGGAAACCAACCCACACTGATCAGTATCTCCATTTTGACTCTCTCCAACCACTTGAACACAAACTGGGGGTTATCTGAACTCTCCAGTCATGGGCAGACACCATCCCCACCACAAATAGAGGTATGTTAAGGGAACAAGCGCATGTCAAGACATCCCTTAAGAACTGTGGTTATCCCAAATGGGGTTTTCTTAAAACCACAAAGGCAAGGGCTACAGAGAGGGAGGCCAACAGGAAGGGTAACGTCGTCATTCCTTATATCCCAGGGGTCTCTGAGAAACTCAGGCAATTTTTTAATCAGCATTAGATCCGTACACATGTGAAACCAGGGAACACCCTAAGACAGAAACTGGTTCATCCCAAAGACAAGATCCCAAGACACAAGCTGGACAATGTG
This sequence comes from Paraplagusia blochii, assembly GCA_016785265.1. Classification (NCBI taxonomy): domain Eukaryota; kingdom Metazoa; phylum Chordata; class Actinopteri; order Pleuronectiformes; family Cynoglossidae; genus Paraplagusia; species Paraplagusia blochii. The sequence continues at coordinate 31,341 of JAFBJS010000195.1, forward strand.
GTTTATGCCATTCAGAGCAGCGAGATGTATGCGGACCTCTACATTGGGGAGCCCAAGCAGCCACTACACATGCGCATGGCCCAACATAGAAGGGCTAACACCTCAGGTCAGGACTCAGCCATCCACATACACTTAACAGCTACCAACCACTGTTTTAAGGACCATGATGTTCAAGTCTTGGCCAGAGAAGACAGATTGTTTGAGAGAGGTGTTAAAGACACCTTTTTTGTAGGGATGTCCGATATGACATTTTCTGATACCGATATGAACCGTTACCGATATGAACCGATACCGATGTCGATATAGGCAGCTAATTTCCCCTGAATTAGTGTGATACCAGATTAAATGCATTCTACAAATAACTGTGTACAACATAAACACACTACTTGACAAATGACACATTTATTTTTTACCATTTTGTCTGAAACAGTCCTATGATTCTTTGTGCAGCATTTAATGTAAACAAGAAATGTCTAGTGTTGGACAGCCCTCACAACAACAATAATAATTTAATGACAGAAAAAACATTTCAGCTTCGTCACAATGTAAACGACTCTTCTCTTTGATGACATGAGAGAGGACACCGAACAGCGTTTCACTGATAAATGTCGCAGAAATACTTATTTCGAATACAATTAGTCCTGACATAGCCTGGCTACAGAAACTCCACACGTTTAGTAAAAACAGCGTCTTGAAAGGGACAGAACGGCTGGTTCTCCAAGACGATGAACTCTGTGAAGTTTGTCTAATTTCTTTTGCTCTCGTCTGTTCTTTACCGTATTTTACACCAAGTCTTTGAGACAGAGAGACAGAGAGAGAGAGAGAGACATAGAGAGACAGCTGCCGCCGCTGTGTTGTTGTCGTTTCACTGAGTCCATTCTGTGTTGTTTTACTTTTCTTCGCTGCATAAAAATGCCTTGTGATAAAATGTTAAAATCTTACCCCCACCCTCACATGACCAGCTCCTTGCAGTCAATAAGAATTACAGTTTTCTATCCACAGAAAACTCCAGACCTCCGACAGTTACTGTAGCATTGCTCATTGTAGCGGTCTCTTTAAATGACATCACTAATCAGTCTGCAGTACTGACTGTCTGGAGTTTTCTGTCAGTACTGCAGACTCAGTTCCTCATGCGGAAACCCAGCGGAAGTCCAGCGTATTTGCCAAGACCGTGGCTTTGCAGCATTGGATTAATATTATCGGTGGAAAACCGATACTGATTTAATCCGATGTTAAAAATTATGCTCATATCGGCCCGATATTTATCGGTGGACGGATATATCGGACATACCTACTTTTTTTGTCAACCTGGAAAAAACATTCCTCAACAGAGGTGGTGGTTTGAGACATAACCTTTCACACACCTCCAAAGCCCTTTTGGGAACAATACTCAAAAGATTCCACTCTCAACAACCAGTTTCTCACATCATCGAGCCGTGTGACCAAAACCACTCAAAAAATGACGCTAACAACCCATCAATACCCACCCAACTGGTATCATATTTTACAGGTATCCCCAGGTCCACCCAACAGGAGGGACTTGAAACACGACTTCCTCCCCACTCACAGAATATAACCCCTGTTACTCCCCACAAACAGTTAGAACTGAAGAAGTCTCTTGGATGAGAGGTGAAACTAGAGCTGGGCCGTGTGACCAAAAATTGATATCACTGTATTTTTTGAAATTATTACGGTATTGTTTTTTACGTGGATATTTATGTGTTAACCCCAATTCCTAATTGTTTAGAAAATACTTATAGTCATTAACAGTTATTAACCCTGGTTTTAATGGTCCCACAAAATGTTGCTGTTCAAAAAGAATTGTCAGGCACTCACAATTGAAATGAGGTGCAGAAATCCGAATGAATGACCCAGACAGTTGCAGTAAAATTACAGAATTCGTTATTGCGCAACTTGAAAACATCATTTAAAGACGACTGCAATGTAAGAGAGATGTGACTGCAAAGTGAATATTTCATAAACAACCACACCTTCTTAAACAAGTTGCATCCATACAGACTTTATTGAGGTGTGAAGGCCTACACACATTCAAACAAATAATAAAAGTAAACAAAAATTATGCAACTTGCATAGTATTAGTAATAGTATTGCTCGAATCCAGGAGCAGTGCACTGTATTCAAATATCAAAAACATAAGTGCAACTTAGCTAGCAGGCTTATTCTGCACTATAGAAAAAATACACAACGAATAATAAAAAGTAAATTTAAAGGCTGTGGTGCATGTCTTTGGCTAAGTGGAGTGTGATAGTTTGTTTTTCTTGTTATAGACAACCCCTTTAGCAAACGCGCCTAACAGGAATGTCTGTGTAGTGTTTTGTGCTGCAGTGCCAACGTTACGCAGAGACTGGGGAGAAGATGCAGATTTTACTTTCATGCAATCTTTGCAGTCCAGGATATGATTGTGGCGGAGGTGGTGAAGCAAATTGCTTGTGTTGCCTCCTGCGGCTAAAACAGTAGTTCGATAACATTTGCAGATTATACGTGTTTGGTCCGAGTCGAATTTCTCAAAACCAAAGTACCTCCACGCGACAAACACCGCTCCTTTTTTTGAAATGAGTGTGTTATCATTTTCTCCCTCCATTCTCTTGGGCCGCTCAACTCGCTGTACTGCCACCACTATTACCGCTCTCATGCACAGTTGGTTTGTTTGATCACTGTATAAAACACCAGGAAAGCCACGTAACGACTCCACATAACAGTTTAAGGCATTTTTTGCTGAGTTACATATACAAAGTTTGGTGACATGCCCTATCGCGGAGAAGTGCTGCAAAGGTGTTTCAAGCTGCATCTGTCTGTTCATGGAAAGCAAAGGGAAAGACACAGACGAGCTCCGAGATGAAACATTTATGTGTGAAATGGCATTCCTGTGCGACATCCTTAGTGAGCAATTGTTCTCTTTGTTCTGAGGATTTCCTCAGCTCCAAGCCTGACCCCAACCATTGATGAACTTGACACCACCAAGTATCAGGCTCAGTCTAAGACAACTGAGCAAGTGATGGTTGAAGTATTGTTTTGCCTGTGTGCCATAGATTTTTGCATTTTAGGTTATTGTATTTTATTTATTTACATTATTCTTGTCTGTAATTTCTCACTATTTGAAAGCAGTTTTTGGTGGATTACCATCACAATATTGCTATATATTGCTAATAATACTGAAAGAGCCATAAGTAAAATTTTGATTTATGCATTTAATGTACAGGGCATGTGATTTTTCTTTGAAGGAAGTTTGTTGTTTGTTGAAATTTCTGATGGAGCCATAAAAATATTGAATTATTGATTTAATCATTAAATAAATTTTGGGCAGTTGGTGGCCTAATGGTTAGGACTTGGGTTCGCAAGGCCCCCGCTTCGAATCCCCCTGCTGCCAAGTTACCGCTGAGGTGCCCTGAGCATGGTCCCCCACACACTGCTCCCCTGCTCACTGCAGTGATGGGTTAAATGCAGAGCCATAATTTCTCGAAGGATACTCCCTAGGGGTTAATAAAGTTCTAATTTATTTCATTTTATTTATTTAATATACAGGCCACTGTGTTAGGTCTTGGTTTAATAGGTTATGTATACACATTGTAATATGTTTTAATAAACATTGAAACAGTCCTGCCTGTGGTTTGTAGCAAATGTGTTTTTTTGGCCCTCTGATGTATTTGACTTTGTCATCCCTGGTTTAAGGAAATATGAAGTGTTTCATGAAACATTTTGTAAAAGGAATTTTGTAAAATTTCAAGATTATCCTAATGTTCTTGTGCTTCTTTACACCAAAACATAAGAAAGACATGATATGATATATGATAATTTGGTTATTTATAACATAGTATGCTATAATTTTAATGGTAGGGCCCGCTTGACATCTACCAAGACAGTATGTAGCCCGCAAAGTGAAATGAGAATGACACTCCTGCCTCACAGCTTGCTAGGGTGAGATCCTTTAAATAGGGGTGATGAAAGAAAGACTGAGAGGAGGTAAGCCAGCCGATAACGTCATTTGACCTCAGCTGCACTCAGCCCAGCTGCACTCAGCCCAGCTGCACTCAGCCCAGCTGCACTCAGCCCAGCTGCACTCAGCCCAGCTGCACTCAGCCCAGCTGCACTCAGCTCAACAAAGGCCTATTTGAGGCACTTCTAGAGACTCAAACCTTTGCATCTTTTGCATCCAACACTGCCTGCTTTCTCCAACTGGTATGAACAAAGACAAAGGAAGAATGGATTAATGGAAAAAAACAGATTTGTTTCTGCCAGTACATTCGTCAAATGATGAGGCTCTGGATTCATATTGGCTTTTGGATTTGAACAAAGGACCATGGGCTGAAACGCCACATTGCGTTTCACAAAGAGATTTTGCCCCTAGAGGTATGAGCCTAAAAATCAAGTATTTTTTAATGCTTTCTTTCCGTAGCCAAACAATTGAAGCATGGTTGCAGCTTGTACTTTATGCTAAGCGACGATTCATGGAATTTGAAAGAGTTCAAAACTTTTTGGATACTAAAGGGTTAACTGATTAAAAAAAAATATTTTTTGCATTTATTGGAAGTCTATTTTGGGAAATTGAAAATCACCCAAGTGCTTTGGATATTCATATGTTTTGGATAGGCAGTGCATCAACAAAGCTGTGTGGTCATATAGGGGCCGGTGAACAACAGAGTGTGCCGTCTATTGTCCCAGTTAAAGTTAAGGCAGTAAATGGAAGCCAATTCCTGCAAGTGTATGCGCTCCTGGATCCAGGCTCTTCTGTCACTTTTTGCACTGAAGAACAGATGTCTTGACTGAACCTGAAAGGTAAAAGAACACACATTCTTCTTCGTACTATGAATTTGGAAATGTCTGTTCCAACTCACATCTTATCTGAAAAGTTTCAGCACTTGACAGTGACAATTTCTTATCTCTTCCAAATGTATTCACCCAAAAAGAAATGCCAGTTACCACCAAAGACATTCCCAAACAAAGGGACTTAGCGCAATGGGCATATCTCAGTAACATAAAAATTCCCAGCATCAGTTCAAAGGTGTAACTGTTGATTGACGCAAATGCCCCAAAGTTTTTAGAACCATGGAGGATGGTCAATTGCAATAGTGGGGTCCTTACGCAGTCAGTTGGAGTGGGTGGTTAATGGACCACTAAGATGTATGTGCTACTGTGAATAGGATATCAGTAGCAAGATCGGGAGACCTACTGATCTCACACTATACTCAGGATTTAAGTGAGGTGACATGTGAGAAAAAGACAGAGATGTCTAATGAGGCTGTTTTACAAGATAGATTGAAGTTACCTGTCAGGAGGAATGCTGTCAGGCATGCTGCAGCATGCGCCAAGTTGCAAGGCATCAAAGCTTGCGAAGTTTGAAGAGGAAAATGGAAAAAGATGAGCAATATAAAAAGGAATATGTCGCGTTTCCCAATGACATGTTGGAGAACAACTATGCAGAGATGGTCCCAAAGGAAGAAGTTACACAGTCACAGGGAAAGGTGTTGTACTAAGAAAAACTTAGGGTGGTATTTAATTGTGCCGCATCTTACCTAGGTGTCTCCATGAACACAGAGTAAAAGGAAACTCCATCACTTTGCTGACGCCAGTGAGAGTGGATATGGCATTGTAAAATGATCTCCAGAGATCTGGAGAAGCACTCCAGTGTTCTCAACAGTGCTGAAGAACACTGAAAACACCACGGAACAGCTCATTTCCTATTTTTCAGACTGGATGAGACTCCATAAAACAGTGGCATGGTACATCAAACTAAAGGAGAATCTAGTGCTAAGGATAAAAAAGGACACAGAAAACCAAATATTGCTCGAAAACAACTTCAGCACTTACTAGATGGACAGTTCCTTAATGTGACAGGCATTCCCAACTGAGATGACAACACTGAGAGCTCCGCAAAAAATAATGGATTATAAACTCTGTAGCGTGTGAATGGCAAAACAGGTAAGTATCCTGCCTGACTTACCTCCATTTACCTCCAAATTTAATTTAATTTATTTATTAATGTTCTATGCACCTTACTTAAGTAGCACTCTAATTTCATTGTATGTATGTGCAATGACAAAGGCAATCAATTCAATTTACCAATGCAGGTTTGGACTAATTTGGCCCAATTGAGGTAAAGCGAGGAAGAAGCAGCATCAAAAGGTATGGAGTTCTGTTTACATGCGTGTCCAGCCGAGCTATTTACTTAGAGGTTGCCGTTTCTTTGGATAATGAGTCATACATTCATTCTGTGGGGAGATTTGTTTCCATGAGGTGTCAGGTTCAACACATCAGATCTGACAACAGAACAAATCTGGTGGAATCTCAAATGGGTCTCAAAAGGGCTCCTGTTGTTGAACCAAAAGAAGATTCAATGCCCTGCTTCCTAATGGCATAGAATGATGCTTGAACCCACCAGCTGCATCACACCACCATCTGTCAGGTGCTGAACTCTTCAAACCCTCTTCTGTGGAGTTAAGGCAATATTGAACAACCGTCCTCTCTTTACTGTGTCCTCAGACCCACAAGACCTTGAGCCTTTGACACCAAACCACATCATATTGCTGAAAACCAAGCCCATTGTACACCCTGGAACTATTATTGCATCCAACCTTTATTGCGGGCGTCGCTGGAAACACGTCCGTACCTGGCTGATCTCTTCTGGCACAGGTAGCCCAAAGAATATCTCTCCCTACTCCAGGAAAGGCAGAAATTGACTTTTGTTAAGAAGAACACGAATGTGGGACACATTGTCCTGGTGGTTGACCCTGTGGCTCCTCGAGGATCCTGGCCATTAAGGAAGAGTAATAGAGACCAAACCAGATGCAAAGGGTCTAGTAAGATCAGTAAGGATCCTGACCAAAACTTCAATTCATTACTTAGCTGTGCTGAATCCTAGAGGCTGGGGGGTGACTGATGTTCCTGTTTTGTACGGTGCCTAGAAATAATGGCTGTTGTGATTTGGCACTTTAAATAAATAAAAGTTGAAGTTAATCACATACAAGGAATGTTATGTATATTCCTGCAGGGATACACTTCCTAAATGTTTATTTTATGGTTTATGGTTGCCCTAAATTGCTTTTGTGAGTGTGCACCCTCTACAGGTTGCGAGGGTGAGATCCTTTAAATAGGGATGCTGACATAGAGGCCGAGAGGAGGCAGGCCAGCCGATACCGTCACTTGACCTCATCTGTTCTCAACTCAGCTGCGCTCAACTCAACTTGGCTCAGTTAATTTATGAAGACCTATCGGAGGCGAGACCCAAACTTTTGCATCTTTTATTTTTGTAGTTAAGATTGTTTTGCAATAAATACCCGTGACAATATTATAGGAATAGGTGGAAGACAAGAGGCAGAGCTGGAGGTGGCAGAGTTAAAGATGTTGAGGTTCTCTTTGGGGGTGACTACGATGGACAAGATCAGGAATGAGGTAATCAGGGGGACAGCATAGACAGGAAGGTTTGGAGAAAAAGCTAGAGAAGCTAGATTAAGATGGTTTGGTCATGTTCAGAGGAGGGAAAGTGGTTATATTGGGTGAAGAATGCTAGACAAGGAGATACCAGGTAAGAGACAAAGAGGAAGGCCTAAGAGGAGATTTATGGATGTAGTGAGAAAAGACATGGAGGTGGTTGGAGTTGGAGTTGTGGGTGCGGAGGACAGGGTGAGATGGAAATTGTTGGCTCGCTGAAGCAACCCCTGAAAAATGGGAGAAGCCGAAAGGAGAAGAAGACCTGTGACATTTACTTTCTCTAGAATTAATTTTCAACATTTTTGTGGCCAGCTGTGAGTCATGACCAAAACTGCCGGCTTTTTCTAACTGGCAAGAACAAAGACAAAGAAAGAATGGATAAATGGAAGAAAAATGATTTGTTTTTGCAAGTACAATAAGAATAGCTAAAATTTTTGTGTTGGTCTTGAAACGCATTAACCACAGTAAGACAGGGGGATAGGAGAACGGTGTATTTCGCGAATTTGGGCTATATTAAAAAACCTAAAAGAGATGCACATTCCTTAATCCTCTCCACTTCGAGCCACAAGGCAATATGACATTTTTGGTATAGTTGACAAAGTTAATGTGTCAGGAAACAAATCTGATTCATATTACAATGAACCTGAGCCTAAGAAGATCTCTCCCTTGCTAGCTCTCTCTTAATCTATAATTAGGTGTGTGCACGTGTTCAACTTGTCTCTTACTGTTCCTTCTGCACTCTGACTTTGCGATGTTTTTTGCCTCTGCGTCGCTGTTTCTTGCCATTAGTAGAGGGATTTCCACTTGCAGGTCCAACTGCTAAGAAGAACTCAAGAGTCACAAGAGGAAATCGACACACATAACACAAATTTATCTAAGAAAAATCAATGACAATATCCTGATGCAAAGAGTAGGTGTTTCATTGGGTTTAAAACATACGGTAGAGTATTTTAATATTCATTTATGAGTGTATGTGGTATGCTGTTGCCACGGAATAATACCAGAAACAACAGTAAGTTTAGTAATTTTTTGTCCACAGAAAGCACCATAATTATTTAATTAACGTAAAAGGTGTTTGTGGAAAAAGGAAAAAAAATATTTTTCCCCTCTGGATCATATGTAATGTTCATGCAAGCACTGTTGAGCAACAATTTTGTGAACCACCGTAACACTCCAACCTTGTCAACAAAACTGTTGTTCAACACAGCTACTACAATAGCTAATCAAGTAATTTTTTTCAACCTAAAAAATAAAATGCATTTGTAGACGCAAGACTGTGGTTAGACGTGTTTAACATTGATAGCAATGGCAGTTGACATGAGTGTATTAAGTGATATTAAATATTACCTATTAACATGTCGAGCCAAGCTTCTGTTCCTCTTCCTTTTATGCGCAGACCTTGGAAACTACACACACTTAAAGTGTATACACTGGGGTCCAAGCAGATGGAACTGAGATGGGTCAGAGCGGTCGAAATCGAGTCAGCGCGCTGCACATGGGCCTGCCCGCTAGTCTGTCTCCAGTGAGCTAACAGCTGTTACTTAGTCTGTTAGCTTTCGCTATGTTTGAAAGCAACGGTACCTAAGCGCCTTCTGCTTTTTATTGGATCCGTTTCACAGTCTTACTTGGTGCGTGTTCGGGCTTGATTCAGGTACACACGATGTGATGTCCAAGTCTGTAAAACGTCACGTCTGTGCTCAATGATCTCAACAACAGCTGCTCACTGAATGAGTGACATCGGACACCGGTAAACGGACATGCGCAGTACGTAAGGATTCTGAGGCAAAAGTTAAACTAGGAATCAGTGAGCTACACACGGTGAGCAGCAGCGAAAAGTGGGATCAGGATAGTTGCACATAACTAGAGCCTCCAAACTACTTACTCTTCCACAAATTTGAATTGACCTTAGGTCCATTCTGATTCAGCAATGTCCGTTACAACACTCTCTCTCACACACACACACACACACACATACACATATGTTACGTATTATATGTGGTATTTGTATGTGTTATAAAATGGCCTAATAGAATCGATATACCACTGACCCATTACATACATAGTATGGTATTTGGGCTAGTTTAATTCAACTTAATTGATATATTGACAGGAATAAGTCAAAGTACATGGAATCATTTTCACCAGCAGCGATGGAGAAGTTGTTTTTTTTACTTTCAGGGTTGTTGTGGTAAGGGTGCAAATGTGTCTGTGCGTGTGGGGGGTTCTGTTCATTCAGCTTGTCTTTGAACTATTACAATTATAAATTCACATGCAAATATGTAAATTTTAGAGCTGGGCGGTATGACCAAAAATTGATATCACGGTATTTTTAGAAATTATCACGGTATCACGGTATTGTTTTTTATGTGGATGTTTATGTGTTAACCCCAATTCCTAATTGTTTAGAAAATACTTATAGTCATTAACAGTTATTAACCCTGGTTTTAATGGTCCCACAAAATGTTGCTGTTCACAAAGAATTGAGTGTCAGGCACTCACAATTGTAATGAGTTGCAGAAATCAGAATGAATGACCCAGACAGTTGCAGTAAAATTACAGAATTCGTTATTCGCGCAACTTGAAAACATCATTTAAATTTAAAGTTCTCAAAACCAAAGTACCTCCACACGACAGACACCGCTCCTTTTATTTTTAATGAGTGTGTTATCATTTTCTCCCTCCATTCTCTCCGGCCACTCAACTTGCTGTACTGCCACCACTATTACCTCTCTCATGCACAGTTGGTTTGTTTGGTGCTACACTGTTACCCCGCTCGATCTACTGTTGTGCAACGTTCCGCCGTTATGTGTTCCCGACACACACCGATATGCGCACACACCGGTATGGGGTATATGGGGTACACCGGTGCCAACGGTATACCGCCCAGCCTTAGTATATATATAACTTAATACAGTTTGTTGTAAACAATTTGTTTATTTGTACTTTATTATATATTTTTTAATTTACTCTATAATTTCTCATTTTTATGTCATGTACATAATAATGTAATTTCAATTAGCAGGATAAAATAAATATATACTTAAGGTTAAAATAATAACACAGTATTTGCAAATTAACTTTTCTGAAATCTGGATCTAATTTTTTCAACATGTATTTATTGATTTTGTTGATGCTGAGGATGGGAGGAACACCAGGACATTGTCTCCTGGTGCAAAGTGTCCACAGCTAAGGTCCCCCATAATACAGACACTCATGCTGTGTCTGTATGATGGGGCCCTAAGCAAATTTATGTGTGACTCTTGACCCAATTGCATAAAGCTTTGCTCTAAGGTCCAGACTTATGGAATTTAATTGTTACTGGTACTCTGACCTTCTTTCTAGCTTTCTGTAATAATGCCCAACATGGCCCTCATCTTTTTGCTGGACAACAGTTTAAAAAGGTAAAGCATGTGATGCCTTCTGCAAATAATAGGGCTTCTAGCCACCTATCCCATGATGGACTGTCCTCCTGAATGAATTTGAGGATCATGGAGTTAAGCGCCCGATTCAGTCACTCCACCAGCCCATCAGTCTGGAGGAAGTACACCCCCAGACTGATGGGGGTCTACTACCCCCAAATAGACTTGTAGAATAGATTAGAATAAGGTACAATGGCATTGATTAATGCCTAGTAATCCATAAAGCTTTTTCAGGGTCCGTGACATGACAACATTCCCTAGTCTGTCCCAATCTCCCCCAAAATCCCGGCCTGCAAGATAATCCTGATATGAACATCAGCAACATTACTTGCAGAGAGCCACACCCTCTAAATATGTATTGGCATTTCTACCTCCACTAGGACTAATCAGCACGCCTGTGCACTGTAGTGGGACAGTCCTGATGAAGTTCATCCCAAGCAGTCAAATGGGATCATTACAAGTGACAGTAATTGCAGTGGTATACATGACATGCAAGGCAACTTTAACCTCTGACATTTAGGGCATGGCCCACAAAGGTGTCCATCTCCATGAATTATGTTTTCCTTCAGGTTTTAAAGGTTTACAAACATAATGGCAGAATACCAGAACAGAATATAAATTATTTGAATAAACATACAAAATTCAATTAGTTATCCAAAGTTAAAGTAAACAAACACACTGTTGAGTACCAAAAATAAGTGTACTATTTTTTCACATTCAAATATAAATTACTCTAACCTATAAGAACTCAATAGATGAGGCTAAGTATACAACAAAAAATGACTCTTTAAACATTAAGCAGCTCCAAGCTGGAACTTCTCGAGCAGTAGCAATGCCTTCAAAATAATATCAAGCTGACAATATTAACACTGCTATCTCTCTGGAATGTGACTCCATTGTTTTATCTGACCCTCTTTCTTTTTTCTCGCCGGTCCTTTACAAAACAAGACAACTAATTGCATATTTCCACACACTCACTTTTTGCCTACATCTATATCCGGCAGCTGGATCAATCAATCAAAAGAAATTCTCAATACCTCCTTTTTCCATGTGTTCTTTCAAAGCAGCCAAAAAACTTGTAAATTAAACTTAATTGACTATTCTTAGTCAATTAATGTAGTAGTTGTAATGTATGTAATGTAATGTACTGTAACCTATGACAAGGTTACAGTAAATTATGGACTCTGGCAGCTCATTTCCCAACAGTCAGCCAACCGGGTGTCTTATCTACTTCATTCCTTCATTGAAGTACGAAATCAGGACTTGGAGACGATGTTCATTTGAGGTCTGGAATCCCTGTCTTCAACTTTATGATGGCTTGTCAAGTTGTTACAAGCTAAGGTTATAAGGTAGGTAGCTCAGGATGTAATAAATGACTTACCTTGGCTTATGACGTAAAATAAAACGTGCCATAGGTCTAGATCCATCCATCCATCTTCATCCAGAGTCGGGTCATGGGGGCAACATTCGGAGGAGGGATACCCAGACTACCCAGTCCCCAGAAACTTCCTCCAGCTCATCTGGGAGGATCCCAAGGTGTTCCCAGGCCAGCCAGGCAACATAGCCCCTAGGTTCATCTGCATGCTCGAACCCCTCCAACACATTAAAGTGTCAGTTCAGGGAGAGGTAGGTCTAGACGAATGGTTCTTAACCTGGGTTTGATCGAACCCCAGGGGATTGGTGGGTCGGTCTCAGAGCTTCGGTGGAGCCTCTGCTGTGGAGGTCAAGACACAGCGGAGGGCAAGACACACCGACTCACCCTACTAAAGTAGGGTTCAGTGAATGCGAACATGAAACTGGTGGGGGGAACACTCCAGTGCATAGTAGGGGTTAATTTTTAAAAGAAAACATACTAAAGATACCTTGTCCTTACATTACCTCTGTGTGTATTTATATTGCTCCACAGAACACGGAGAATTAAATCAATAAAATAATGTTTTGTTTTTTTATATTTAGTAAATGGTAATATTTAGTAAAAGTATGCAAAAACATAGTTACATGCATGGAGGGGTGATGATGACATTCTATGGCCAAATAAATGAGGAAGAGTCCTTGTAGACTAGCCCCACTTTTATTGTGTGGGCATCATCAAGTTTTTGCTGGACCCAGTGTTGGACCTTGTCAACACTGGGTCAGAATCAGTTTCTTGGCAATAGAAAAAACAATTTGTCAGACTACAGTGAATATTGCGACAAATCCATGACTGCATCCAGGGAGTAGAAACTGGTTGGGTAGTCCAGCTAAACCCAGTCCTTAACAAACATCAAGCTCAGCACATGCTCAAGGTGATTTCTTTGTGTTCAAGTCCTTCTGAGACAAGGGGTTGTGTTACAGGGCCACTCAGACAGCAACCCATTACAGTTTCTCACACTACAAAACAAGACAATTGAAGACTTAAAGACATTTAAAACATTTTAAAAACTTACTAATTTAAAATGTTAACATTGTAAATATTTGTGTCATTATATTAAAAGGTATAAAACGGGTTTCTACAGGTTGCATCGGCTCTATAAATGCTAAAATGCCACGTCCAACTTTTGTAGTGCTAGGGGCTGGCTAAAATGTGGCACAGCCACCTGTTTTGCCAAGAAAATGTTTGATACAGTAAATATGACACAGTCAACTGTGTGGACTTTAAAATTACTTTAAAAAGTAAAAAAAAAATAAAAAAGTTAAAAGTTAAAATAAAAAAAAGTCCTTAAAAAGAAGGCGACAAAGAGAGAATAAATCAAAACGTTTGCGTTTCTGTTGTTGTTGAAACGCAAAGACTTTTTATGGACATCACTTCACTCGCAACAGGGAAGAAAGAGCAACGTCCAACGATACACTTTCCATGAGTCGACCAGGAACCTGTAAACCTGTGTCATATTAATTGTAGGAGCCTAAATGCTATTTTTTGTGATAAATATTTGAATAATAATTTAGGTTGATATGTGAAAACGATTGTTGTTCCTTCTGATAATAAAAGACGTTATTTACATTATTTACGGGTGAACAGTTCATATTAATAAGTAAGTACTTAATTCATATCCCTTAATAATGTGTGGATGTTTGTTGGTTTAAGAACCACACATGTAACTTTAATGCGCAGCAGTGGGTGGGCGTGGTTGACACAAAACAGGCAGTCAGGTCGGTGTCATGGAGTTGAGCCACACAGTTTTTTTTACCTCTCTCTCTTTCTATCTGCTCTTTGATTTAACTTTAGACTCCGCATTTAGCTGTTTTTGGATTTTGCATTTTTTATTTTTCATCACCCTATTGTATTGCCTTAATTTTGATTGGAGTAAACGTTAAAAGGAAACCAAGGAATCGTGTGGAGTTTTTTCTTGTTCGTTCATGTGGATGACAAGGGAGGAGAGCGTCAAGCACATGGCTTTACTAATTAGGAATCTACATTAGTCAAAAAACTTGCTCTTTGTGGATTTATGGAACGTGGGATTGCCTGACAAACACGGTGGATAAAGGAAGGAATTGTCACGGAGACTTTAAATAAAAAAAAAAAAAAAAAGTTACAAGCTGCCAGAGGGAGCGGACCTGCCTGACGCTGGATCGTTAATTGACGCTGATTGAGTGCCTAACACGTGATTAAAAAAAAAAAAACGGAATTGTTGTTGGGCTTAACAACGAAGTGGGACTGCATAATGCTGTGTGTGGCAAAGTGGAAACATTATTTGTTTATAAACATTATTATAAACATCCTTGTTATGGATGAACAAGACAGTGGAAAGCGGACCGTAAAGATGACTGAGAAAGCTATGGAAGAACACACATCCAGACAGATCCAAGCACGCAGGTACAAGCTCTCCTAGATAACTAGCTTAAAAAATCACATTGTACAATTAATGGAAGATGATGCTAACATTGACACTGTAAAAAATAAGCCCCGTGTTGACTTCAGTGGCTTACGTCAGGAATTGGAGCGTAATTTTGACCTTCAGAAATTAATGTATGAGGAGGAATTTGTGGGAGATCAAAGGAACTGGTTTGATCCAAAGAATAAATTAATGGATGAATTTTTCTGGAAATGTGAGGAATGGATGAAGGACGTTTTGAAGCGTGTTGAGCAGGCTGAAGAGTGTGACAGGCAGGTTATACCTTCAGACAGTAGGTCCACATTAAAAGTGAGCACTGGTGGTCGAAGTAAAGCCACATCACAGAGTGGAAGCTCATGTTCATCAGCGTCTTCAGTCAGATTAAAGGTGGAAATGGAACAAGCATCATTAAGAGCAAAGGCTGTAGCTTTACAGGAGAAACTGGCCATAAAACAGCAAGAAGCAGATTGGCATGCAGAGAAAAGATGCAGGGAGGCTCACTTAGAGCAGAGTTGGAAGCCCAACAAAAAAGAATGGAAGCTTCAATAAAAGTTAGAAAAAAAAATGCATGCTGTGCAAACTGCACTGGTTAGGTCTGATGCTAAAATGAGGACTTACAGAGATACAAGAACACAACCCAACTAGATGGTAGCACAGTAAAGGCTGATGATGGAGGTCAAATAGACACAAAATTCACCATTCAACCACCAGCAAGATGCACTTTATCAGCGCCCAGGGTTAAACAAAATACTTCAGCAACTGCTCAATTGGCCACGACTGCGCCAAAGATTGGCATTAAGGAGCCACAGGGACCAGTACCTGATGGGCTTTGCCAAGCCATCTCTCAACAAGCCAATGCCAGAGTATCTTGTGAGGAGTCACAAAGTCGATGCAGGTTCTCAGTCATCCAGGTCATGGTCAAGGTAAAAGAGTTTAGTTAGGCAACTGGACACACCTGTGTGGTACCAGTCGTTGGGTGGGTATTGAGTTCAATACCCACCCAACGACTGGTACCACACTTCACAGGTATCCCCTGGTCCACCCAACATGAGGGACCTGAAACACTCCTTCCTCCTCACTCACAGGATATAACTTCCATTACTCCCCACTGGAGGCTTCTTCAGTTAGAACTGAAGAAGCCTCTTGGATTAGAGGTGAAACGTTTTCCAAAAAACTGAATGTCCAGTTGCCTAACTAAGCTCCTTTACCTCCACCTACACAGAGGAGTCACAAAGCATCACTACTTCCTGATCTCGTCATCCCAACATTTAAAGGAGACCCACTGGAATACAAATCCTTTATTAGAGCCATTGAGCACGGCATTGAAGGCTGCACAAGCGACGATCGTGATCGTCTTAAATTTTTGTTACAGTACACAATTGGACAACCACATGAGTTGGTTAAGAGCTGCATGCACATGGAGTCTTCAGCAGGATATGCTAAAGCAAAGCAAATGTAAGAAGAAGTGAAAATGAAAGAGTTCTTTAGTGATGACTTCAAGATAGTGGAAGCGTACATAAAGGAAGCTTTAGCCTGGCCCACAATCCAGCCAGAAGATGGTGCATTCCTTCAATCCTTTGCACTATTCCTAACAGGCTGCTCTAACACAATAACAGATAGTAGCTAGATGGAAGACTTGGACAGCACAGCTAATATAAAGGCACTGGCAAATAAACTTCCATACAAGCTCAAGTCTGCTTGCGACCTGTAAGTAAGTTAAGTATCTTCTGCATCCAATCTATGGAAACCTAAAAATGAACGCAATAAACATGAAAGAGCTTGTAAAACCAAAACGAAACCCACAATACGCAGAGGCATTCAAATCAAGGAAAGTGTTCACCACAGTTGTTGTGCCCCCCAAGACAGAAAATGAAAAACAAACAGCAGCAAAAACACAACCTGTTTCAGTCGATGGTTTCAGCAAACCTTGTGTTTATTGTAATGGAGAGCAACACAGTCTTACAGTTTGCAAGAAATTCAAGCGCAAGCAACATAAAGATAAGGTTGGTTTCTTGAGGAGCAAAGGTCTGTGTTTGGCATGTTTAAAGCACGATCATATAAGTAGCAGCTGCAAACAGAAGCTTCAATGTGAAGAATGCTCCAAACTGCATCCCACATCATTGCACTTTGCAAATAAAGACACAAGAGAAGACACAGGAAATGACCGTTGTGATCAGCAATCTGTTTCAAGTGCCCTTGTACAAACAGCTGAAGCCTTTGGAGTCACAGGGGCCGGTAAAGACAATTGCGTTCTTTCCATTGTTCCAGTGTGTGTCAAGGCAAAAAAGGGAACCAAGACAGTGACAACCTATGCGTTTTTGGATCCCGGTAGCTCAGCTACTTTCGCTACAGAGTCACTGATAAACCAACTGAATATGAATGGACACAATGTAAGCATCTCATTGCGAACTATGGGACATAAATCAGTCGTGAACACATGCCTTGTGACTGGTCTGGAGATCAGCAGTTTGGACAGTAACCAGTTTATTTAACTTTTAGAGGTGTATTCACAGAAGGACATTCCTGTAGCTAAGGACAATATTCCCCGCCAAGAGGATATTGACAGTTGGCCCCATTTAAAAGAGGTGAAAATCCCCACTACCCAAGCAGGAGTTGGATTGCTCATTGGAGCACATGTTCCAGAGGCGATGAAACCTTTGCAAAGTGGTCAATAGTGTGGACAATAGACCATACGCCGTGAGGACAATATTATGCTGGACGGTGGCCCACTCAGGGGTGGAAGTGACACAGTGGAGGAAAACACACAGACAGGAATTACTGCAAACAGAATCTCAACCAAGCGTGAAGAACTTTGGCAGGTACAATTCAAGCAGGACTTTCCTGATGCTGGACAAGACGAAAATGTCGAGATGTCTAAGGAGGACCATAAGTTTGTCAGCATGGTATCACAGTCTGCTACACTCAAAGACGGTCATTACAATGTTTGCCGTTGTGTTTGACTGTGGTGCAAGCTTCCATGGAACGTCATTGAACCAGCAGCTCCTACAAGGTCCGGATTTTACAAGCTCGCTGGTGGGGGTCCTTATGAGGTTCCGTCAGGAGGCTGTGGCAGTCATGGCAGACGTGGAGGCCATGTTCCACCAAGTCAAAGTGAGTAGTCATGACACAGATCTCCTTAGATTCCTATGGTCTCCTGACGGCAACTATAGGGACGATCTTGTCGAACATAAAATCTTCGGTGCAACATCATGTGTCGCCACCTTTGCGCTCCAGAAATGTGCAACAGATTTCGCTGAGGAATATGGACAAGAGACGGCTAAAACAGTCAGGAAAAATTTTTACGTCGATGATTGTCTTATGTCGGCTTCTGATGAAGATTCAGCCATCACACTGTGTGCTGAGTTGAGAAGCATGTTGGCAAAGGGAGGAGGAAGGAAGGAAGAAGGAAGTTGCTTAACTCAATCCTGGAAGAGGAAAAGGCTCAGGGGTTTCAAGATCTGAATCTAGATGAGGACAACTTGCCCATGGAGAGAGCATTGGGTATCGGATCAGTTCAAGTTCAAGATCAACCTCAAAGATCGACCATACACTCGCAGAGGCCTGCTTTCCTTGGTCAGCTCAATTTTTGATCCCCTGGGTTTTCTCTCTCCAGTGATATTGCCCGCCAAAAGAATCCTGCAGGATTTATGTCAGCAGAAGTGTAGCTGGGATGAAGACCTGCCGGACACTGTGGTCAAAAGTTGGCATAAGTGGATCTCAAGTTTACCACAGATTGAGAAATTTGGAGTTGATAGATGTGTCAAGTCAAATCAGCCAGGTGCGCCAGTCTTTGCGCAGCTTCATCACTTTGAAGTTGAAGTTGAAGTTGGTCTTTATTTGTCATTGTAACAAGTTACAACGAAATTGCATTCGGTTACAACCCGTACCAGAGAACACAGAATGACACAACAGTACAAATAATGACAAGGGAGGACAGGAACGGGAAGGCCAGGTGCAGCCACTGAACGGCGAACGCTTCTTTAGATGAAAAACAACTGAAAACACCGAGGAGGGAGGAGGGGAAAAAAAAGACAACTCCAAACTAGGTTCCGCGGGGGGAGCACAGTGTGGGATTAGATAAAAAAACCCTCAGCATTAAGCACAATCAAAACACTATAACAAGACTCAGACACCTGCATATGTGGATGAGGGAAGGGATGTGGGGGAGGGAGGTCACAGCACAATCACGGATGGGAGGGCTGCTGCAAAACTGCGCTGTCCTCGACCATCATGATCACGCCGCAACAGGGGAAGGAGGGGGGTGAGGGGCCAAAGAAGGCGTTGAGTTTGGGGTAGGGTAAATGTTCCAAAAAGTGGGGGGGTAGGAGCATTCTTGTCTGCAGAAACATCCAGGAGAGTGGAGAATGAGCGTCCTTGAAGGCCGCTTATGTCTGGGAGCCAATGAAGATAGTAGATTGTTTTGGGACAGGGCGACTCTGGAATTTTTCTGTCTGCCGTTGAGTCTCTCTGTGTCTCTCTGTGGCTTGCTTCAATATGTCCGAATTCGGTGGCTAGATTCAGCCGAGCCGAGCTGACAACTTCTCCAAGTTGGTACCCACCACGCGAAAGTGTTCCAGAACCGCATCCAGTTTACGGTTGAGCTCACCCTTCGCTTGTAACAGAGTGTTGATAGCCCTGCACATTCCTTCATTCAGGGCCAGAAGCTTGTTGAACTCCAATTGCTGCTTCACCCTTTCCTTTCTTGTCCAGCGATGATGGAGGAAACTGCCCAGGCCAATCAGCAGAAAACCTATCATCATTAATCCGAATAGGTATACATCTTCAACATCCTCCACGGAAATCGCAGACAGGCACACGATCCTC